>WEKX01026537.1:830127-963836 GCA_013390025.1 Pitta sordida | reverse complement strand
GCCAGGTGGCCACCGGCCATCCCCCGGTGTCCATTTCAGTGCCCAGCGCTGGGCCGGGCACTGACCCCGGTCACACCCCCCGCCCCAGGGTTTGGGGCCGAGGAGCGGGGCAGGTCACGGGTTTCGCGAAAGCGCGTACAGGAAAAATATTAATAGATCGATGTCTCACGTAAAATATAAACGAGTTAACACGGTTGCCCGGCCGCTGTAGTCAGATGGCCGTGAGCATCTCCCTGGCCATAGCGCCTGGCGTGAGGCGGCGGCAGCTCCGGGATGTTGAAGGGTTTTCCCGAGGTGACGGCAGCTGATCCTGCTGGGAATGAGCGGGTGGGTCTGAGCTGCCGGGTCCCTGCCCGGGTCCCTGCCCAGACACCTCCCTGTGCCCAGCCGGGGCTGAGGTCAGGAGTGTGGCCCTGCCGGGATGCACTCCTTAGGGATTTTCCCTTGGAAAACAAACTTCCTGCTCTTCTAACACAACTAGAAATTTACCATAGTCAAAGGGCAAGCTAGAAAATGTCATCCCCCGGGGTTTTTTTCATAGAACCTACTTCCCCTTTATCGGCAGCTTGCAAGCACGCACGTAGTGTTAGATCTGGAGGGTGCAGTTGATGCTTCCATTGGCTTCTTTAAACTTTCCATCCAAACGGGATTTCTTTCACAGCAAACAGCCACTGCGTTCGGGAGCATCCTGTTCTCTTCCTTAGTGGAGCACAGGCGATCTTGGCCACCTCCTGCCGGGGTTTGACCTGTGCGAGCCGATGTCCGGGGGAAGGCAGGCTCCCAAAAACCTTTCCCGTGGATCCCAGCTATCCTGCGATTGAGTTTTTGCTGCTATCCGAAGACACGAGGCCAAGCTTTGTTGAATTCAAAGAGGTCTTGACTTCCATAAATCCTATGGAAACCACCACGTAGTTTCATTTTCTACGTAAAGTTTGAATCCTTCAGTTCCTGTTGAGTATCTTTTGGCAAAAATGCATGCAAACTAGAAACTGTCACACCTTATACTTCCTTAAGAGGAATTTTAATAAATTTCGAGCACCACTTTTTGTGTATGGTATTTTGGTGTTTGAAATGTTATGCATGTACTATCTTTACTCAACTAATTAGGAAAAAAAATAATTCCATATTGATTTTCCTTGACAAGGAGGGAAAAGGATTTTTTTCCTCAGTCACTTCAATTCTCATCTTCCTCTGAGAAGAGTAAGAACTCATAATAAATTGACTTCAGGTTAAGGTACAGTCTGTATTGATAATCCTGGCAGTGAGCTGTGCCCTGACCATCTGAGTATAATCAATTGTATTACATATACACTTTAATGCACATATAACACATTATATGTGTGCCATGGATACGTATCTACGTGTATTATACAAATCCTGAGTGTCTGGATGTCTGGAATTCCGGTGTGCCCCTGTCTCCTCACGTGGGACAGAGCAGTGAGCTGTGCAAGCACAGAAACCTTTTTGAAATGCTGCAGATATCCTATGTATTTTTTTTAAAACGAGATTCTTTTAAGATTATAGCAGTATTTTTACAAAAACGTTGTGTATCCGGCATTTCTCACGCCTGACTTAGTTGTATTAGTTAACAGATTCCAGGGTTATGTTGCTGTGCCATGTTGCTAAGCCTTAACAGAGATCTGTGGGATACTCATAAAAGATGTATATGGTCTATCTCTCACCTTAATTCCAAGGCCAGCCTAGTGCTTATGGCATTGGTTAGGAGCTACAGTACATATTCCTGGAGAATTCCAAAGGGCATGTGAGAAATAATTAGATTTTACCAGGTCACAGCTGCTCTGGAGCACTGAGAGGTCTTTAATATGCTGTTGCAAGCAGATTTTTAACTGCATCCTTTTATGTAAACTCTGTAAATATACTTCTTAAGAACGTGGGTAGCCTTTAAAATACTCTCCACAAAAAACCTGTTGGACGTGGAGAGCTTGACCATGTTCTGCAACTTGAAATGTAGAAATTCAAGGCCTCTTGAATTCCAGGAGAACGGAGAAACTCTGTTAATACCGATGGAGTTACTCATATGTTGGGAATAAAAGTATGAATATTTAACACAGACGTGCCTAAGCCTATGAATATAATGAGATATTTTAATTGATTTTCTAAGTTAAAAATGTCTTTTACCTGTATTTTGTTTATAGAATTAATTAATGCTCATGACACTGAGATTAAAGTTCTTGTCAGACCTATAGGGAAATTACCTTTGGGAAGACATGGCAATCTTGTTAACAGCTTCGTGGGCTGAGAGAGTTTAAAAGGTGGGAAATTCAGAGTACTCACGCTACATAATGGCTTTCACAGAAAGTTAATGGACGTTTATAGCACACTCTTGTAAGGTGCTATGAGGTCAATGTGATAATGATGATGCTTGTTTCTTTTTCCTGAGCATCCTGATGGTGTGATAAGAATCAAAGTTCTGGGAACTCCCTAAGCCAGAGGTTGACCTGAATGACTCTCACTGTGACTTGACAGGAGTTTTGGATACACTTTGTCCTGCTGTGGATCTGGTTCCAGTCAGAAATGTTTCTGGGCAGGATATTTATGAAACTATGAGGAACACATTGACTGGACAGTGAAACTGGATCTGAGATCACTCACGCTCAGTGCAGAGAGCTGTCTTCAGGCACCAAAAAAGGGCCCTTGCTTCACTGAGCTTCCCAAGAACAGATTTCTGTCAGATAAAGCTGAGTAATAGTTTGATATTCAATGGCATAAGCTGAAATGAATGTTAGTGGGTTTTAGCTTTAGGCTTTTATCAGGTTATATTGATTTTTCAAAGCAAGCTGTCCCAAATCCAGGCTAGGCATTGGCTGATTTGTAGAGACATCTAAGGAAAGAGGACACTATAATATATGAACTTTGGTATGATACATGTCCTGTAAGGTTTCCTGATATTGAGTAAGTTCAATTTCTCAGCAAACACATATTACATTTTGTATTAGAGTTTAATCTTTAAATGATCTGAACCATTTCGGAATTAGAATCTAATTTGGGATGTATTCCTTCCATGTATAAGTGCCTGTCAAATTCAGCTTTCAGCATCGTGTACCTTGTCGAAGTTGGTGCAGCAGCTCTGTATCAAATGCAACAAGAATTAGAACGTAACCATACAAGGCAGGCCACAGTACAGCTAAAAAGTGTAAAACTAAATACTCATTTAAAATTAGGTGGGCCCAAGAGTGCTCCTTCCTTTTGCCCTGCCAGAGGAATGTGAGTGTTACTAGTTGTAATTATGGTTATTTTGTCTGTCTGTAAAGGCCAGGAGGTTAGACCACTGCACCTGTATTTGCTGCCATTCCTCCCCATGCTTCTCTCGTGCTTTCTCCCTGTTCTTCTTTCCAACTCTCCTAAACAGCCCCAGGGAAAAGCTCTGTCAACCCAGAAACAGCCGTGATGCAACCACATCTCTATTTTCCCTAAGGCAAATAAACAGCTTTGCTTGTGATATCATGTGCTATGGATAGCAAAATTAAGTAACTTAATGGGGTACTTGAAATTGCAGAGCCTTTGAGTAAGGTATTTATTTTTCATTATTTACTGGACATGCTGAAATGGGTAAAGGAAGCTGAGTAAGTAAAGCTGATACCAAGAAAGTTTGGTCCTAATGCTTAGGGTTGATTTTTGTGTTTAGAAGACAATTTCCTGTATTTGTTAGATGTCAAACCATCAAGACACCACGACAACATTTTTAGGAGAAACAGAGTCAACTCGTTCACAAGCTCCCAAGTTTAAAAACATGGAGTTTTCCTTGCTTACTTGACAAAGTAAGTGATGCTGTCAGAACAGAATAGACTTTCTGTTCACTTGACATGGCTTTGAAAGTGCGTTAAAGGAAGGAAAAAATAATGTTCCACCAAAACAACCTTGAAAACCTTAGCTGAGATTGTTAGTAATGTGTAGTATGTGTGAGGAAGAATCCTGTAAAGGAAAAAAAAAACCTGCTGTTCTGCCCTCAGGGTAGTTCTTACATTTGCAAATTCACGTTTTTATGGATGGAGCCTACAAGGAGCCAAACATAGTGGCAAATGCATTTTTACACCTGCCTCTATAAAAGAGGTTCCAATAGTACAGAAATACTTAAATAAAAACCTTAAATCTTCTGAAGTGGCTGGGGAAAAAAATTCTACTGCAAATTTGATTTTGGACTCATTCTCCGAGCTTTAATTGCTGCTTATGCAGCAGCTTCCTGTAGCCAGTGATGGAGGACAGAGGTACTCCAGGCAGTGGTGATTTGGGGCTTGCTGAGAAGGGGCTTGGGATGGATGAATCCTTTCTGCTCATGTTCCTGTTTTGCCTGTTGGTGTTGGAGCTCTTTGTGGCTGCTGCTGGTGCCTGTTTAGACACTGAGCAGGCAATGTCTGTTTGGGCAGAATTCATGTTTCTTGTTATATGTATTTCCATATGCAGTTATCATAAATCTCAGTTCTTCACAGGTTTATTCTGAAAGCTTGAAAGTCATATGCTTTCTCCCAAGTGTTTTTTTCAGGACGCCAAAATGGCTCTTCTGGTCCTTTCTCTTTGTTTTTACTTCCCAACAGCCCCAGAGGGTTTTCTGCCTCTGTCTTTCAGCGTTCTCAGCCTCTCTCTGCCAGGCTTTCTGCACAGGCCCTGCCTCTTACCCACCTCCTCTCCTCCTGCTGCAGTGCCCAGTAGCTGTTCCTCTGCACATCAACCCACACAGGAGCATTCCCATTCCAGCTCTTTGTGCATGGATCTTCTGCGGGAGAAACTGTTTCTGCTAAACTGTCTTCTCTCCCTCATTGCCCTTCTCTCTTGGCCCCTTTTACATGTTAGAGAGTTTCCTGTTTCCTTTCCTTCTTCTATTAGCTGAGCAGTTTCACTCGGGTTTAATCTGGCAAAATTACAGTGGCCAGATCCTGTGCAGTTGTATAATGTATGAGTTTCCCAATTTGAATATTTTAGCATTCTGTGTAAAATCAAAGCAAGTGGATGGGGATACAGCACTGCTGAAGGCATTAGGTGGTGTTCTGTAATCTCTAAAAAGGAAATGTACATCCCCTGCTCTGCAGGCAAATCAAATGAAAGCATTTAACACACCACTTTGGCCAAATGCACCGCCCCAATTGTTTGTGTCTAGTCTGAGTTAACATCCAGCAACGAGCCTGAGTCTGTGCGTTCGCTGATTTGCTTGTGTAATACCTGGGTTTGGAATTACGAAAGGCTCTGCCAGTGCTGAATATATGAATAACTCAGAAGTGTTTATTCTCAGGAAGGACTAAGTTTACATTCATTGTCTGAACGGATTTGTTTAGTCCTAAGTGGGGGTGATTATTCTGGTTTTAGCAAGGGAGGGCGTTTCGGGGATGGCTTTATTCAACAACAGTCAATGGCCTTGGCACAAAGTTATGAGTTGATATCATCATTGGAAGTGAGTTAACAGGAATCTTGAAATTTTCCTGGCCATGTAGGTAGGTTTGATGAGGTTCCGACCCAGGAAAAGGACCTGCAAGCAGAACTTTATCTCAGTTGCTTTTATAGGAGAGTCAAGCCCAGCAGCACCATCTGTGTGAAGCAGTGTGGAAGCTGGCATGTCCTCAGCAGCTGCTGCCTGAATGTGCTGTGGAAAGATCCTTGGAGCTAAACAGAAAAAAAAGCAGTTGTAAAGCATATGTGTGTTCTTTCACATTTGCTTTTACTAGTTATAAATTATTAAGGTTGATTTTACTTCTTACCAGTGAAATTTTGTCTAGAATTTACCTCGAGTGCAAAGGAGATACTCATTCCTAAAGCACTGGAACTCTCAGCAGAGACAAACTGTTTCCTTCGAGTCTCAGAAGCACGTTCCTGTTGGAGGGTTTCCTGGGTATTCCTTTCCAGTTCTCACCCGTGTCCCAGTTGCAACACCTGGAGAGGATGACTAAGGAACACTGATGAGGGGAGAGAAGTTTTCCTCTGTCAGGTGTCTGCTCAGGGCTGGCTGGTAAGCAGGGAAGTGAGGACAAGGCCTGAGACCTGGGAATTACTTTGAACAGGTGACAGGAATGCATTATTTAGTGGGCATGCCTTGCTGCTACTGAGAATGAAGTTTCTTGAAGTGGTAAGAGGCTGAATTTTCATGGGAAATGGGATCTGAAATTTGTTTCAAGCTTAGTATCTGGAGCAATGTTCTACATTTTCTTTTCTTTCTTTTTAACTTCCTTAATCCATCTTTAATCTCCTTCCTCAAAGTTTTTCTTCTTTGGCCTTTTGTGAACATGCACTAATGGCTGCTGCCAATCCCAGGGCCTTGGGGGAAGTGTTGAGAATCCTGAAGAGAGGTAACCTGTAGGAACCCATAAGAGATGTTCAGCTCTGTGACTCAGGAAAACAAAGGCAATTTGGCTGACCTTGGGATGGATGTGGCTGTGCCTGATGGGCAGCATGTAAGAGTGTTGCATTGTCTTGTGACAACAGCAGCTCTGTTAGTGAACAACAATCTGGTGGTTCAGAGGAGTAAGAGGTTGTAGAAGGCAGGATGGAAATTTTGAGGTATGGCAGCTGTGCAGCAGATCAACACTTTCATCAAGGTCTTGTATTTTCTTTGAGTTCCTTGTTTCTCCTCTCTCACCTTAAAAGTAAGAAAAACAAACTCCCGTCTCTCACATACAGAGCTGAGCAAGTTTCTGTCTCCCCTACGACTGGTCTTCACTGTGGTAGCTTGGAATCCAATTCAATAATGGGGAAAGAAGTTTTCAAAGCTGCTGCACAGTCACTCTCCCACCTGCTCCTCCACCCTAAACCCCACAGCTCTCCACTGAAGGCTTGTGGCCAGAGGCTTTACCTTCATCCCCCTTGGAGAGAAGCTGGAGAGAAGGTCAGAGGCAGGCCTAGCTCTGCCAGCCAAGCGGGTAAAGCACAAGGGCTGCAGCAGAGTCATTACAGTGTGAGTGATGCCGTGGGATAGAGGGATCGGTGATATATGCTCTTAGGTGGTTTGACTTCTCATTCCTTTGCCTGGTAGTTTAGATGGGTTGTAAAACCAGAATATAAATCAATTTCTAATCTTCGGGTATTATGACAAAACTTGTAGGTGCAAAACTTAGTTTTGCACGTTGTTGTGGAAGCAAAAACTTGGACCTGTGATCTGAACCAAATATGGTGTGGCCATAGTCCTAATGAAAGCAGTTATGTAGCTCTTTCCATGTAAGCAGGCTGTCAGATACAGTAACGTGGGAAAAATATTTAATTTCCATTTATTGACCAAAAAAAAAAAAATCTTCATTTGAATGAGAGAAGCAGACCGAGTCCCTCATTAAAACTGGAGTAGTTCTTGACCTTAGCAACGGCTCTTTAAAATCATGCATTTCTCCAACCACCAGTGGTGCCTAAAGTAGCACATTATTTATAGGTGTTGTTCACCGGGTATGTACCTCAGTGTGCCTTCCGATGGATTCACAACCACGCAAGATGCTTGTTAGAATAACAACATAGTGTTGTACATAAAACCTCAAACCCTTTACAAATAAATTGACCATAGAACCCCCTGAGATGCAAAGTACGATTTTTGGAAGTAATGCTTGAAACATTTGCTTTTGTAGTTGTAAAGCACTAAAACCAGAAGTTTGCCTTGCAAATGCCAGCAGATGCAACACCCAGACTCCAAGAGAAGCTCAGGAAGAGCTGTTAACAGCTGCACTGGGAAATTACCTTCATATTTAAATATGAACGCATCTAAAAATAACCCCAGTGAGGAATGAAAACTCCATTTGTTGTTAGCCTGCCTAACATTTGTCTTTATTTCTAGTTGATGTTATTTTACGTTATTGTTCGTGGGCATAACAAAGCCTATTTCATTTCTCCTTGATCATTTTTCCCAGGGGATGTAGAGAGGCTCTGATTGCAATTGTAAATTCTTTAGCGAGCAAGTCGTGATTGCTGGGGATTGTTCAGCCACAATCATTTTGGGCCTGTGCCGGGTCAGCTCTGTGCTCTGTGCACACAGTGGAGCCTGGAAGCACATAACAGAAGGGCTTCAGGTTATTGAGTTCAGGTCCCTGATACTCCAGGCAAGAGCATCTAAAAATGGCTTTGCACAATACATCTGGCTGGCTGCTGTTGCAGAGGGCAACCCCGGCCCTGCTTCTGCAGCAGCATGTGTTTGGCCAGTCCTTTAGCTAGCTCAGCTGCCAGAAATGCAGACTTCCTCCCAGAATGAAATACATTTTGCTGCTGTTGCTTTTCCATCCAGCTCATGATGGAGCCAGACAAGTGCTGGTGCCTCTGGGACCATCCCGTTTCGATGCGTTTTGGTGGTTGGGTTGGACGTGTTGCACTCTGGAGCTGAAGTTGGCTTTGGAAGTTGAGGTCAGCTTTAGCAGTGCTGCAGGTATGCTTTTTGGAGAGGTGAAAAGTCAAGTTTTGAGCCTTGTTAAGATCTCTCTCTAATTTCCAGAGATTTAATGGGAACTCTGTGTATGAGTGCATGGAATGGTTTCAGGAAGGATCCATCCTCTGGAAGAGCAGATGAGCCAGCTCTGAATGACAGCCAGGCACACTGCACATCACAAATTGCTGCTGGCTTCATGTCGCTTATTTGTTTATTTACTTCACCATTCCGAGCTGCCTGCAAAACAACTGCAAAGCCCTGCTGCCTGCGAGTTATGGTTTTCCACCCACCACCGCTGTTCAAAACCGACTTCGGCGCTGCATCTGTGAACTTGTGCCTCAGAGGTCTCGTACAGACTTGTTCTCAGTGAACGTGCGAGTTTGGCATATGCAGCTGTCAGATTTCTTATGGTTTCTGTCGCCTGTCATATTACTACAAAAACAGTTCTCTTCTTTGCTTTTTAATTTTGGAAACTAAGGAACACTCAGCTCTCTCCCTCTCTGTAACCTGTAATGCTACATCTACTGTATTTTTAATAGTCATAACATGCTGGGGCTGTTACTGGGGAATTACTTTGTTGTTTTCCTGATTGTCTTAAGGATTTTAATACTTGGGCCAAACCCCTCATTGAAAGGATTGTGGTATTGGCATGGAAACTGGAACTTTCATCAAATTGTGTGGCAGCTGTTCATTTTGTCATGACTGTAGCAACCCTTTGGTCTCTTGCAATGGGGTGCTTGCATTGCTGAAGGTTTCAAGTAGAAACAGTCTTGTATAACTTTAGCTGAGATAGTGCTTATTCTGGGAGCCCCTGAGCAGTGGGTGCCTGTCAAAGAGCTGGGCAGCTACTGAGCTACTGATCTCTGCTCTCCTGTGACCAGTGGCTCGAAGGAGTGGCCTGAATTTGTGTCAGGGGAGGTTTAGCTCGGGTATCAGGAAAAGGTTCTCCCCCAGAGGGTGGTGGGGCACTGGAACAGGCTCCCCAGGGCAGTGTCACAGCACCAAGCCCGTCTGACTTCAGAAGCATTTGGACAATTCTCTCAGGCACATGGTGGGATTCTTGGGATGCCCTGTACAGGGCCAGGAATTGGACTCCATGATCCTGATGGGTCCCTTCCAGCACCGTGTATTCTCTGATTCTGTGATTAATCCCTTGTGTCCAGTTCTGAAATCCACCCGCCTTCTCATCCAAAGGTGTTTGGGTTTGTTCCGTTCTTACAGGTGAAGGGAAGTTTTTACCATTAACCATTAGAGTCTTCTGGAGTGACTGCTGGGAGAACCTCTCTGTAAAACCCCAGGGAATGGGCCATTTGTCCTTTGCTATAGCAGAGAGTGCTAGGACAGCGTGTTCACACACTTTGGGTCAGAGAGCCAAGGGAGCATGCTGTGGGTTTGCATTTTCACTCTGGTGAGCACACACGTCGCTGGGTTGTGTTTGTGGCAAAAAGCAGAGGTGGATGGGAAGGAAGGCGGCCGTGGCAGCCAGACCAGGACTCATTTATGGGAGCAGCAGGCACCGGCCTGTTGTACCTTTCTTCTTTGAAGCTCTACAGGTTTAATAGTTTTAACCTGAACACTTTCCAATTCTGTTGGAAATTCATGTGATATTGTAGATAGCTATACATTTTTTTCCCATTTCATGGATTATGGGGATCTTTTTGAATTTGGCTAATTTAGGTTTCTTTAAAGTTTTTGTGTTTACCGTCTGAGTCTTGGGATTGTTTCAAAAGTGGGTGTTGTAAATTTTGCAGGCATTACATTAGTGTGTTGTTTAGAAAACAGATGCTGTTTGATACCTCCAAATCATCTGACTTTTTCTGGGTTAAGAGGGAGAGCACTGCAGACAAAGAAGACTTTCAAAACCTGTGCTCTCAATTTGTGTGTCCCGTGGCCTGCCAGCATTTTTACCTCTTTCTGGGTGGCTTAGTCATCCAGCTGGTTAGTGGTGTCTGCTTTAATGTGTCGGCACTTGAGGCCTGTGTTTTGGGTCTGTTATATTTGAAGTGGAGTTCATAGCATACGCCTTTCAAAATTTTAAAACAATTACTTTGTAATACTGTATTGCAGTGATGTGCAGCAGAGAAAACAAATTGGTTAGGAATGCAGGAATGAATAATCTGCTAGAATAAGGCGGGGGGAAGCATTTAGAGGAATGAAGGAAATATTTTACGGCTTCTAGAACTTTTTTTGTAATTAAACGTGACTACTTTTCTCCCTGTCTGTGCCCTGCACACATATCCACGTACATATTTGCCTTCCATTCCAAATGTTTCTGATCAGAGCAGCTAGTTTCAGGCACAAATATTGTTAGGGAAATATCCACCCTGGAAACGGCAGCTATTGAAAGATTAGAAGTGACTGAAAACAAAATCTTGTAAAAGAATTTCTAATGCAATTGTAACATAATTTGTTGCTGCTCTTGCTCTGCTATAGCATGATTAAGTACTGAATTTGAGTCAGCTTTTAAAAGAAAATGCTTAGTTTCATTCCACAGCACAATTGGCAACTAAATAAAAGTTCAGACTGGATTTTTTTTTTTTCTTTCTTCCAGCCCTCTTTTCACTGAGAAAGAAAAATGTACATAGAGCCTTTTGTATTTTGCAGAGAGGAAGTGTAGCACAATAGGCCGTCAGAGGAAAGCAATTCCGATAATCAGTTTTCTGTACTACTTATTACAACTGGTCAGGACTGGGGTTTAATTAAATTTTAGGGATAAAGGACAATAGAGTGTGCTAAGGATGGCGAGTCAGCTTGAACTTAGAGTTTCCTGGCTAATTTTAGTTTCTGTGCCAACTCTGTAGTACTTCAATATATGGCTTCAGATGGGATTCACTTGTATAGGAAGTAATAACTGTTGAGGTTTTAGGACTTTTCCAGGGCCTCTTTCGACTCCCAGAGTAATTATTTCTTCATGAGTGGGTAGTACGAGTGTGGCTCTTGGGAATGCCCCCCAAGCCTCGGCACAGTAAGCTGGCGGGTTTGTTAGTTTGTCATTATTTTTAAAAATTTCAAAACTATAGTTCATTTAGAGCCAATGCTTTTTGGGTCTTAAATGTTTTGTATGAGGTCGAGAGAGGATGAAAATAACCTGATGTGCCATTATGACATTTAAAGTGACCTTTTCTTTAATGGAGCCCAAATAACCTCTCGACACTATTTTTTGGTATCACAGCTGTCACAGGCACAGCTTCAGAAGGCATCTGATCTTCCAAGGTGAAATTAAAGACTCTGCTGTGTATCTTAAATATTAACTGTTGTATGCTTGCCTTCTAAAGTGCCCTTGCTATTAAAACCTGCTCTAGTTTGGGATTTGCCTGGTGTCGGTGGCTTTGGATGTTCTCATTTACTGATAAGGATTCTCACACATTCTGGGGTTTGATGGCTGCAGGTGAATCACTCCTACCTTGCTGTTGGATACATGTATTAATTACATTCCTTTGTTTGCCCACATTGAAATAGACTTTGTGGGGGTTTAATTCCTTCTTTAGAGCATCTCTAGAGCCATTTTTCCCCAGAGTGGATAAACTGCAGCAGTGACCACTCCAGATTGTGCTTGACCAACAGACCACTTGAATTCTGTACTCACAGTTACATTTGTTGTTGTGCACATGGAGTGGAATACCTAAAATTTGAAAAGCTTTTAGGCTTAATTCCCCCCCCCCCTTAAATTATTTAGTTCTGATGTAGAATTAATTCATTGACTAAATTATAAACGACTTTGAAATGAAGATGCCTGTGGATTTTGCTGATGCATGATGAAAGTGAGCACTCCTTCACACCACACAATTGTCTAAACAGAGTTAATAAGCCTAATTTTATAGACTGTAAATATTTGGATTGGTATTTGTCATAGCATTTAGTTAGGGCAAGTTCCTCTACTGTATTTATTCTCAGCCCAGGACATGTGCTGCCTCTACCCAGATGTTCCAAATCAGTGTGTTATTCCCACTTACTTTCATGAATCATTTGAGAAGGGAGGATGGAAAACACTGACAATTTTAGCAAATACAGTCCCAGAAACACATTAATAAATGCTTTTCACATGCTCCCAAAAGCTTGAGTTAACAATAAACCCAATATGAGAATATGAAATTGATACCGACTGCCCATTTTTCCCAGTGTTTGTGCTGCAAATGGTACAGGGAAGGCTGTTGAGTAGTTTTGCTGGGTGATGGGTTATACGTATATTGCTTTTACAGAGACCAATTTTCTACTTCAGACAACAAAAGCTTGAGTTTTTGTTGTTGTGGGTTGCTTTTTTGTTTTAATTCTAATGGCTGAAAAATTATTTCAGCCAGTCTTGCTTATCATATAACAATAAAGCTTTAGGGCAATTGACCTGCTGACCTTAATTCCCAGGAAACTGTCACATTTCTCCTTTCTTCCTTTGTCCAGCCTAACAATGTGGCCCAAAATACTCGGGAGCTTTAAAGTTTCTCAGCGTTGTAAGGTCAAGCTTTAGTCGCCATAGTTACAGCTGAGCCTGGCGGGTCAGAGGGCAAATAGATTAATGATGTCAGACACATCTTTAAATGCTTCTTACACCCCTCCGCCGTGCTGTAAAGCAGCTGAGCATATTTGACATGACAAAGGCCCCCTTAAGTCTTACTAATAGGAGGATCCTTGGAGACATCTGATGGAAAGGCCCTTTCCACGTTCAATATCCAGCGGCGTTGGGCACCGGCTGCAAAGAGCCACTGCTCCCCCAGGCCTGTTGTTCTGGGCATTGGATTCCTTTGTCCAGGCCTCAGTCCAATGGTTAAAAACCTTGGAGAGGATGGAAAATAGTGAGCTGGAAGTATATATTAACGTTGCTGATGGAAGATGTGCTGTCTCCTGCGCGATGGAGCCAAAGGTGGTTTGGGTGGCTGCTCCCTGGTAGTTGTTAATTTAATAAAAGCCCTTCTTCATATGTGTGATACTCAAAATAGATATCAAAATAGATATCAAAAGCATATCTAGGTTCTTCCTCTAGATGATGAAACCTTTTAAATTAAGGAGATGTGGATTGCTTGTTGACTTCTGTGGGCTCCTCCTGGAACAGGCCATGCTGATTTGGTCTCACGTGGCCGGTTTGTATCAGAATTCAACAAGGCCAAGCAGCGGTGTGACCACAATTTATGAGCAAGGAGCTTTCTCCTTGGTAAGATCTTATTACTCACTCATATTGCTTATGTTGTGCTTTTTGCAGAGAAAAATTATACATATTCCACAAAAATGAGAGGCTTTAATCATCTCTACGTCGGTTTTCTTTAACCACCCCCATCAAATCCAAGCAAAGCAGCTTCATTTTCTAAGTCTTCAGCAAACCCCTGATTTTGAAACACCATCTATTGTGAGCCATGAATTTATTCTTTAAATGGAAATGCAGCTAATGGCTTGTGTGAGCCTCCAAACTGAATTAAAACAATAATAAAGTTTATCACGAAGTATGCAAGCATAATCAATATTTTTTTATTACTTATATATTCTGTCCTTCATCAAAATGCATTATCAATTCATCATTGGGATAGTTGACAGCAGGAAAGTAGGAACTGTTGATATAAATCTAATTTAGATGAAGAGTGGGGTCAAAGCCTTTCCTCAAAGGAGCGTGCTGATGCTGCTGGATGGAAGAATATTGTGAGGCCTTGGTTAACTGGGGATGTGGCACACAGCCTTTGCTTGTGATTCACACAACTGTGTCGTATTTCTTTTGCAATCCACTGGAATTAATTGTGGCAGAAGAATTTGGAAGCTTGGTGGTCAGCAAAAGAAATGCTGATCTCTCAGGGCTTATTCTATTGCACTGTATCAGGGAAATAACAAACAAATATTTATGTTCTTTAAAATTAAGAGTCATTAATACATTACTTATGCATCAGAAAGGTGCACTGTTGGCTTTTTGGGTTGTTTTCCTAAATCTTTTTAATCTCAATATTTGATATTTAACAGGTGCTTCTCCTTTCAACCTGAAGTTCCAGGAATGCAATGTTGTCTTTATTTTTATACTAATGAAGAATAGACCACTCCAGATTAAATATTTTTTGTTGTTGATGCTGTGAGGGGAAAGAAGAGGCTCCTTTATTTTCTGATATTACTTTTTGAGGCTTGTAGGATATATTACATCCTGTTTCTTTATAACTTCTCTCATTTACTTGGTCCAGTGTAAAGTTTCCTTGTCTTCCTCAGAACACAAATGTGCTACCTGTGGGTTCTGCTCCTTGTTCCTTGTGTTCACTGTGCCCTTTCTCCCCCTGCCCAAATTGTTTCACTGATACTCTCACATCCTCTCCTGTGAGACCTTCCTGCTTTAATGCCTACTTTTCCACCAGAAGTAAGTTTTGATTCCTTCAATTTATAGAATCACAGAATGATCTGGATAAGAAGAGACCTTAAAGATCATCCAGTTCCAACCCTCTGCCATGGGCAGGGACACCTTCCACTAGACCAGGTTGCTCCATCCAGCCTGGAACACATCCAGGGATGGGGCATCCACATCTTCTTGGGGCAACCTGATCCTGTGTCTCGGCACCCTCACAGGGAAAATCTTTTCCTAATATGCATCTAAGCCCACTCTTTTTCATTTTGAAGCCATTACCCCTTGTTCTGCCACGTGTAGAAAGTCTCTCCATGTTTCGTGTAGTCTCCCTTCAGGTACTGGAAGGCTGCAAACAGGTCTCCCCTAAACCTTCTTCCATTGTATAAATTCTTGCAATCTAGTTCATTTTTTGAGACGTTCCTATGTCAGCTGAGTTTCAGAAGTTAACTGATATTTCTGAAGAGTATTTCTCATAAAAAGTAATTTGCTTTATCTTGGCCTTAGGAGAACTGAGGAGTTCCATATATGTGACATACCTGGATGTGCTGAATATTGTGACTGAGCCTGTGGTGTACGGCCAAAGTGGGAGAAGGTGTCTAAATGCGGTAGAGCAGGGACAGAATTGCCAAAATTTCATCTTGGTAGTAAATTGTTGATAGAGCACTGCTCAGTAAATGAGGTGCTGCTGGCCCTTGTACTGGTGCCATTCCAGGACAGGGAGAGCTGTTCTCAGCACTGACCTCTTAATGCAAAGATATTCTCATGCAAGATGAAAAAGCAGCTGCTGCAAACTCTTGCACTTGTTTCCTTACAGCTCTGTGCACCTTTCAGTTCTTCACTGATAGAACAGCTCAGCTAAGGGAGTTCCAAATGTGGCAAGTTCTGAACTGACAGCGCTTGTGTCCTCTGGGAGTTGTCAGATGCAGTTGCTGGGGTTTGGTTTGGCTGTGATCACTCAGTGATTAGTAATGACACTGCTTCTTTATGGTCATTATTTTGAGTGAATTTTATGTGTATGACAGTTTCACGTAATTAAGAAAGAGGTAAAAAAAACCCCCACCCACCCCAGACTTTAGGAGCTGGCCAGCTCCCAAAATGTCCTTGTGATGTGGGAAAAAGTGGATTGATTTAGACATTGACAGTGTAACCTGAGAGCCCTTGATTTCAAGACCCGTATCGCATGTGTGTCACTGTGAGTATCATTGGGAACTATGTACGAGCTGGTCTAGCTGGGGGGTGAGGGCTGGATGACCCTGGGCCCCCTCCGGCTCAGAGTGGCCTGCTAGACTGTGAGGCATCTAGGTTGTTATTATACTCTGGGATGTGCTCTTGGTCGCTGTACGGGTATTAGACGGTGAGTTGGACTAGATGNTGTGAGTATCATTGGGAACTATGTACGAAATGGGATTACGTGTTATTCTGTGAGACTGAGGCAGACTGAGGTGAGCCTTAGTTTCCATGTCCCAGTGATGAAGTATTAAAGGGGTTTGCATCTCCTTAGCTGATGGGCAGGGATTTTCCACTGGATGCAGACTACTGGGAAATAATAAAAGAATTATAAACTTTATAAATACTAGAAGAAGAAAAAATGTCTTAAGGATCTCTGTCTACAAATTCACCATATCCTTCCAAGATAACCACTAAATTCAAGGAAATTTGCTTGCTTAACAGGGAGTTTTGCTAGATTTTGATTCATAATTCATTTTGATTCCACCAAAACCTGGCCAGACAAACCCAAAACCCTGGCCCACATCTTTCCCTATGTGATAATAATTCTTCTGGCTGATGGTCTCGAGGGCAGGCTGTGCTAGTCACTTCAAAGGTCTGGTTTCTTTCAGGGCAGTATTTAATGGGGATGGAAATTTCCACAATCCTTTCCTGATGTTAATAGAGGAGCTCTGATTTATGAGAGATACAATTCTTCTCGTTTTAACTTTTACAATTCACAAAGTCGCTCGTGTCCGGGGTGTTATTAGATTAGGGATCCATTTTCTTAATAAGAAACGTGGTTAAGAGAAGGCTAAGCATGAAGATTCAGAAAAGGAACTGTTAAAAAATTACTGAATAATACAATTATTTTTTCAGGGCAATTTGTTTTATACTAATCTTACTGTGAGAAATGGAATTGCCCAAGCACAACTTACAGTGGATTTTAGTCTACCTCCGAAGAACAATTTTCATGTATGGTAATGAAGTAACTTCTGGTATCTCTGTGCTATCAAGTACTGGGATTTTTTTCCACTACAATCAGCCTTACCCCTTATGTAACAAAGCACTGCTGTCCTCAGCACTGTGCCAAAATAAACCCATTGAACTAAAGATTTCACCGTTTTTGCCTCTCAAAAAATTTATTTGTGAAGCTTGTAACGAAAACTTTTCCATGTGAAGCACATTCCCTGAGCTACAAAAGTGGCTCAGAAGTAGATTTTTTTAGAGTGAGTTCCTAAAAACTGAGGCTTGTGCCAGTCCATGTGTGGTGTGGGTACGTGGGTGACTGTGTAGAGCGACTTTGAAGCCATTCACCAATTCAAGACAAATGGGAATTAAATGATGGGGGGAAACCTGTAGTAGCCAAACTTACTGACATGCTGCTTTTTTAATGTGAAGTTTATAAAAACCCTTGAGTGTGGTGTCTGATCTGATTGTCTGCCATTACAAATGATGTCTGGCAGAGTGGATGTAATTTGTGTACAGAAATGAAACAAGCGCTTAAGGGTAGACAGTACTGCAGCTTTTTTCATATAAACACCAGTGCAATGCAGGCTCTGCCTGGGGAGGCCTCCCTGTATTTTCCCTGTTAAATCCCATTGTTTACTGTGCCACTCTGCTTACGTATTGATTAATTCCACTTTTAACGAAGCATCCAAAATTTCTTGTTGGTGAAGAACTCCTTTGAAGTGCCTGGGAGTTCAGCTTGCAGCTGCATAAGTGGTTTGACCCTGTAATTATCATCCTGCTCCTCATAGGTATGGGAGAGGAGAAACAAAAAGGGGCTTCCCCTAATCTTGTTTACATCAAGAAATGGCAAAAACAAATGGGAGACTGTAAAATAATAGTGGCAGATGTAGAGAAAGTCAGGAGCTGGTTGGGGTAGGTACATTGTGCAGATGCCTAGAGTAAAAACCAAATAGAGTTGCATAGCCAGTACTCTAAAAACAATATTTAAAAAGTTGATTTAGAAGCAGATTCAGAAAGAGGGAGGCGTTTCTCCCTTGATAGAACTGGAGATGGGGTAATCATCCTAGAGAAGGCTTGAAAATCAAAGTGCATAAACAAAGTTCAATTTAGCTGTACATGTGTGTCCTTTCAGCTGGCAGGGCAAATTGTTCTGATTGTTCCTCATCAGGTTTTGGTCCTTCTGTTCCATGCTGTTTATGTTAACTTCCATTAACGTATGTGTTTGGAGTGAAAGTTTAAAATGGGCTATGAAAATTGCTTTTATCACTTCTGGATTTTAAAATAAGCACCAACACTGTGCCTATGACAGGTTATATTTAATCAATAGCATATTGATAATGTACAGTAACTTAACCCAGAACAACTTCATCCCTTTAAACGGAAGTTTGAAAGTTTAATTTTTCGTTTTGGTCAGTGATTCCAGTGGGTCTGCAGCACATGAAGAAAAGGAGTTGTGTTTATTGAATGCGAGAATTGAGATATTTAGGAGGTTTTGCTCCTGCAGTTGAGATATCTTGTTGCACTTTAATGTAATGCACTCCCAATAGTAAATCTATAAATTGGACAGCCTGAACTTGCTGCTTCCATGTTCAGATTAGCCTGGAGTTTGAGTACATTTTCCTTTCTTTAAAGCCATCAGTGATGAATATAGTCCAAGGACCAAGGGTATATATCTGCATATATTTTAAGGGTTGTTGTTGTCTGAATAATTCATGTGAAAGCTGCTCATAAAGCTTGGCCAGTAATGTACCTTTGAAAGGTATTACCATCAATATCTGCCATGGCTTTGATTTCCACTAATGATATGTAAGCAGGAAAACTGCTTAATCTGTCACTGTGAATAAATCACCGGAGCTGGGTGGGCAAGGAGACCACTGGATTTGGTAGTTTGGGAGTGTAAATCCCTAATCCATCACTGGCAAACTGGATTTCTAAGCGTCGCTTTCTGTGTTCTCTTGTAGGTCTTTGTTTATAACATATTTCATGGGTTTGGAGCTCGTAAGAGGTGAAACTGAGCAGAAAAGCATTTATTTAATGCTAAAATCCCAGCACATAATGTTCATTTAAATAAGGAGAACTAAAATGTAGAGCAACAAAAGGTGAATAAACTATAAATGAGCTATGAACTACTAACCAGCTGTTACATTCCATTTTAGAAGCAAAACAAATTAATGCAAAGGAGGGAGAAAAAAACCCCAAAACTCAAGGAGAAAAGAAAAGGATTTTTGAAGCTGAACACAAATAAACAAGTAGAAGCAGGAACAGAGCAGGAGGCCAGCTCAGGAAGAGGCAAGGATGCAGGTGCTGCACAGGCAGAATGTGGAGTGTTTTATCCTCATTTCCCAGCTGATGAAGCAAAGGTGCCTTACCCAGTGCTATGGAAAGACTTGGTCTGGAGCCGGGTTTGGAAGTGAGTTTGATGAGCCTTTAGTGAGAAGGAACCAAAGGCAATTAGAAAGCCTGTCAATACACCTGTAGCAGGCTCTGCCAGATGGCACGATTATTCTCTGCAGTAAGTGACATGTTTGGGTGACAAAGTATCACCAGCCTGGTAAGAAATTAGTTTATTCCATGCTATTGTGGTGGTTACCTTCACACCAACATCCCAGGCTGATCCTGTTGGAGGAGAGCAAAGAGAATGATGGGGATTAGGCTTTCAAGTTTGCTGAGCAGTGGAGAAAACAGCCTTTATCGAGTCAAAACTGGCTTTAGTGGCCAGCTAAGTATAACAGCTCTTGGGAAGGAATAACCAGGAAAGCAGAGGATAACAGAGCTGTGAGCAGTGAGTGTGATGAGCTTGAAATCATTAGGCATGGCCCGGGGGGGGGGAAATAGTTTTTGAGGTTATTGCAAAAGTTTTGCACAAAGAATGTAGGATAGTGTCAGTGAATCCCAGCCTTTAGTATGCACCACATGGAGTAAGCATCACGAAAAATAAATTACTGTTAAGTACTGTTTGACACTCGGCAATGTATTGGAAACTGGTTAAGGAATCAGGAACAAAGCCGTGCAGTCAGTCGATGAATCAGTTGGCCATTTGCATTTTATGGAGATTTATCAGTGGATGTGTTGTTTCAGGGCATCAGGCTGAAATGATGGATGATAAGTAAACTTGTGTACTTTGGAGATAATACTGAGCTTGAAGAGTTCAGAAAAAGACAGTGTATAAAATGAAGTTGAGGAAAGGGAAAGGAAATTATTTTCCTCTGTGGAAAGTGTTTTGTGTGTCTGGGGGAAATAAAAAACCCAACAAAACAGGACAGCAAGGGATTGTGGTAAGAAGGGACTTAGGTAGTAAGAAATAAAATCTATAGATGTCATGCCACAACTTGGTTGTTCTATGAAGAATTAAAAATTAGGGGTTTGCCCTGTAGTAGCAAATGAAAGATACTCATGATACAACTGCAGCACTTACTTGCCACTCTGTGATGGACACTGAAATGCAGAGTTGGCCTCCCTAACCAAAACCTCTGTAGCATCCCAACTCTCAGATTAGCATTCCAGGACAGTCAACCATAGCCCCGGGAGCTGCTGTACCATGTTGTCTCCTCCCCTGTTTCTCTGCAGAGGCAGGATGTGAATGGAAAATTGCTCCCTCTCTGAGCTTCAGCTCTGCACTCCAGCTGAAAATGGAGGTTCTTGTGTCAAGAACTAAAAGCAAACTAATATGAATTTTCCTTTAGAAGTGAGAGGGGGGAAGGATGTGAGACAGATAAAGTATTGAACAGAACTTAAAAGGCAAAGCAACACTGCAGTGTCTTAATTGGATCCTATAAAAACATTTACATCAGTGTGGTAGTTACCCTTTTATCGTTGTTTTTGCAGTCTCGGAGACATTATAGAGAAATCATTTAATTTCTATGTTTACTTTGAAATGAACTAATGCAGAGTGCTGGGTTTTCTGGTTTATGACGTTAGTGCGTTATTGCTTCACTCTATTAAATCCTCTCCAAGTTCTTTAAGGAGCTCAGATCTGTTGATAATTGAAATCTAAGAATCAGCTTTCTAAACAAAGGGCAGATATTTTTTTCCTCTATGCTTAAGTGAGTATTAAGTAAATTAGGTGGCTAAAAGTGTGGGAATGTTCCTGATTTTTAGGTTGCCTTCTTTTGGTGTGTAAGGACATTCAGAAGTGTGCAGGAGTGGAGATGGTGAGTCTGTATGTTGTGGAAGCAAAACCTGAACAGGAGTTACTTGCCCCTCACACCCTTTCTGACTTTATTTATCATTTGCAAGTCGCAGAGTACCAAAAATCAATAGGCCAGGTTTCCTTGGTTTTAGTAAAAGTGAAGTGATTTTTAAATTGACTAATCTGTGCATATCTCCTGTTGCAGTCCTGACATTTAATTCTACTTTAAGAAGCTTTTGAAGATGGAGTAATTTCCCCCCCCCCCTCCTCTCCAGCTGTGTTTGGAGGGACTTTCTGTGAGTTCCTGCAATCCCCACTGGGCATGGCTGACCCCCCAGGGTGTGCAGAGCTCCTGTGCTGCACCCATTTGCAGCTGCATCTCTGGAATTGGAACAGAATGCAATTTTATACGGGCATCTGGCTGACTTTCTTCCCCTGTTTAAGCAGAAACAAACACTCCTCCTGACGTGGGTGACAAGGTGCTGTGTGTATCATTTGAGCACTAGTTCAGCACAGTAATTGCTACCCTGTGACAGGTTGCGAATTGAAGCCACGATTTGTCTGGTTTTCATGGATTTTTGAATTATCCTGGATCACCAGTCACTGCTGATTATTGCTTTGCAGTGCAGAATTTTAAGAAGAAACAATGCAAAGTGAGGTTTAGGGTAACAATGAGCTTCGAGCTGTGTTTGCGTGGATTTGAAGGAGGCTGATGAAATGTTCTGAGGAGCTTATTGTGCCCATGATGAGCTGCTTGGTTGATTGAGTAGGTGACTCAGTTCTTGACAGCTGTCAATCTTGATGTTTCCTTCTGTTTTGCCTCAGTCATCTTCATCTCTGATTCTCTTTTCATTTTTTTTTAATTTGACTTCCTCTCCTGTGCTTGTTTATGCTCTGGTCTCTGTGTTGCCTCCTCCTTCTGAGTGGCAAACCTTTCAGCCCTTTCCTGAAGTCCCCTCCTAATGGAAAGATAAAAACAGGCTACTGGTTTAAATTCTAACTTTAAAACAAACAAACAACAGAAGCTGCAGGAAAGATATTTAAAAATTTGAAAAAGCAGTCTAAAGATGAATTATGAAGTTCTTTTTGTCCAGAATAGCTAAGATAGAGGAGGGAGAGAGAAAAGATACTTCTGTTGGGAACAGGCTGAAAATTGAGATTAAATTATCAGAATGGACCTGTCCAAACAAATTTTTATATGTGCTTTGACCAGCTCATAAACTGAGTTTTACTGATTTTTTTTTCTAGGGGAAAAGATTAAAAAGGGAGAGGGATGTCTGTGAAAGCCCGAATTAATTTTTTGTACACACAAATCGCAGAACCTGCCCTACAGCTTATAAAGTATTGTTGTATCCAGCAGTGAATTATGAATAGGAATGCCTAAAAAGTGGAAAGCTACACCAGTTTCCAGGCTATTGACTAAAATTAGAGATGTTTAATACTTCATTTCTTTTAGGCTGACTCTCAAAGTATCACAGTCGACTAATCTTGCAATTTTTATAAAGAATTAAAATCCCATACATCATGTCATTTGTTAAACTGAAAGTCAAATGCATTGCTTGTATAGATAATGCTACTTAAATATTAAATGCTTTTTAAAACAGAGCCAGGGTTGCTCCAGTGGTGGAACACTGAAGGCAGGAGGCCTCGAGCCCGTCCCCAGATGTGCTGCACTTTTGTGATCTGCTTTGTGTGGTCTGTGAACATTTAGTTCTGTGGCTCAGGAACACGTGAGGAGTGAAGGAATTGGAAGTACCTAACAGAGAAATTTTAGTAAATGAACAGTAAGCTGGTAATGAAGTGTGCATGTAGTGGTGTTAATTTTTTAGTGATACATACTTTACTCACTATCCTGAAAGAAATTTCACTGTTATCCACAGGGAAACTGGGCTTAAAGCCTTAAAGTCTGTCCAGATTAGGCAAAGTGTAGTCACCCTGCATTTGAAGTTCCATATCTCTCAAATACCTGGCCTGGAGCTGATTTATAGAAGATGAAATTATCAGCCACACACCCCCCAAAAAACCCAACTCAAAAGCGGTATTTGCTCAGAACTTGAGCATTCAATTTAAAAATAATGTGTGGATTCTGTTGTAAGCCTGACAACATTTCCAGATTAATGGGAAACTCTTGTGCCAGTGGAATCTTTGAAATGGGAAAGGAGATTTTATCTCTCCTCCTGTTCGGATGCTCGTGCCTCCTCTGTGGCAGATTTGCAAATGTGTTGGATCCAGCTCTGTGTGTTGCTAGGTGGCACAGATGATAAAAGATGAATTTTCAGTGTTCCTCTAGAGAATTTTGTTTGTGGTTGATCCGTGTGTAGTGATGACTCCCTTGTTTTCTGGGGGTGGTGTGATGGTGGGGAGGAGGAGAGGTGCTAAATTCAGGTTTATAAACTGAATAATAAAAGATGTTCACACCTTCAAAAATATAATCAGAATGGTAGTTTGGCCAAAAGTGTGGTGGTTTTGCAAATTTTTCTCACATGTTTATTTGAGGGTAAAGGAAGTTTTTTTCTCCCTGAGTGCAAATTGTCAAAAGCAGGCTGGTGTGTTACAGGGATTGCTTTCCTGCGTGTGGATATGGATGATGGTTATACAATACCTGATGCTGTTTGCTGAAAGGACAGGCACAGAATACAAAGGGGTGACATGGAATTCTGGAGTCCTCCAGTCCAACCCTGTGTTGAAAGCAGGTCTAGGTAGATCAGGTTGCTCAGGGTTAAGTCCAGCCCAGATACCAATGGCTCCAAGGACGGAGATTCTACAACCTTTCTGGGCCACTCTTTGCATCATTTGGGCAGTTAAGTACCACAAAGTTTTGTCTCACTGGAATTTCCAGCTAATGGAAACCTAAGATGGCAAGTGCCAGGACATCGTGTGGAGGATGGATAAACACACACTGGGGTGTTTCTTAGTCCATTTATATTCTGTGTGGTGTGTGAGGTTTCTTGTCAGAGCAATGAGGTAAGTGCTTTGACATTCCATGTTCTGCATCTGCTCTTTTGGCTTCTTCGTTATAGGGGGAAAGATGGGTTGGACTCCAGCTAAGCTGACCAGAAAGGCAATGTCCTTTTTTACTCCTGAAGGCACAACCATTGGAGCTCAGCAATTCTGCATCAGGTCCTTGACACTTGCCTGCAAGAATTTTGGGGGTTGAGCAGTAGGATCCACTGCTGATCAGTCCAAGTGATTTTGCTGCCTGCAGTATCTGTGACAGCCGTCAATGTCAGATCAGATCCTGCTCCTGCTGTAGATGCTGCTTCTCCACACTCTCATTTTTAAACCCAGACCATCTCTGTGCATGTGTTTGTAGCAAGACCTTGATTTTTTTCTGGCTATATGCACTGTGTGTTTCAATGAAACTGCATTTCCACAGTTCTTAAATCCCTTGAACTTGCTATGGAGGAAACCTCTAATCTCAAACTTTAGGATGAAACATGTTAGTTCAAGGTAAGATCCATCTTACTTCCTCTTACATGTCTAGCCTTTAAACACCTAAATGTGAGCTGCACGTCTCTCAGGTTTCTGTTGCAACCAACGGAGAGAAATAAATCCCAGGAAGAGACTCAGCTTGATTAAGTTAGGAATTGGAGATAAGTTAGAGTAATTGCTGTCTTAAGCAGTTTATTCCTTTCCGTTGTCTGTAGGAAGCTTTGACAGTTGAATGTGAGCTGGTTGCACTAACCCATGGAAACCTTACCTGAGGTGACTGAAATCCCACCTTCCTGTTATTGTCCCACACTTCATATGCTCTGCTTGCTTAATTATGGATGCTGCTTTTAGCAGGCAGCACTTCCTTGTGCTTAATGTGTCAGAAATTCAGTGCCAGATACGCTTTGGAAAGAGATTTTGGGGTGAGCGATGTGTGACGATGTAAATGATGGAGTGTATTTTGATGTGACAGTTACCTTGTCTAACTAGAAATCAGGATTTTATGGGTTTCTGAGGAAGGATGCAGCGCTGCATAAGGGTAGCTGACAGCTCCTGCTTGGTGCGCTGGAATTCCCAGACACAAAGACTATGCAAATGTTGACAAGGCATTAAAATAAGTATTCTTGTGAAATGCTGTACTTGGTCGGGATAGTAATAAGAGCAGTTTTAGCCCAGCTGTTTTCCCTGGAGGCCAGCACTCAAGTGTCTGGGCAGACACCATATGACCTGCAAGGAGAGGGCTTGGGGTTTTTTGTTTGTTTGGTGGTTTGTGGTTTTTGCCCTTTTCTTTTAAGCGGCTGAACCATTTGAACTGCTGGCACGAGCTGTCAGAAAAATCCTCCTTTGAAACATGGAGGCTGGCTGGTATTTTGGAGTCAGGAGTAAAGGCAGGAATAAAACTTCATGGAGAAGCCTGAATCTATTACAACTCTGTTGAAATGTTTTTTTGGGTTTGGGGGTTTTTTTTTCCATATTAGNCTGAATCTATTACAACTCTGTTGAAATGATTTTTGGGTTTTGTTTTCCCCCATATTATCAACTTTGTGGATTGATGGCATGGAAACTGTTTTGTCTGAGGAGTGAAAAATTAGATGACCACTTATCCCTCTGAGATACAAAGAAGATGCACCTGACACTGATAATTTATGAGAAAATTCCCTCAGAATGCTGGGCTCAAACTGAATACTTGAACTTTGGGGTTGGGGTAAAGTTGTCCGAATACTCAATTGTTCAGGAGGAAAGAGCTTCTGACTTGTGGTTGGGTTTTGATGTTTACTTTAGAGCTCCTCAAGAGCATGATAGTATTTGGGAGATACTTTAATAGCAAGTGAGGCTGTCACATATACATGATAAAATGCATTTTATTATGTGCTTTTGCAATTCACCAAATGGATAACCTTGCACTAAGTGTAGAATTTATAGATAGAAAAGCATTGCAAGGATATAGCTCAATATTCAGAAGTATAGCCTCTGTAAGAGGCAATGAAAACATGTCTCAGTGCTCGGAATTGCATCCATTCATAGTTCATCACCAGCAATTGGGAAAGTAACTTTTAGTAAAATACTCTGATTTTTTTTCCATATTAGACTGTAAGGCCTCTTAAAGTTTTATGTCACTTCCATTTGTTTTTGAGTTTTCCATTCTGTCTTTGATAACCTACAAGAAGTTTTGTCTTTCTTTCCCTCGTGCGTATTTTCCTTCACCAAAATGGAAGCGTTGTGCTCTTGAAACATTAACCTTTCCAACATCCCTGTGAGATATTCATGCCTGAACACCGTCTCAGTCCTCGGGGATATCATCACCCTGGAGCTACAACAAGACATTGTAAGAACTTGGGCTAAAGCTCCTGAGTCCCTGGTAAAGCTCGTGCTCAGGGAGGTGGATGATGCAGTTCCAGGCACTGACAAGCTTTCTGGGGCCAGTCAAGAAGTGCTGCTTGCATGAGAAGTGTTTTGACTAGAAACAACTCCAATCAAACAGGTCTCTAAGGATATAACTGTCATGTTTCTGAGCAAAGAATGATCAAATAAAACCTTACTGAGGTCTTCGTTCAGGCCTTGACAAAGCACCCTCTGACTTCACTGAGGGCACATTATATTTCCAGTATAGAAAAGCTGTCTAAAAATCCCTACCTTTTTATGCATTTTAAAAGGAAAATTGATAATAATAAATGCACTCCGATCAGCATATCAATATAAATTAGAGATTAAAAAGATGAATAGATTTTCCATTGTATGTTAATATTTAACTGACTCCAGAGATATTTGTCTGTGTAATAAATGTAAAGTGTTGTTTGAAAGGTTGAACTTGGATTCACTGTACATCTTCTATACTCTATTTAATACTGGAAGAAGAATCTTAAGAACAATTTTAAGTAGCATGAGAATTTTGTGATGTCCTTTAAACACCTTCAGTGATGTAAGAGTGTGACCTTTCCACGCTTAAAAAAAAATAAAACAATAAATATAGAGAGAAAAAAGTACCTTCCACAGGAGAGAAAATACCATGTGCTGTGTTTAGATGTAAGTGTTAAAAAGTTGCTCAAGTAGAAGAACCTTCTTTCTCTTCTTGGTCTGTGAAGGTAAATAAATGCAAACATTCCAAGTGGAGGCTCTCATTTTAGGTAGAGGCTGGTTAGAGCCTCACAAATAAAAAAGACACTGAAGTGTATTATCTGTGACTTTGAATGATGCAAGGAGATATTTTCATAAAAAAGAAAAGGTGTTGGTTTTAAATGTATTGTTATTTATTGGAACTTCTCTCGCAAACTTAGATCTGATGGCAGTGCTTTAAAGATGATTTTAATTTCCTTGTTAGTGAAATCTGAATCTTCTTCTGACTACACATTTCCAGATTAGTCTGAAGTTCATTGGGTTGGTTTATTTTAGAGAAAAGAAATAAGTAGTCCTTTCAAACAACAGAAATAGCAAAGATGATTTTTTATTAACTAGCTGTGCAGGAAAAGGAAACATAAACAGTTTGGTTTATCAGCTCAGTTCAGTGAGCAGTTTAGTTTAGTTCTGGGCGGTGAAGGCTGGTCCGTGATTCTTCTTGGGGGACAATGTTGAGCTTTGGGATCACCTAAGTCACCGTTCCTCTTCCATTCAGTCATTTGTATAGATTGGTTGTTTTTCCATAGAATCTGAGAATGCTTTGGTGTGGAAGGGAACTTAAAGATCACCCAGTTCCAACTCCCCCTCCCACTATCCCAGCTTTCTCAGAGCCCCATCCAACCTGGCCTGGAACACTTCCAGGGATGGGACATCTACAGCTTCACTGGGCAACCTGTGCCAGGGCCTCACCACCCTCACAGAGAAGAATTTCTTCCCAATATCTAATCTGACCCTGTCCTTTGCCAGTGTGAAGCCTTTTCCCCCTTACCCTGTTGCTCCCTTGCAAAACCTCTCTCCACCTCTTGTAGCCTTCTTTGGGAATATTTGTCTATTTTGTGGAGCTCTTGCTTGTTTGTTTTAATTGTAACCAATGGAAGTTTTCTCCTTCTGTTGCTAAGAGGAAAATATTTACTTTTTACAGTGTTTCCATTTCTCTCTTCAGCTCTTGCCTGGGGGGGTGGTGTGTGTATATGTGTATATTCTTTTGCTGATATGAATTACATTTTCTGTCTGGAGATCATAAGTTTTTTTGAAAGCGAAACAAAATGATTAAACTGAAGTCAAGTACATTATTTGAAGCTGCTGTATGTGTTTATCCTCATAGTGCTTAATCCTTGACTTTGCCTGGAGCTACTAACCCTGGCTGGTTATTAATTCCTTAAAAATGCCCTGAGCCAACATTGCTGCTGTTGTAACTTGTTTGGGGCTGAAATGAAGTTGACATTTTTCTCAGCTGCAGCATCTTCTTGCTGTAATGTCACAGGATCAATTGGTTTCACCACGTGCCTCGGAAAAATGTATTTCTTGTAAAGCATCTGCTTGGACTTCTCAAGTTCACGTTTAGTCTACCAGGGACACAACTTACTTTAATGAAGGGATGTCAGAGCTTTTGGAAATACTCTCACTATACAGGTCCTAAGTGGCCTATTATGGAGAAACCCGTGGTTTTACTGTACGAAACAAAAAGAAACCCTTTGGCAAGATCGGAAACTTTGGCCATTACACTGTAGGGAGAAGACAACTGTGAAATTGGGGTGAAATACAGTATGGCTTGAAACACTATAAACTTCTCTCTGTGTTCATTTTGGGGATGGTTTCATTAACTACTTAAGAAATGTTGGCCCTGCGTTTTTGTGTGTGAGATATTCCTCTCCTGAATGTGCAGCCGAGCTTCTTCCAGGCTGGAGTTTGGACTTTTCCATTTTAATAGAAGCCTTCCTATAAGAGTCAAGTAACATGCTGTAAAATTACAGACTGGCTTTGGGAGCAGCAAAACATCTCTTGGCAAATTATCTCCTGGCGCTCAGACCATTCCCTGCCTTGTCAGCGGGTGTGAGCTGTGTGACAGCATGGAAGATTTGTGCTGCCCTGTGCTCATCCTGGCTCTGAGGGACTCAGCGGGAGTGGGGGGCACGTGCCAAGAGAAGGAGGAGTGTGAAGGATGTGACGGTGTGTGGAGCTCCTACTCTTCTGTGCCCGACATGCTGTGGGAAATTCCTACTGCTTTGGGAGGCCTACAGGTCAGTGTGCGGCTCTGTGAAAGCCCTGGAAAGGGGAAGGAGTGGGAAAGTCCAGAAGGAGAAGTGTCTGCCAAAAATCCCCCATCTCTTTGCTGGGCTTTTATTCCTGCACACTTTATTGTTGGTGTTAAACATCTCTGTTTCCGTGGGTTCTTTGAGACATGCGCTTGTTTCTTGGAATGAGGTAAAATATCCTTAAAAGTAGTAGGATCACTTAAACACCTTAAAAATCCCCAACCCACCATACTCCCCCTTTCCCCAACCCCAAATTTTTCATTACAAAGGAAGTTTTGTCTCCAGGTTTCTATTTCAGAAATCAGTGACTTCAAAGCCTGTTTCAGAAATCAAATCCCAAACCACTTTTGCTACCTTCCAGGAAGCCTTCCCAGCACATGTCTTGGAAGAAAAATCACTTAATTGAAAAAGAGGAACGAAGGAGGCCATCCATTACTGGGAGTAATATTTAGCAATCTACTCCTCCCTTAGGAGGACAGAAGTCCAAAGTTTAGAAGATTTTTAAGTGTCCTGGTGTGTCCAGTCTCCAGAGCACCTTCCAGCTCGTGTTACAGACCAGGCAGATACTGCTGTTTCTAACTCTCATGTGAGGGATAACCCGGAATCTTATTTCAAGAAGACTTAAATATTTGAATAATATAATGACAACTTTTAGCCCAGTATGTTACATTTATTATGTTTCATTGACCTTTTGCATCTTGTTCTCTTTGCATGACATCAGTGTAAAGCTTCTTCCCTTCTCATAGTGCCAGAAATGATTCCATTTACCACTAAAATGGTGGAGTTAATCATTATAGATAATTAAAGCAAAGCCTGTGTAAAGAATGCTGAAGTTCTGTGAATATTAAGCCAAGAAATTATTTTATGCAAGATTTCTGTAATGACTATAATATGAAGTAATTTCATCCATGCTAAACAACTTTATTAACTGTAAACTTGGTAAGATTCCAAGTTTCTCACCATTTTCCTTGTGGAAAGACAGTTAACAGGACATTCGGCAGAGAGAAGTGGTGGCCCCATGGCCTGGGCCTTCCAAGGCAGCTGTTTTTGAGTCAGTGATTATAATTTAGACTTCTAAGTTTGTTTTCAACATAATATTTGTAATGTTTTTCCATGATGGTATAACAGCTTACTGAAGTCAAAATGTGAGATACATAACACTAGTGGTATGTAAAGCACTCCAGAAATTAACTGGAGACATCCAAGTGCTTTTGCTCCAGGGAAAGAAGAGTCTCCTTTGGTAGCTGCACAAATTTGCCTTGGACCTGAGCAAGTTACTGCTTTACAGGGGAGGAGAAGGATCTGTAATGTTTCCCCAAACTCCCTTTTGAGGGGTACCGCTGTTCTGCAGCAGACTTCCTCTTTGGATGCTGGTGATCACAAAGCCAATGGCATTGGGGAAGCCTGGCTCAATGCGTCACGGTCAGTAAACAATGGAGAAGCTTATTCAGAAGAGTGTTAGTTCATGCGTCAAAAGCTGGGAATTAAATAGTGGAAATGAAAGATCCTAATCTTAAGCAAGTAGAACAGATTTAGTTTCAGTGTTGAACTCGGTTCTTCTGGCTGCACAGAGAAATCTGTGGAGGTTTTAAACACGGAGCAGGATTGGACTCAGTGTCAGCACATCCTGGAGGTGGAATGGAGAGAGGCTGGTCTGGTTTCAGCAAAGTTCCCTTCCACAAACCGAGTTTTGTGCAGCACAGGCTGTGGGGAATTAGCAAAGGGTTAAGAAGCAGGAGCGTTTGATCAGAACAGCTGAGCTTTCTGTAGCACTTCTGGTGTTTTCAGAGCCACATTGACAGTGCTGGGAGAAGGCAGGGAGCCCCTGGCAGGGAGACAGCTCATCCCAGCCTCCCAACGTGACCAAAGTCTGCTGGGGTGGGGGCAAGGGGCACAACATGCACATGCTGCATTAAAGTTCTGCTGGTCAGGGGGAAAAAAAAGTGAGTCAGTTCAGTCCTGTCCCCTCCCTAACCTCACCCTGGCATCACCTGCCGCCCTGGAGGCACAGTCCCGTTGTTTCAGGAGTTCTGCTCTGGAAAACATCCCCTTTCTCACTCGATGGTGCTGCCAAAGATTATTGAAAGCTGGGATCTGCTGACTCCAGTGACAATTTCTATTAAGTTTTCCATCACCAATTTCTATGGTGATGCATGAACAGAAAAGAACACAGCTTGACTTTCAGCTCTGGAGCTATTTTTACAAGGGTGGCTGTTAAAGACAAAAGAAAACATTTTCTTTCTAATCTGAGTATATTTGACACTGAAGGTCAATGAGAGATAATACAAGCAGAACTCTGGTGTTTATGCACACATTTGCTTATGGAGCAAATTAAACAATTTAATGACCTGCTGACTTCCTCTTCTATCATCCCTAAATGAAATATAACCCTCTCCACCCTTTCGTGTGCCTCTCAGCCTGTTCCTTCACCCCAAAACCCTTTAAGGATGTTTTTGCCCATGAAATCTGCACCTTCCATTACCCTTGCCAGGTGCAGCAACTGGAATTCCCGAAATGAGAATTCAGGGGTGTTATGTGACCACTCCTGCCATTATGCAGGTGGTCGTTTGTTCCCATGCTAATTATTATCAAACAACTAAAAGAAAGATTAAAAGGTATTGTGTGCCTCAAAGCCTTCCCTCCCCTCCACTTATATCCTCTGAAAGAAAAGAAAACATAATCCTGGAAACCAGTTGGTCAGGGAAATGCAGAGGGTTGGTACGTGCTGAGGCCTGGAGCCTCGAGTGAGGCTGGCCCTCCTCGGAGGACGGGGAGAGGGAGGGAAGGAGGGAAGGGAGAGCTGTGGGTGTTGTTATCAGAAGGGGCTTTTCTCACGGTGTCCAGGATAAAGGGACTGACATTCCTGCAGTGCTCCAATGGGGGTGGGAGAGTAAGTGGATCCTGAATTAGGTGGTTCACTGATGTGCTTATTTTTTCCAGTCCAAGTAGTTCTGCCTGGTGCCTCAGGCTGCTGGAACCGTGTTTTTATGCCACTTAAGGTCTTAGATTTGTACTCTGCAAACCAAAGAAGATGCAAGGTTTGCAATTTCTTCAACCTCACCCCCTTTATTTTTAATTTTTTTTAAATACTAAAGTTGAGTCCAAGTGATGATTTCTTTTCTTTCTTGAATCAGCTTAATTATGACTTTCTGCGATTAATTTTACTTGCATGGAAATAATTTAATGTAGCACAGAATGTATTGAGATCCTGATTTTTTTTTTTTATTTTTTTTTGTCGAGTTTACAGTCTCTTTTCCAATGTGGGCTGTGGTTTCATTACAGTAAGTTCCTGCTTTGGATGCAGAGACTTGCGTCACATTCACCAGCTGCTGCTCTCTCGAAATAGGCCCTGTGCCAGTCCCAAGGATTAGCTGGGTTACTGTTTGTCCCACCAGTTGTTTTTAAAATTTTTAACTGCAGAAACATCCTCGTGTGCTGTCCCTGCAAACCAGTCCCTATATGCCCTCTGTTCCCCACACCCTTTTAAATTTTCTCCCCCTTTTGCTCTTTTGGTGTTCAATGACTTGACTGGGAAAATACTTTTGTGGATGTGTGTGATTTATTATAAGCTGGCAATCTTCCATGTAAGTATTTTGCTTATCTGAGGTGATGGCTTTTTGGGAATGGGATTCCTTCACCTGTCACAGGGGCTGCAGTGTTGGGATACTGTCACTAATCACACGGGTGAATGACTTGCTTTCTGATAATCCCAGAGGAGAGAACAGCAGCAGTAAGCAAAACTCACCTAAACCACAGTTTACTCGGCTTGTGGAACAATTTTGTCAATAAAATTACCTCCCTCCTACAAGTGCCATGGCTTGGAGACAGCGGCTGTGTGCGAGAGCTTCTCAGTCCATCAACTTCACTAATAAAGCCGAACTGAGACCCTAAATTGGTTCCTGATTTAGGGTCGGTGTTGAGCATCACGGCTGTGTTCCAGCCAAAGGCAGCCAGGGATTTGCCTTGCAGGGACTGCCTGAAGTGCCAATTGGGTGTATTTCTCTGGAGGAACTGAGGCTGTGGGCAAGGGAACCCAGAGCTGAGCCCCCCTGTGCTGGTGCCGGGAGCAGAGCTACGCTTCTGGAACTGTGTGCACACTATTTCTGTGCTCCCACAAGAGCATCTTGGGACATATCCTGGATTTCCTGCTCCTAAGATCCTTCTGCAGTCTCCAACTCTCACCCTTGCCCAAGTTAATCATGACAGTTTTGGAGCAGGCATGTCCTTCAGGGCAAATAGTGGGAAAGTTATTGGAAGACCATGAACGCTGTGATGTATTTGCTGCTGTGCTCCCTGAAAAGATGACAGGTTTTAGCCCAAGCTTAAAGAAGAAATAGGAATTCTAACTGCAGGCCCAGCCAGAGCAGGCAGTCTGGAGTTACAGGGTCTTTGTACTTGTACCAAAGGTGATGGTGTTGGGCCAAAACAAATGTAGGAGTCAAAGGGAGACGGGAGTTAAACGAAGGGAGATCATGGAGCAATTCCTGTCTCCAGGGCAGCTGCTTCTCTCCAGACTGTGTTAACTTCATTTACCACACTAGCTCTATCAGAGTGTGTGTTTTAAGGCCTGCATAAGATTTATTCTTGAAAGGAGGAAGAGTGTTTTGGGACCTGTAAGAACATGCTGTAAGCACAGAGAAGAGAGGTGTCTGGCAGGAGCAAGAGAGCAGCTGGGGAAAAGACATGGCATCCCTGGAAGTGTTCAAGGCCAGGCTGGATGGGGCCCTGAGCAACCCGACCTAGTGGAAGGTGTCCCTGCCCATGGCAGGGGGCTTGGAATGAGATGGTCTTCAGGATGCCTTCCCGACCAAACCATTCCATGGTTCTTTGAAACCTGGTAGTTTTCAAGCTACTGAAGATTACTTAAATGTGAAATTCAGTGGAGAGATCTTGGGGTTCTTTCCCACCTTAATTTAATTATTCTAGATGCCTGTGTATTTTAAAAGTGCTTTCTGGGTTGTGATTCTGTGATTCTTATTAGTTTCACAAGTAAGAAAGTTAACCTTTGTATGCTCCCCTTGATGGACTCTTTTGTAGAGCTGAAGCCAAAAGATTCCTGTGTTGATTTTGGTTTTAAACTTCAGTATATCTCTCTTAGTATGGAGTGCCAGTACTCTGAGTGACAGCAGGAAGAGGTGATGCCTTTGATGCTTTGACAGCTGGTACCCACTTAGCAAGCACCCTACCTAGAAGATCATCTTTGTCAAGTGGCATGTTTCATTTTGTAAATGACACATAACTACGTTGGCCCATGGCTCATTGTCTTTCCCTAGAGATAGAAAACACAAAATCCCACAATTTTCTGGAAGTGTTTAATTGTCCCCCACACTGATGCTAAAGACTGGATAAATGATGCCTGTTTAATTGTTGAAGAAGTGAGATTGCCATGCCACTAAAGGATGTTCTCTGTTGAGGAGAGAAAAATGTCCTTTCAGACTTCAGCAGTTTAATGGATTGCCTTAAAAATCACCTTAATTTAAGGGTGTTAAAAAGAGGACAGTCAGAAAAGCTCTGCAGCCCAAGGAGTGAAATTTAACCTTAAGCATAGGCTGAACTGTGGTAGCTGGATTGGGTTAGTTTATGTTCAGGTGCCAGTTAACAGCGTGATCTTGACAATCTGGTTGTATTGATCCCCAAACACTATTTTAACTGTTGCCTGTGGTTGGGAAGCCACGGTTTCGATGATTCAGTGAAATGTCATAATGGTCCTTCTTGTCTCTGTGCCTTTTTTCCTTACTTTGCCGGGCCATCTTCCAGGGCCTTGTGAGCACACAGATGATCAGCAGCAGATTAAGTGGGTAACCAACTGTGGAGTAGGATGTGATCCAGGAAAGCATTAACATGGACCTCATTCATTTACGTCAGCTGTGACTATATGTATTCTTAAAGGTGAACATATGCTTTGGAGCTGTGGTGAATTAGCCTGCATTAGACATTCATAAGTTAGCATCAGGACTGTCTTGAAGAGGAAAAAAGGTGATGTTTCCTTAGTTCTGCTGCTTTGGTGGTGCTCAGCAGAGCTTTTCGGAGACACCACCTGGAAATCACTGCAGGTTTTACTATGTGAGAAAAAACCAGCCAGATCTATTTTCCTGCAGATAAGATTTGTGATTCCACTCAGACTTGACTCGAAATTTAGGAAATGGGGCCTGTATCTGGTGTGGACAAATGCTGCTTTGTCCTTGATTGAGGTTGGTCAAATTATTAGGTCAAAAGTTTAGAGGCTCGTGAGGGAGTTTCATGGTGTTTGTGGTCGGAGCTCTGCTGCTTCTGAAGAGGAGGAAGACACTCCAAAATACTTGCCTGGCCTTCCTCTGAATGAAATACTTTGTTTTACACTAACAATTAAGTTGTATGTGTGAGCTGATACAGAAAGGATTACTCAAAGCATAAAGATTATAAATAAATATCTTCCCCAGTGTTTGTAAGAACCCAGCCCATAGGCAGCTGTAATGCTGCCACATGTTACAGATATTAGCATGCAAATAGAGTAAAACAAAGGAATTACACATTTATAGTGAAATCTATTCTTTTGAGTATTTTTTTGGAGGCAGTGCAGAGATAGAATAATGAATGATCCATCACACGGTTGGCTGTTCTCCTTGCAATCTTTTTCATTATTAGTTTGACACTGGGAAACTCTAGAGCCCTAGAAAGTTACGGCTTTAGGAATATAAGAGTATTTTAACTTGCTTTAATCTCGTATGTGCAATGGTTATGCTGATGACTTAACCACTTTGAAGATACTCCAGTTCTTCTCTCAAGAATAATAGTCTTAAAGATCAGATTTCAAGAACAGAAACATAATCTTACACAAGGGCTCCTTTGTAACTACTAAGACTGAAAACTCGAGTCAGTAACTTGAAAGGGAAGCATAAAATGGTATGAAGATGTTATTCTCAATGTAAAAAAAATATCTTGATGTCAAGCTCTTATGGTTTATATGAACCCCATGGCTGGTGGTAGTGGATGGTGGTACCTTTGTGCTTGGATAAAACAGCGTCACTGCAGTGAGTTAATCTTACAAAGGGGACTTTTTGAAACAGCACTTGAAAAAAGCCATGGGAAAAGAATCCAGGTGGAGATGTGGAGTTTGATCTTGGGTTTCTTTTTGCCATTCAAGTTGAAGATGGCAATTAATGCAGTCATCTTGATCTTTTTGCATTTAGTCACTCAGCATAAAGCATGAAGCTCCCAAATGAAGCGTGTGTACAGCGAGTGATTGCTTCCTACTCTGCTGAATAAGGCTGTTTCTGAACTGCCACTGCATCTAATCAGCAGAGAGTGGGCTGACTTCACACCAGCTATTGAAAACACATTCTCATAAGGCTTCTTTCCTCATAAATACTCTCTTCTGTGTTGTACTATGCATTGCTATTGAGAAATGTTTAGCGGTGCATGTATAATGCCGACCGCACAAATAGGGGTTTGTAATATTTCTTAGCATATGTGTTCTGAATTCTTGAAGTTATCTTGGTCCTACAGTGTATCTGTGCTGAGCAAACCGTGGCTGGGGGCCAAATCCATTTTACAGCCATCCAAAACAGTCTTGTGACCAATCAATCAAGTTTACACTTCTGAAATGTCCACAGCATAAGCACCTAAGGCACTGTGCATAATCCTTATGAAAATAAATACGATATACCATCTCTGAATGGTGAAGTCAGGTGAAATTAGGCATGTTACTCTGAGGTTGTAGTAGATAAAGGAAGCTGGTTCTGTAGGAGGAGGCGATTAACACGTGGTACAAATGCACAAAGCTCGTCAGGCAGTCGTGCTTTTGAAATGTGGATGGAAAATTGATGGAGTGTCTGGACGGAATGACAGAGTAGTGAATAAGAAGGTTTTATAAATGGGACACAGACTGCTGAAACTTCTTCAAATTGATGTTTAGCCTGGTGGAGAAGGCTACCCTCTCCTCCACCACAAACACAACTCCATGAGCTTCAGTTATTTCTAAAATTCACCTTCTTTTTGGTCAGGGGTATTGGCTGGAAGAGTGGACACTGCTCAGGTTTATAGAAATTTGCAAGATCAACTTTCTTTTTAAAAAAAAAGGAAACAGACTCCATGGCATGAATGAGAAACATTTTAAAAAGTAAGGCGGGGAGGAAACTCCCACAGTCCATGGTAGGTGTGGATACTGTTGTTTATATAAGAACCATCAAGATGAGAGGCTTTACCCTGTTTGTTGAGAGCATGCTGGCCACAGGAGGTGGGACTGAAAGATTCCCAAATAACTCCTGATATCTGCCCCCCAACATCTTTCCTTCCTTCTCCCTCCTCCCCAGGCCCCCCCTTTTCCCAGAGTTGAACTGTCCCGAGTGCAGGAACACGTGTGACCCATCCACCTCCAAGTTTGCTGTTCCTCATCCCCATACCAGCTGCAGCTGGCGAGTGGCAGGTTTGTGTCAGAGCATTCAGAAGTTCAGTTTTGCTCCCTGCAATTATCTGCCACCCATTAGATTTTTGTAATTCAAGTGACTTCTTTTTTTTATCTCTGGCCAACACCACCCCAGCACTCAGCCATTAGTAGGCTGCTGGTGCAGCTCCGAGCATCCCACTGCTCTGTGTGTGTGTCACAGCGGGAACAATCCGAAGAAAGCGGCGTTTTTTGAGCAGGGGTGAAATGGTTTAGACAGTGCAGAATTTATTCCAGTACAATGCAGTATTTAAACGTGCAGGTAGCCAAAATTGCTTCCTGTTCTGCTAATCCTTGGCTGGATAATTGACAGCCTTCTGGAACTTCATTTCTAGTCTTTTCAGTCTTTGCTGATAAAGATGCACAAAAAGACAGACGTGCACAAAAGGACTGTATATAGCGTATAATTCATTTTGTAGAGCGGGGACATCTCGCTGAATGTGCCATTGATTTACCCTGGCACTAATTCTGAGTGAGTAGCTCATTTTGAAAGTAGCTACAAGTTGGCATATTTGCAGGAGCATTGAATTCTGGCACGCAGTCACTGTTGTATTAAAAACATGATGTGCAGCGAGTCTGGAGAGCCTTTGAAAGTGAGATCTCAATAGAAGCTGTGAGTTGTATTGTTACTCTTGGTACATACAGCACAAAACCACCCCAAACAGAGTGAGTTATATATGTTACCAGTACTGTGCAGTCTGGGACATGGATGCAGAATATTGCATTTATTAAAAAATGGTTCTCTGAGCCACTTTAAAGTCCATATGGTATCTGTTATGATTGCCTTAATAACAATGGCATAATTATGGGGATTATATCCTTGTAGGATTGAATGTGCAACAAACATTGCTTGTGAGCAGCAAGTTTTTAGAAGAGATGACAGCTGTTTTAGAACCAAAATTATAGCTTATTTATTGTGTGTATGCATTCGAGCTGGGTGAAAAATAGGGAAAGAATGAAATCTGCAAAAGGACTATTTCTCACTAAGTGTTATTTTGCAATAAAAAAGCTGGTTGTGTACTAATGAACAATAAGAATGGGTTGGTTTGAAATAACATATTTCTGTAAAATATGTTTCTAAAGGATGCCTGTAGCTGAAGAATCTGCCAACTCTCAAGTTTTCTTCCCTTTTCTTGGATGAGGAGGGGGAGCTGCTTCAGAGTTGGAAAACTGCTCAGTAGTGGAAGAGATCGAACTGAAGAGAAAAATAATTATGACCTCTTAAAACAAGATGGGTATGGCCCAGATGGGGACAGAGGGGAGGGAAGGGAGGAGCTGCTGATGGTTCATCATATTTTTTGTGGATCATGTAATGGAAAGTCTCTGCTGTCCACTCTGGCAGGGCCTTGTTCTGTATCCCAAGCAGTAGGCACGTGAGCGAGTTGAGTTTACCTTCTTGCAACCAATCCTTTTTAACTCCAGACTAGGGTTCTCTTTTCCCCATTTTCCATGGTTTTTCCAAAGCTCTGTCTGTCTGAAGTAGAGGCAAGTCCCACTCAAAAATTTCAGGTTCCTCAAGCTTCCGCACACCATAATGCTGATGTTGGGAATGATGGACAAGGCTCTAGGACAGGTTGCAGGCAAAAAACATTGTGAGAAGGAGTATTTTTACTTATCGGGGAAATCTGTACCAGTTGTGGGTTTTAGGAGCCTGTTGAAGGTTACAGGGTTTTAGTTTGCACATTGTTGTTGCAGAGACTGTCACCTTCTCGCAGAGTCGAAGAAATGTGAGGTAGGAACTTGTAAAGCTGCACAGAGGAGGCTGGGGGGAGAAATTCAGATGAGTGTCTTCATTGTTGCAGATGAGCTTGAGTGTGGTTTCCAGGAAGGGGAAAGAAAGGTAGACGCAGTACAGATGAACAGACATTTCATAGGGAGGCCTAGAAAGCATTAGAACTCAGGCACAACTATGTACAAACACAAACCAGGGCTCTTGTGTATCAGAAAGGAACTTTGGTTCTCTCTGAAGGATCTTGGCACAAAGGGAGTTTTCAAAATATAATGATATTGTTAAAAAGTGGTTCCTCGGCAGAAATGGATGTAAAATTTCTGGTGTGTGCTGTGAGTGAGTGAGTGTCCCATTGGTTGTATCTTACCAAGGTCTATAACTGGGACTAAGAGTGACAGCTCAGCTTTGCCCTGCAGTGATCCTGTGACAGCACTGCTGGACAAATTCCCTGCAACAGAGAATCAGAGCTAAAACTGGGGCTACAAAGAGTAACTCCAGCCATTCCAAAAGTCCTGAATGCTGTGAGAGAAAATTAACTGTGAACAGAATTTCTGCACAATCCCTCCTTAGGTGGTGGGTCACATTGCTGCAGGTAACGTGTCTGTGGCTGAAGAGCTGGTGTGTGTTATAAAGAAAACCAAGGGAGAGTGATGGGGAAAAGAATTGGGGAAGCAGGAAGGTTTTGAGGGCTGGGCTCAGGCTTCATCTACCTCTAGGTTTTTCCAGATTTAAGCTCTCAAATGCCTCACGACCATTCGCTTTACTTAGATACAACTGAGTGCAAGAGGAATCTTGGTTTTGAGGGTTGTTTCTGAGAGCTGCAGCCATGCAAGTGAAGGGCTGGAGAACAAGGGCTGAGGTGCTGTCAAAAGCCCTTCCCTGAGCTGCTGCCGTGGCTCTGCGGCTGTTGCAGCCGCCGGGATCCCCAGGGAATGCACATGGAGCGAGGAAATCCTCGTGAGTCTCTGGCTGTTGCTGCTGGTGCCTTCCCGGCATCACAAATGTCCGCTCTGACATCCAGTTTATGTGCTCTGACAACTGACATGGGCAGCAGAGAGATCTCTATTCTGCAGGGCAGGGATTTTTCCAGGTGGCCTTGTGGAAAGCAGGACTGCAGAATGGCTCCCTTTGAAAATGCTTTGTAAACTTAGAATTCTTCTCAGCTTTGTAAAAATACCCAACCTCCCCCCAGTTTTAGGGGGTGTTTTGTTTTCATTTTCAGGACCCTTTTGGGCGTTGTGGTGTGCCAAATCCTTGGAATGGCAAATACTGGCAGATTGGATCATATCGCTTTTGTATATAGACATTATTGTCAGCGGTGTGAAACGGTGATGTTGACTATTTATGGAGGGATAGTTGTGTTTGAGTAGCTTTAAATTGTGTAGCTCTTGTTAATCTCTCTGAAAAAACCAAACATATAAAATGCAGTAGACTTTAATGGTCTTGGGTTTTATCCTATGGCTGCATCATTTTTTATTTTTACCAAAGCTGTGAAATGGTTGTTGGGCTCATAATTTTATGGAAATGCTTTGTAAAATCATAAGCAGGTTACTCAGTTTTGTCTGTAGTCTCTGATGTGATTTAGAGCAGTTTTAAAAAACATTTTGCAAATTGCTGGAGCTCATTACCTAATGCACTGAATTACAGATGGAAAGAAATGCTGTGGTGGGTTAATACAAGTATAATGGCTGATCCTATGGGGACCGGGCTGCAGGATCTCTCCAATCTGTGCATCCTAAGTATAATAGGAGGTGTAATTTTCAGGCACAAATACTCATTTCAATGTTGGCATTTGTGGGAAAACTGTTTTGCCGAATTGCAGAATCACATAGAAACACAACAGTTTAGGTTGTTTTAAACAGCAAAAGTGTTTATTTTTTTCCTTCAGCAGTAGCATCAACAGGTTTTCCAGTGACCTGGAATTTAAAAGATTGAAAGACTGCTTTTCCTTTAGGAAAATGTGCTGTGATCAAATACTGAGTTCTGATGGAAAAAAAGTTGGAGCTGGTGGGGAAGTTTTACTTCTCCCTCTTAGCATGCCATGTTCAGATCTGAAAGAGCTCCACTGTTCTGTTTTTTTCTACCGTAAACTTGTATTAATATATATATACTATCTATATATATATGTATCTCTAGAACAAAATGTTACACTGAAACTAAAAAATCAGAAAGTTCTTTCTTTTTCCAGACATGAGTTGCAGAAGCTTGTGACTGACTGTCTTATGGCTTTTTTCCCACCTCAGAATATGAAGGGGTTTAGATGTGGAATATTTGGCATAACAGAAAATACAATTCCAAAAGGATTCTCTCTCTGCGAAGCAGCCAGATAAATGATTGTAATTTGATTTTAAGCCTTTACATTTCAGCCCTTGTAAGGGGCACGTTACAAAGTGTCACAGAGGCACCTCCTGGTTGGGTGTTATTAGGATTTAGGGCAATAAATTGTGTTACTTGGAGAAGATTTGGATTCGAAGCAAAATAATGTATTTCTAAGGTGATAACAGTGGGTTTACCGGGTTCTACCAGCACTTGTTCAGTGCTACTGATGTTTGCGGTGCTTTTGTCTGTCCCGGTTTTCCCGCTCAGGAGTTACTCCAAGATTTTGTAACTATTGCTACTGCACTATTGCTGTTGATCTTTCCTTTGCTTGAAGCTCGGGAGTGAACCAACCATCTGAGTTACCTGCAAACTCTGAGGTGGTGAAAATGGGCTGAAATGTGCAGTGTGACCTGGCATGCCAACGGGAAAGGACATGCAACAGGATCAGGCCAGAGTATACTGGAAAAAAAGAGTATTTCATTGGTAGTAAGAGACCCTTGCACTGAGGGAGGATCATTCCCAAAGCGATCCTCTGTTTCCTAATTTCCAGGAATTCTGAATTTGAGAGAAGTGCCTGCTTGTCACATACCATACGAATATTGCTTTCTGCCTTTGTGACTTGAGATCAAATCAACACCTGTCTTGCTCTCAAGAAACAGACGTTGGAGGGGGAAAAAAAAGCAGCATAAAATGGTCTAGTTTGCTTTGTTTACTTTCAGGTGAATGACAGAAGTAAAACTTTAACTCATCAATCATTTAATGATTGGAATAATCAGTTCAGTTGGAGTCGCATTCTGGTTTAAGGCCTGTTTTTAAATCTAACCTGTTTAGGCTGGAAAGGAGCTTGAAAATAGAGCAGCAGCAGAATCTTAATGTCTTTGCAGACAAACACCTACATATTCCCACTGAGCAATTCTGCTGCTTAAATATTCTTTGCTCTTCTGGTTCCGTATCTGCCTGTGATCTTCGGGACAATTCCTTGGAGATCAAGGAGTCAAGCCAAGCAACACAAATATAAAAGTGTTGACAGCAGAGGAAAAATCTGCTTCTTTGCAATCTTAATCTTGGCTTTATCTGAGTTTCAGTGTTGCGCAAACTGGAGGATGGGGCTGTGACCACTGGGTTGAGTCTTTTATTTTCCTGAGCAGGAATTAATGTGAAAGCCTCAAACTGTCCCTTGAACTAGTGCAGGCCTCTTGGAATTCTTATTTACTCCTTGCTGGTTGATTAGATTGTATTGGTTTGACTCCCAAGACTAATTTTAACTACATATTAACCTCTTTGGTTCTGTTTCTTATTCATTCAGTTGGTGTTTGGAATGTTTTTGCTTTGACGCCATCAATAGAAATACTTCTTTTTAAATTGTATTCATCCCTTGATTTTGCCAGAGAGGTTTATAGCCCTGAAATTTTGGGGGGAAAGAAAAATCATCATATCATAATCTTTTAAAAAAAGATTAACCAAACAATCTTGGTTTTATACAGAATATAGAGAATATTTAATATTCTCTAAATAAATTGCTTATCAATGTAATCTATACACAAAGAAGGATGGCACAGGTTAAAATTTATTTACAAAAATTAATATTTTCTATTGAGAAGTAGTTGTCTTTATATGTTATTTTGCAAGACTTCTGTTTAAAATTTAGTATGACTATTCAAATAAGGTTCTTCAATATGCTAAAATTATATGTATATCAAAGTCTTACCTCCTGTTTGTTGGCTGAAATTTGATTCCTGCAAAAGGCAAATAGCAGGAGTTTTCTTCATTAAGTAATGTTTTGTTTGAAATACATATTTATTCAAGTTCATTTTTTTCCATTTTGTTACCAGTCACAGAAGAGCTTGCAGACATGAGCTGCACACTCGTGTGCCAGGATGATCAGGTCAAAACGCTGTGACTAGTAAAGTCATTTTGTTATAAATATATTCCAGACAATTCCATCTATTTCATTCTCATCAGAATCAAATTAGAGCAAATGCCTGCTTTACCCAAGATCCTCTGTTCCCCAAGAGCCCTTCAGCATTGCTGATAACATTACCTGGAGATACTAATGAATTTAAAAATACCAAAAGAATTTAAGCTGATTACGCTTAGTGCCTTCTTCCTTCTGAAGGTGTCTCAGGCTCACTCGTCTTTCTTCAAGTGGAGCATTTTTGGAGGTTTTTCCATCTGCACACTTCGCATGTGATGCCTTCTAGGATAAGGCCTGTGCCACTTTAAGTCTGCAAATTAGTAAAGAAGCAGCAAAATCTTTACTGTAATTGCTGTAAATACGGCCCACGGCAAAAAAGTCTGTTAGTGGAAGGTCAGTGAGAAGCTCATTCCTGCAGAATTTTGGGCGAAGGGGATATCCAAAAATCTGTGAATGCTTCTCACTGTTCTCAGCCGGAGAGGTCAGTGCTGCAGCAAACGTCCTTGTTGGGGACCCAAAGGCCCCCTGAAGACAAAATAAACATTGGGAAGACTGAAAAAGGAGAATGGGGTAAATGTTGGGTTTTGGTGCGTCAAGGGACAGTTGTAGTGTCATTATCTTGAGCACGGCTTGGGAAAGCTGAGGACTGTAAGCTTTGAGTCTTCTGAGTAAGTTAGAAAGAAATGTAATAAAAATGAAACTTTTAACACCTGCACAAATAGAGCCAGTGCCAGGCTTGGAATACAGGAGCCAAAATGGCTGAGCAGTGAGGACAAGGCACATGAAACTTGTTGCCAAAGGCTATTGCAGATTCTTATGTTTTAGAGAGAGGCTGGGTGAGTTCATGGGCAAGAAAGTCACTGGGGATTATTTAGAAAGTAAAGGCAACTGAGGAATTGAAAGCATATGGAGTATAGGCAAGAATAACCACATTTGGGAAAATTGTGCCTAATTATCCTGTTCTCACACTTTGTCATGGTCATCCTCTCATGGCCTCTGTTAGAAGGAGGATTTCAGGCCAGGTGGCTCTTTGCTTTGAAACAGTTCTGCAGTTCTTGTGGCCTTTCCTTCCAGAACACCATCTGCCAAGTACGAAAGGCCAGTTACAAAAATAAACCAGCAAATGGCAGAAAGCAGAGTCTATTAGGAAGACTCCATGGTGATATGCGAGAAGAGGTCAGTGGAGCAGTCACATATCTATCATGTTGCCTGGCTCTTGTCTCTTCCTTTCCACAGAGCAAGGCTGAGTTATCAACAGAAGACAAAGAAATGCTGGAAGGAAGATTTGAGCTGGGCCTCTGAGTCTGTGCTCATTGGGAGGCTTGAAAGGAATCACAGTCTGCTTCTCATGCCATGCTCCTGCTCACAGTACAGAGGGCATGGTGGGAGTGTCTGCAAGGGGATGGGAGGTCACAGAGCAGTGTGTGGTTGTGCATCCTGGCTCCTGTTACCTGTCTGTAGCCCTGCCTTGGCGCATCCCTGCTGGCCCTGCCCTGTGCCAGCATCAGCGCTTTGGGATCGGGGCTACTCTGCTCCAGTCCCAGGCTGGTGTATGGAAAGGGGAGGAACAAGTGCTTCTCCCGAGGGCAGGACCTTTCAGATCTTGTTTTGCTGCCTCTGTACGAAGTGGCAGCCTGTCTTTTTTTGCTGAGATTAGTGGGCACGAGCTTGTCAGCAGGAGTGCTCGTTCCCTGGGAGCAGGACGTGGAAAAGGCAGTTGCAGGGGGCAGGATAAAGCACAATCCAGTAAGAGGTTCTATGTAAAAATCAACGTGGGCTTCAAACTCTCCACAAACCGCCATACTACTGTGGAACAAGCCTTACCGAAAAGTCTGATGTATGCATATGGGATCATCCTTTGGGAATAAATGGCACACAAAGCCTCATTTTTACTCAGTTGCTTCATGATATTGTCCCTCTGCCCTAGATGACATGAATTTGTAGAGGAACAATAGGTATTGATTTCCTTTCCTCCCTTCTTGCAAGTGCAGGTTGTGTTTTGGATATTTTTATTTTTCAGTTCCCAAGGCTGTAAATCAGGAGTGTTGTAGAGGACTGGAAGTGCAGAGGCCTTTAGCTTCCATTTGTCCACACAGTGGAGTATTAACACAGCCCGAATAGGAAAAAATCCTGTCAAGCCCTATCAAAATTCGGAAGGTTTTTCAAGTGTTTAGTTGATATTCCGTTAGAATTTTTGCAGCTCCCGTGTAGAATCCAGGCTTCCTTGCACAGGCACAATGCACCAGGGCCTGGCCCTTTCCTCGGAGCAACTGAATAAGCAGGATGAGGAGAGGGCGAGGAGGAGGAGGCACATGCTTTTTTAGATCCTCACCGCATTGAATTAGGGGAACAAGCCCTCAGTTCGAGGGCCAGTGTGGCTGCAGGCATCACACAGAGGATGAAAATGTCGCCTGCTTTGTCCCTAAACGCTGTCACAGGGCTCTCTCGTGGTGGAGGAGCAGCCAATGCAGTCACGCGTAGGAGGCTGTCATCCTTTTAATTGTAAGCATTGGGTTTGGGAAGGTTTTGCCCCTCCCCACATGCAGTTTTGGCAGTCTGTTAGGACCATTAAGTTGTTTAGACCTCTAGTTAGTGGCAGAAGCAGCAGCGACGTTCAGTCTGACACAGGCAATTAAGTGTTTTATTTTCAGGATCTGAAAGGCAGAGGTGCTTTATAAAGAGAAATCAGAGGAGAATTAGGATTGCCAGTGAAGCCTAGATGACACTTGTAATATTTTAGATTTATGTACTTGGACAATGACTTGCATTGCAATGATTTAGGGATTGACGATTGTTTGTAGATTGTTTGTGGGTTATAAGCAGTGTTACCGTATTTTATGTTTCTAATTATGACTGATAGCACTGAAACCAACAGCAAAAACAAGTAATGAGGGTCTTAAAACCCAAACCCAGCCCTCTCCAGAGGCAATATTGTTAGCTATATTTCCATTGTTGCAGAGCGTGGATTCAGTTTTAGTCCATAATAAAAGATGCTGAAATAGGTTTCCTAGAATTGTGTGTGTGGATAATCCTCCTCAGTGTCTGTGAAGGAATATCTCTTTATAAAAATTGCTCATACTCTGGCAAATCAGTGTTTACTTATTTTAATTAGAGAGAATTTAAGATTGACTGGCATATTTTCCATATCATATGTAGAAGTGTAGAAAGCTCTTAACTGTTTATGCACATAAGTTACCCTTTTAATTTCTGATTTCTGAATTTCACATTGGATAATCCTGAGGTTTCCTCAACAAAATTCCCCTGAATGTGATGGGACTTTGTTGATAATTCATATAGAGACTTTTAAATACTGAATCACTTCAGCTAATTGAGTTTTTAGGCATCCAAGTGGAATGTCACTGTCCAGTTTTATGTACGTACATTATGTTAATGAGAACAGAATCCTTCTTAAATAATATTGTAAATACTTCACAATAGCTGGCTTTTGTCCAGTGTTATGGGCATAACTTCTGGAATGTATCCGTCGTTGCTTCCAGTGCCCCGGGGCAGGATGAAGTGGGGGATACCTGCCTTGGAGCAAGAAGCTTTCTCTCTCTTCATCAAAGGAGAAAGGAAAGATGCAAATGAAAAAAAAAGAACTAAAACCAACCAAACGAACCAACATATACAGTGGCAATTCCCTAGGAAGTGGTCTGTGGCTGCTGAGATAAAGGTGCTTGTGAGTTGTTAGAAATTAAATTCACTTTGGAATTGCCTGGTAGGATATTAGCACGGCATCATTATTTGGTTAAGCAACCTGAAGAAACAGATCTCTGTCTCAATCTCTCATTTAAATTCATAAAAAATACAATACAATTTTGGCCCATGATGGCTTTTCATTGTGGAAGAGTGTTCCGCACCTGAGCAGCTCTTCCGTATCCTGACCAGTCAACGAGCAGGTTTTCAGTGGATGGGGCGGATTGGAGTATTGAGAGAAACAGAAGCATGTTGTGGTTTAGAAATTCATAGCCCTTAAAGTCACTGTTTTTGAGCCGCAAGAGCTCAGCGCGGAATTCAGCCAGCTAATGTTTTGTATTGTTTGTGGTTTTATGGGGGAAGCACCGTGTGTACTTAATGCTTTGCTTTTGCTACCAGTTATTTAAACTTTGTTTCAAACAAATGAAGTTGTTTCATTATTGTTGCCTGAGAGAGACATCTTTTTGTGTTTGTTAAATGGGCAATGATGATGGTGCTTCAACTGCTCCAAAGGTTTTTCCCTTTTAATCCCGATAAAACAGCACCACCACCAAAGATAACTACAGTTTAACTTTTAAAGCTTTTTTTGTTTTTTAACCGCGGCGGTCTCAGGGCTCAGGTGAAAATAACTGAAGCTTGTTCTTTGTTCTAGTCTGTGACTAAAGGAGTGCAGGAGAAGGAGCTGAAGGCTGCTGGACCTTTAGCTGATCCCATTTTTTCTTTATGCATTACTTACTCCTCATTATGGCTCGTAGTGGCTCTGAGCTTCCTTAGTATTCCCGAGGCAAGGGAGCTGGAGATTGCCATGTTTCGCTGCGTAAAATTAGTAAAAAAAGAATAAGATCAAGAAGGAGAAATCAGGGTGAGAAGTGAGTTTACCAATAATTTGTTTTTTCAGTTTTGAGATGCTCTGATCACTTTTCCACATCCTGCTGCCCGATGGGCAGCACACAAACCCATGGAGGGAACAAATTATCATGAGAGTAGGGCTGAGGAAGGGCTGAACTCCGCAAAGAGAGGACTAAACTCTGTCAAAGAAGGACTAAACTCTGCAAAGGAATGACCCAGGACTACAAAATCCTGCACGGAGCCAACATGCCAAGTGCTGTGTAAACACGACTTCCATGTCCTCCACCGTGTGGGGGTTAATCGGAGAGGGTTGGTGGTGCCATAGAAAGCAGGAGTTAGTGCCCAGTGTCCTGTGACTTCCCTGTCACCGGCTCGTTTGGAGAGTCCTGGTACATGCCATGGAACGCCGACATCCCCCCCCCTCCTTCTCCCCCGTTTGTGTAGAGCTGTTCCCAAAGTGTCTCATTTTTCTCACAAGTGGCGTTTTGAAGGCACGGTGTTTTGTGGAGATATCCCAACAATTTTATTTCTGGATGGTTTATTTAAGGAAGAAATAGCTTTATGCTCTTCACTGTAGAGAAAATAGCGGGTTTATGTCCACCCACACGTGGGATAAAACTACTTTGGTGGATTTGAACTGGGCCTCCTGAGGGCTTCCCTTTCAGGACAGAGGGCCTCTCCCACAACCATGATTTGTGAGCTCCTGTTAGTACAAGCTAACAGTTTTCCTTCAGAAGAGCTTCTGGGCCCTTGAGTATCCAAGCTCTACTGACATCCACACACCAGATCTGCTGGAGCCTCTGCAGGGATTCTAGAGTGGCTGGCAAGACCTTCCTGGGTCTAAGCTCTTGTATGCCCTTTTCTGCAGGATTTGAGCTGCACTTTTAAGTGCTCTGTATTTTCTTTACCTTCCTATTTAAGCACTGTTAGATGGAATTATTTTTCAGCTACAACTGTTCAGTCTCTGCTTTCCAGATGACGTACTGTGGTGTTAAATTTCTGCCTTAAACCTCAGTTATAATCTCACCTGCACATGGTTACAGAGCCCAACTTCACCCCTGAGGAGTTCCTGGAGAGCAGGTGGCAGGATACTGGCAGGTTAATTTGTGTAGTTAAGCCTCCAATTCCATCATTAATCCAGGTTTCCTCTGTCTGCTTCTGTGGCCAGAAACTAGACCTTGCCATCGGCATTCCATTACAAAAATACAGGATAAAAATCAGGACAAATGGCCATAAGTGAAAAAAAAACCCCAACCTGGGGCTTTAATCTCAAAGTTAGTTTTCAGTGAATGGCAGGAGCAGGGTGGTTGTTTGACCTACTGCAGTGGAAATGTAATTGCAATATAGGATTTGGGGGTGTTGTTTGTTGTTAGTTGCAGAAACAAGTGGAAGAAAGGATGGGGAGAGTAAAGTTAATTTGAGAAGAGATAACTCTTCTGAGACAAACCCTAAGTCTTGCTGAAGCAGGGAGGTTAAAACACATAGTACCCACTGAGCACTAAATTTAACTTTCCCAGTATTTCTCTCCTCTAGGCTGATTAAATTGTCTGTTCTCAAGGGAATCAAGTTTTTTCCCACATTGTGGTAATGATTGGTGTTCAATATCCAATTTAGGTTGTTTGTTTAATAATTCAATATTCATGATGAATCTTGGTAAGAGAAACTTTTTGCTTCTACATCTGAGTTGTTGAAAAATTCCTTAGTAGCTGATCTTAAAATTGTATATATACATTTATATCCTGCATACTTGTTTTGCACTAAATAGTATGTTCTGCCGCACGATTTTTTAGTTTCACAATCATGTTGCCAACATTTATGAGACACTGAGGCACAAACTTTAAGTGATCAATATTGTGTCCAGTAAATTACTTTTTAGAACTTTGGTTTTTGAGAGGAAAAAAAAATTACCATAATGCATAGGAAAAGATAATGGCTATTCTTCAATCAGGTACTCCCTGGTCTCCTGTGACCTTTTAACTCCCAGGCTATCAGATGTGCTTCTCTAGTTATCCCTCTCAGGAGAAGTCCCTGATAAATTGATTTGAATCTGAAATTTTCTTGACTTGCCCAGGGCTGTGTTAGAGGTGTCTTTATCAATGGATGACCCCGAAAGACAGAAAGGAGTCAAGAAATTTCAGGCAATACGAATTTGCTGGGGCAATGAAAAAAAGGGTTATTTTCTCCAGCGTGGATGTGGCTTGAATGAAACCTGCTCCAGGCACTTGGATCTCACAGCTGCTTGTTTACATATTTGCCTTCTTTCTAACCTAAGTCCCTTTAATCCGGTTACTGGCCATGGCATATGCTGAAATGGAAAGGGAAAATGTCATCTCGCAGAGAAAGCTGGACAGCAAATGGACAGAGGGGAGCTGGAGAGAGCAGCAGATGGGGCACAGGGCTGTGGAAAAGCAGATTGGATGGATAACATAGAGCTGCCCAAGGAGAAAGCAGCGCAGAGAGGGACCAGAGAAGGGGAGAGGTACCTGTGGATTATGTGGCTGGGAGAAAATGTCATGTGGGCAGCCTTGAATGAGGAGAAATGTAGGGAATAGGGCAGGGAGAGGGAGCCATGAGTGGGACATCAGAGGCATGGGAGATGAAAGAAAACAATGGAGACAAAGGCTTTGATAGAAAATCTTGGACAAATAGTGTTTATTGGCCCTGATAACAGTGTCTCCCTTGGGCTCAAGGTTATTTCTTTGCTCAGGCATAGCAGTTCCCAAAGGCTCCCTTTCAATTAAGTGCTACAGATGGTGGATTTTGGGGGCAACTGTCTTTGTTTAAACTTAGGAGCAGTCATGGAGGAGTGGAATGCGTGCAGAAGACAATCCCTCTCAGGAGTCTCAGGCCAGAGGGATGTAATGAGTGATGCCAAAGTACAGCTGCTAACTCTTAACTTCAGACAGGCTGACTTGTGTTTGGGGATGAAAACCTGGTCTGAGTCAGTCTCTGATGCATTTCCACAGTGTCTGCCCTGTGCTGGAACCCTCCCACTGGTAGGATTCCAGCGTTCCTGTGCATTGCTGCTGAGGGCTCCTTGCATTCCTAACGCTGGATTTGTGTGGAGGTGTGTTGCTGTGGGTGAAGGTCTGGCCTTTTCTTCTGGCCTGTGTCACTGTGTCCTTCCAAGGTGAACGTGCTGACGTGCTCTGGGACCTCTTACGCTTCTCAAGATTTACAAAATCACTCTCAGCTGTCCCTCCATCTCCTCCAGAGTGCAGATTTCCAGCCCTGAATGTGTGAGTGCTGTGAAGCCTGTGACTCAAACTGTGTTTCTGACCCCCCAAATCTAACTAGATCCGTCACACAGTCAGTGGGACAGAGGGATGGGAGGTTCACTTCAGGGGCTGCATCCACTGTGCGCTCCAACCTGCTTCCCAGAAGGCCTGATGGCTGCCTGGGGGAGCACAGAGAGCAGCACATTATGGTAAATTATTATTTGTGAACACCCTGTGAAATCTAATATTCCAAACACTGTCATTTCCCCGCTCCCAATTCGCTCCCTGCCCATGTGGTTTCAGCAGCAATAGTTACAGCTGGCTGGTTTAGTGAGCATTTTTTGTCATTACGTGTATTTCCTATTACATTCTTCCAAGTGTAAATCATGGAAAAGTAAAATCTTTAGGCGGTTGAATAGTAATAAAAATATCTCAACCCGATGTTCTAGAGATGATATCTATGCAGCCATTTATAAAAAGAGAATAAAATGGAAGAGAGAGGAAAGGAATATCAGATGGGAAAAATATTATGTGTTCCTGGCAGTTTTTAAAGCCGCTCTAAGTTTTAATAGTTTTCTTTTTCACCAAAAGAAACTAATATTTTTTTCAGTTTAATGAATTTAATGAGTAGGTGATATTGCACAGAATGTATAGTTACAGCTTTTTTAACTGCAGCTGAGTAAATGCTCGAAGTATTTCTTGTTTAACAAAACAAAACCTGATCATTTATATTTTAAAAAGATTCCTTCAGGATGTAGAGAGGGTTTTTTTGCAGTTTCTAGGCTTTAAGGAGATGCCCCATGAATAAACAATATAAGCATCTTTTCTCATGGATTTTCTTTCTCCTTCTGGTGAGTTTTTTAAATGATGTGTTAAAGTGGAACATGTCATCCTTTTTCACTGTGTTTTTTTAACAAAATGCTTTCACATGTGAATTCAATACAATTCATAAATGGTTGTTGATTATTATTAAATAGATCGTGTTAATAAAGGATTCTTAATGCATTTAGCGAGCACCTTAATTAATTATCAATTACCAATGCTACAAATTTTGCTGATTTACCCAATTGCCTTGGGAAGCCAGGCACGATTCAGTTCCAGTTGCTGGCTCTTCATCAATCCTCTTTAATCTCCTGGCTGTGAGGGTCTCAGGCCTCCTGTGCCTGTACTTTGGCTTCACCTGTTGAATATGATTTTGATGACAACTGTGGTGAAAGTTTCTATATGGAATAATACTTTTACACCATGGCAACGGCAGGAAAACATTACTTCTCTTCCTGCACTCATTTCTACTGGCCAGAAAAGCAGTTTGTGACTGGGGACTTGGAGAGACTTATGAAAGCAAGGAATTGAGCCTTTTTTTCCCATCACTTGATCCATAGGCTCACTGTAGGTCAAAAGTCCCAAGGCAGAAATTATGCATAGATTAAAATTAACTAGAACAACTGGATCTCAGAGAGTCATTGAGTTGGAAGGGACCCACAAGGATCATCAAAGTCCTACAAAGGCCCCAGGAATCACACAAACGCACCCTAAATAAATAAGCAAAACCCCAGAATAACTGAGCTTTGGCAGAAAGATACATAGAGCTTCTTTCTCCTCAATAGTAGCTCTACAGTTCTCTCTCAGTGCAGGTTGAATTGAGCCCGCTGGGGGCATTGGGACATTTTCCCATGAAAATGCCTCCTTTGCTCTGGTGACAGAGGCCATTTCTGAAAGCACAAACCCTCCTGTGCTCTGGAGCCAAAAGTGCAGCTGGAAGCCTGGTTTCCAAAAGTGCTGCTCAGGGCAGATGAGCGTGGGCTGAGTCCTGGACCGGGGCTGTCACAGCAGATCCTTCCTGGATCCCGAGAGGCTGGGCTGGGCTGGGCTGCTCCCAGCCAGGGTGCTGGGCATGGAGACCCGCTGGAAATTGGCTGCCAACGTGAATAAGTGGCTGCAGGGGGGAAGGTCAAAGCGTCTGATAACTGGGGCTTCCAGTACTTTCCAACAGTAACTGCAAGAGGTATTAATTCTGTCTGTCAAAGCAGACTAAAGCACTGCTTAGGAGCTGAAGATTATTCATTTAAATTATGAAAAGGCTGAAGTTACAGTGATGGATGTTTTGGAGGATGCGAGAGGGGACTAAAGTTCTATTTAAATATGAATCCACTGTGGAGCTGTCATAACATCCCTTACAGTAAAAAGTGGAATTGCTGAGCTGCAAGATTTGTTTTCTGAAACTATACTTAGGACTTATCCGGTCTTCTACTTCAACAGTATTTCTCAGATTAGGGAATTTAATCTTTTTAAGGCTGGCTGTTTAGTCAGTACTGACCCTGGTGGTGGTTGTGGCACGGGAGCTTTCCATGCAGCTCTGAGCTTTGGCTGGATCTCACGGGGGCTTGGGAGATTGCACAAAAGGGACTCCAGCCTCCAAATGGACATCCTCTGGAATTATTGATTTTGAAGAACGGGAAATGCAGGTTAAGTGCATTTATTCTTCTCAGGAATCCTTTGGGCCCACCAATAGGTGAATTTATCTTCCTGAAAGGCTGTTTTGCACAATGGGGGAAATGCACTTCCAGTCTCAGCTTCAATGAGATGGCAGTGCTAGAGCAGATGTTCATACCCTGTTTGAAAACTGTCATGGACTATTTCCATTCCAGTTCAACTCCTTTCCCTTCATTTCAAAGAACTATCTCAGGTGTTGCTCACAAGCAGGGATTTATTCTCTCAAAGATGAAGTTTTAGATGGTAATGGTGGCTGCATTTCTGACAGCTGGCTGCATCCTGCAGTGTGAGATGCAGTTAATGGGAGTTGTCAGCTTGTTACAGGTACCCATGGGCTGTCCCCCACTAACAGCTGCAACTGATTTTTGTGCAGTTTCTTGTAAGATAAATTGAAGATTTTATAATCACAGTTATCTCAAAAAGTGTTTCGCAGAGGTTTACTCAAAATGTGTAATGTGAATTGAAAATGTAGATACATTGGTGTGTCTTCTTGGGGACAAAAAAAGAAAGAAGAGGGGTTTTGGCAAGTTTTCTTGTGTCACAATCTTGCATTTACATTTCTTTGTGATTGTTTCTTGGTTTGTTTGGTTTGGGTTTATTTTCTTTTTTTCTCCTCTCTGTTCCTTTCTACTTATTTCGTTTTCTAACTGCAGATCTTGCAGAGGAAAAATAAATTTTATCATGAATGGAGCAAAGAAAAAAGGCCCTCAGGTAGTAAGGAGTTACTGCTAATAGATCCACGTTTCTGGAATATTAAAATTCTCTGTTTTATTCAGTGCAGGTTTTACTAGTGCTTCAAAAGTCGGACCTTCAGAGTTTGCAAGGTACTGCTCTGCAGCTTTTTCCATCTTGTAAGAGAAGAAAAGTCTAGGAAAAACTGGGGAAAGGGTTGTAGAAAATATCCTCTTAATTGATTGTGATAAAGCATTTGGGAGTGTGTAAAGATACTGGAGGACATCTTATCTCAGTCTAGGATTTTTAAAAACTTTGATTGAGGTGTATTGTCCTTTCAGATAGATTTGATCCCCTTAGCACTGGAGACTTTAAAATGTTCAAAGCCTAGTGTTTTTGAACAAAGGTGGTGAATAAGTGACTTGCATTTAGCATAAGGATGAGGATGCTCCACCCTGGGAGCTCCTATCTCTGTCTCCTTGATTAAATAGTCCCTCCAGGAGAGCACTGCGGGCTCAGACACAGGCTTGGTGTGTTTGCTCAGCAAGATACTGCTGCTTTCTGCTGGGCTTTCCAAACGAAGAGAATTTTTAAAGGCTTCATGGCTACAGACATCTTGGCACAGGAGGGGACCTCACCGAGAGCCCACAGTGGCCTTTTACTAAAAGACATGACATTTTCCTCTAAGAACATGTATCGTTTGCCCATGGATACAGTCTGTGTAGTTCACCTTCCCAGGTTTCTGTGCAGATTGCAGGATGCTTCTGAGTGCTGCTGTGGCATTCTCTCCACTCCCTGCCTCCCCCAGTCTCCATTATTCAAAGTTTGTGAGTATAATCAACTTGGATTTAGGAAGTTTCCTGTTAGGAGAAAGGGTGCAATTCTTGTGGTGGGCCAGAATCTGTCTTTTCTGCAGTGCACATTACAAAGTGCAAGGCTGGCTGATCGACGAATTCAGCACAAAGAAAATAATTCGTTCTAAATATTTGTAGGCTGTCAAGTGCTGGTGTCTCTCTTAGTAACAGCAGTCCTTGATTTATGGCAGTTCTACTTGTGCAGGGATCTTCAAGTGAGAGTCACCAGCCTCTTCCTACCCCATGCACAGATCGGATGGCTTTGCAGTATTAGTAAAATGTAAACTAGCAGTTTAAATGAGATTACTGGGATTAGTCATCTGGATGGAGGAGATTTAAAGGGGCCTTGACTGAGGTGTTTAAAATTGTGGAGTAGACAGGAGAACTGTTATGGCCAAAGAGGAGAAATGATAAATGGAAATTGGATACAAGGAAATAATGGATTTGGTGTATGTTTTGGGTATTTCAAAAGAAGTAAAGGCATGATATTGCCTTGTATTGCTCTGATCAGCTGTTTCTATTTCCTTGTGGCAAGAGGTAAGAAAATCATGCCATGAAATAATTTCCTTTTAAATGAGGAGTTTCATAACCGTAAGAAATACTTCTGCTGTGGAAATCAAGTGAAGGAAATGTGTACTTGCTTCCTAAATATTTCCCTACAGCACTGTATGTGTCTAACAGACTTGCTTAAGACACCCTTCATCTCACTATTTTTATGTTGTGGCAAAAAGACTTTTATATTTGGCCAAAAGTGTGAGTAGGAAATACAGATCAAGACTCAGTGGATCTACAAGTCCTGTGTAATCAAGGTGTTGTGACACTGAGGTAACATTGAAGTAATAAACTCTTCCCCCAGTTTCACACCTTGGAAGTTGTCTGGGCTGAGTTTTATTCTTGGCTTGTAGCTGTGTCTCCACCTCCTCAGTCTGAAAGCTGTTGTCTGAGGAATATTAGAATTTGTCTGTATTTCTGGTAATTTCCTCTCCCTCACATGCTGTATCAAAATGTTGCCAGCCAGTTCTCCTGTGCTACCACGAGCAGCTTTTTCCTTTGTTCTGATGTAAGAAGGGTTTTTTTTTTTCCCGTTGTAATTTTCAGTAATTAAACTGATTAGAATTAAACTGGTGGGGAAACTGCATTTGATTACACAGGCAATACAGAGGAGGTGAAACTCATCTAACTAGGTTCCTTTCCAGCCTTTAGGCTTTTAATAGCTAAGTTAATTTCCTAGAGGAGTATGGGCTGATTGAAGGAAAAAAACTATAATCATTAATTGCGGTAGATTTAATTTGTTTGAAGTATAAAGCAAAGACTGCCTGAGACTTCAGGGGAGGAAAAGCTGTGCAGCCCCTTATTCCAGCCAGAGCACTCTGGGCTTTGCTGCCTCTCACTTACCCTGCTCCCATTTGTGGACTCTGGGAGGGTTTTACACATATTGGGAGGACTGATATTCTTAGATCACAGATTATTAGAGATAAATTGACAGGACATCTTTTCCTGCAAATAACGACCATGAACTTCTGCAGTGGGTTCAGTCATGTGGGGTTTGGGTTGTCACCCACCTGTGTGATGCTTCAGGGACACAGGGTCTTCTCCAGCTCCACTGGAGCCTTTCTTGGCTAATGTCCTTAAGGATTGCTGCAGCTGCTTTTAAAGAGAAAACACGATTTTCCATTTTAAATAAAGTTTTGGGGAGTTTATTGTCATTTAATTTGTTCTCCCAGATGATTAGAACTTGTGACTGGTGCTCTGGGGCCTGTCTCTATTAATTGCCACTAGAGAAGTAATTTTATATAGAACTTTAAAAGATGATTCATATCTTTTTCTTTTCTGAGCAGCCATAAAAACATACTTTACCTGCCTCACAGATGTGCTTATATATGGCCCAAGATGCCTGTAATATCCTTTGGCATTACTGGTCTCTGTATTCATATAAACAACATTTACACTTTGCCTAATTTTGTCTTTGTTCGCTTAGTACATTTTTCAGAAGTACTCAGCTGCCTCATAAATCACTCCAGCAGCATTAGAATAATGAAATGAAGTGTTTGCTCTGCACAGATTAGATCATTGCAGCCCTGCTTGTGTTTCCTAGATGTGGAGTAGATCACTGGGGGTTACATACTAGTCCTGGATTCCAGGTCTCTGTGAAAGCTTGGAGCTTTCTTGTATCTTGAATTTTCCTTGAGTTAAAGTATAGAAGGATTAATAACTCATTAAAATACCAACTCATTTGGAACATGGTTTCACAAAGTTGCTCTGGATATAGTGCAACATTTGGGAGAGGAATGGTTCAACTTGGACTGCGCACATTCACCCCAGCTTTTTTGTGCTACATATATTTGCCTCAGAAATAGGGGGGGAAATACCCAAACCAGCTTATTTTGAAGTTATTTTTATCTTTCAGCTTTCCCAAATTTATCTTTGGTCTATTTGTCTGTATATCGTTTGTAGGATTTTTTTTTTCTTTGTGTTCTCAGTCCTAAGCTCTGATTCCTGAGTCCTTTTCCTTGAAGCTTTCAGTGAGATTATTTTGTATGTCCTTGTGGTTGGGTTGTGGTCCACGCAAAGGGGCCAAGGTGGTCACTTCTTTGTTTTGTTTGGTGGCACTGCTCTCAAGGCAGTGGGCAAACAGTTCCTAGGAGCCAGGAAAGAAAATATTAGCAAAACCAGCAAGTGTGAGGAGTTCTTGTGGTGTTGGTTGGTGGTTGCAGCTGAAAGGTTTTGTGGTGGAAGTTCTTGTGGTGACGGTGGTAAATTAACCACAGGCACCTTTCCTGCTGGAGGGAGAATTCCCATCATCGCTCTGGGGTTCCTAAAACACGGATGTCCCAGTGCCTGCCTCTCGTCATCGTGGGGGGAAATCAGTCTCCTGGTCTGCACCCACGAGTCCTGTCCTCTCTAGGCAGTGGGAATATGTTGCCTAACTAGGGGTAGCCCTCCGTGACAAGGTATCCTGCTTGATCCAGACAACATTCACATATCTAAACTGACCAGTGGGATTGGCAGCCAGGCCAGGCAGTGTCTGTGCTGACACACAGTTGCACAAAGGATGAAGTTATTGATTAGGTGTGACTTCTCTGCACAGCATTATTGGTGTGGCACAGCACAGCTCCCTGCTCTCCTGTTGTGCTTCACAGGAACTGAAAGTTCCTTGTCCAGCCCCACCTCAGTAAATTTTTCATCAAAGCCTTAATGCTGCTTCTGCCAGGTATTACCTGCTCGAATGCACAGCCTTGGAGCACCAGTGCCTATTTACTGCAATTTTTGGGGATAATAGCTTTAATCTCCTTCATCATTAAGAAGTGCCTGTATTCTTAGTGTTAGAGAGGGGTCTTGAGACTGTAATAAATAAGGCACCAAATGCTTTATTTCTCAGGCAGCCGCAGGGTATCCAAGGAGCTGATGAGGTGCAGGGCACTGTTTGCTAGGGAAGTAACTGCGGCACAGACCTGACCTGATGGTTGCTGAGATGAATCCTGAACCGGGAGCATCTGCAGCTCGGAAAGATTAGAAACCCTCCACAAGATGACAGGAATAAAGAACTGTCCCTCACAATCTGAAATCTGTCATTGTCAGGGATTTCATCTGGGCTCCTGGCTCTGTCACGCCTTTGAAGGGATATACAGGCCTTTGCATCGTTTTGGTTGCTTATGATCTCCTTTTTCTTTAAACTTCCTGAATGGAGGTTTTAAACTATTCAGGGAATGTGAAAATGGGAAGCTAAGAGTAAATTCTTTCTTTTTGTATTTTTCTCAAACTTTAGTTTATGTTTCTCCATTTTAAGCTGTGTCATGGACTGTCCATTCCAGGAACAGTAAAAGGGAGAGGATAATCGATCTCCCTCTGACTAAGCTCACTTACTTTTATCATAAAAGAGGCAATTTCTGATGCCTCTGATAGAGTAAGTTGATAGCTACACTTTATTCTTACTGTCTTTTATGGTCTTCTCAAGATTTCTATTTTTTTAGGCTGTAACTTTTTGAAACAGACAGTTAAGATAAAGTATGGATAATATATTTGATAGCAGTATAGAGAAATATTTGGGACAATATTCTCAGAGACAGTGTCCTATGTCCAGTCCATATTTTATTGTAATGCATTACAGATTCACAGATTCACGTGAGTTGGAAGGGACCCACAAGGATCATCAAGTCCAGTCTGACTGAAATGCTGGGGTTATTAAGATCCACTTTCCCTTACAAAGGACTACACAACTGTCATTATACAGATATTGAGCCCTATAGCAACAGTTTGGGCCCGTGTTTGAAAACAACAAAAAAGTCAAACACAACCAGATTCTCTGTTTCTTCTGTAATGTGGCTCCCACTGACCACAGTGGGAGCTGTGTTTAATTTCAGGCTATATAAAGAAAGGATCATCAGAGAGGTGGTGCAACATTTTCATATGCAGAGCATGTTGCACTCACCCAGTTGGACACATTTTAAAGCAGACCTTCCTTCAGTGCTTGGCTCTTCAAATCCTACATGTCTGCGCTCGTTGCTTGCAGGAGCTTGTAATTCATTGTCAAAATTTTCCTCCCAGGCTGCTCTTGCAAAAACACTGCAATAACACCTTGTCTTCCTCTGACTTCGTGGCAAAATTTGCAAGCGAAGTCTTGTCTGTGGAGCTGGAAAAAAGGAAAAAACCAACCAACTAACCAAACTCTGAGGGTGGGTTTTTTTGGTAGGGCATCAGGTGTGCCTATTTTTCTCTTTTTTTCTGCTTTTTAAAAACTGACTATTGTTATGAGTGTTAATACCCTGACCTGCCTTGGTTTGCCTGTGACTCAGGAGCAGCCCAGGGTGTGCCTGCCCCACAGGGAAACTCTTCCTACCTGTTCCCCATGGAAAATGGGCAGGACGAGGCCCCAGGTAGCTTCTTTTCAGCTGTGGCCTTTGATTTCATAACAAGTTAGGGTTTTTTTTTTTTAATTGTTTTGAAGCCTGAATGTTGAATATTAATGTTTTGGGAATATGTTAGTGTTTACCACATTTTAATTTTGGTTTGATTTTCAGATTGTTTTGATTTGCATTGTTTTTGTGAAAACTTTTTGCAATCTGACCTTTTTCTTCTGGAAGTCAAATATCAGGCAACTACTTCCTAGTCAAGGAAATGGAAGTGAAACCTTGTGGCTTGCTCTTTAAAAATGAAAAATAGAAGGAAAGAGCTCATAAGGGAAGGTTCTTGTGTACAGGCTGGTTCAGAGCTGGCTGTAAAGTTGAAAAGACTAAAGCAAAGAAAGCTCACTCTGATTTTTCACCCCCTGTTTTCCACATAACATGTTCTATTACCTTTGAGATACTGGAAAAATGCACAAATTATATAAATTTCACGAATTATTTTGAAATAATTACCAGCAAAACTGCTTTTCTAATTGTGCAGGTAGAACCTAAGACCACCTCCTACTCTGTTTTGTGGAGGCTTTTAAATATTGATGATGATTCTACTTAAATGGATTAATTATATACTGCAGCACTTTGATTCCTTTTTAATGTTACATTTACAAACCACACAAATGGCCTAAACTGTGAGATGAAGAATTGGCTGAAGAAGACCTGAATATTTTCCCCTCATTATTCTGTGCTGAAATCAGTTCCTGTTGCTTTACATTTCAGCTCAGCTACCTTGTAAAATACCTCCATGATGTAGAAGGCAGCTCTTGAGTGGTTGAGCAAACCACAAATTGACACCTAGAATGGATGAAATCTTAATTCATCCTTTGCCTTCAGCTTCTGGTGGTTTGTGTGACAATTCATCAACCTGTGTTTCAGAGAGAAGTTATTCCTGGTTTGTGCTTTTCTCGTGTTTCTGGACACAAGGGGAGGAATGTGGGAAATGAGCCTTTAGAGGGGCTCGCACAAAACATGGAGCTTTCTGTGCTGACCAGCCACTTTTAGCTTTTTCTGGCTCCTTCCCTTCAACCTGCAGGTCTGATTCAACAAATCTGCCATCCCCTTCCTCCTAAGGATGAGATCAGCCTCATCAAACAGGTTCTTCTAACTGTCCTCCACGAGGTGCTGCCAGGAAAATATCTCCTTCTGCATCACTTTCTTTCCTTGCATTTGGAATAGATGTTTGTGTCTAGTTCAAAGCAGTACCAGTGATATGAGTTTCACTGGTATGAAACTGCTGATATTGAGGGATTTCACCAGAAAATATGTTGCTGACTTGTGTTTAGGACTGAAGATCTCGTGATGAGTGCCTTTCTTAAAAACAAGTTCACCTGGGTTTCTGGATATTATTTTAAGTTACATTTTCTGTTGTGGTTGCCTGACTTCCCCACCAAGAAGCATTTGTAGTGGTTTGGAGTCCTCTGGCTACTGCAAGGTTTAGGCTTCCTTTAAAACTGGAGCCCAAACTTCAGTCCATGTGGAAGTTTACACAGCAGCATTTAGGAAATACTCTGGGCAAACCGTCCCTCCTGGGTTTTTCTCAGGTTGTGTTAGCCAGCTTCAATTTTTGTTAATTTTCTCTCACCCTGCATTAAAGCAATTACTGTATTTCACTGCACTGCAAAAAAACCCTGTCATTTTGCTCCCTGTGTTTGGAAGTTGTGCCTCCAATGTTCTCTGAATTGTAAATGCTTGGTAGCTGTGTGCTCATTTCCATCCCATGCTGCCCCGGCTGCCTTGGGTTTGGTGGGTTTGGGGGACATTGTTTTTTAAATCTTCATATCAGATTTCAGAGATTCTTTGCATGTGACTGATTAAGCTTAATGGATGTAATATCTATAACTTTTAAAAATAGCTTTGATGCATAAATGCACATTATGTATTGAGTTGGTAATGTATTAGAAGAAAAGTAACTGAGAAGTTGTGACAGTTATTGTTTCCTTATTGAATTCAGAATGTTGTGAAGGCAATTTCCTTGACAGGATCAACTCCAGAGCACTTACTAGTATGCTGATTATTTTTTCCCCTTAATCTACCTATGAAATACCCTTTACAAGCTTGAAATTGGAGATAATGACTTCTTTATTTGCAAAGATGGCAGAACTTAGTTTTAATGATTTGTTCTCTATACGGAAATTGGGGGAGGGTACAGAATAGAACACAGGTTATTAGACAAGTGAGCTACAAAGCCATTTTATTGGTTTCTAATTGCACAAAGCCTTCCATTAGATTTTCTTTATCTTTAGAGCGGGACAAACTTGTACTGTGTGTACTTTTAGTACCCAGGGGAAAAAGGTAAAGTGTGGAAAATTCAGTCCCTTTGCCTTGTCTCCCACATCATCTGCTTTGCTCACACGAATTTGATGGAAGCTTGATAAGCTGAATCGTTTGGTCATGCTTCTGGAGATCTTATTCCTGTACAAAGAGAGTTTGAAGTTGGTACTTTTTAATAACAAGAAAATAAACCTGTGGAGGTGTCACTTCTTAATACCTGGAGCTCAAGTCTTTGAGGGTGTATTGGGAATCTCTGGAGTATCCAAAGGCTGGATTTACAGAAGGCGCAGGGATGTCAGAAGATGCTAATGGTGGCACTTGTTCATGTGCCTAAATGTTCTAAGCCAATCTTGTTTTATAGGCCTAGAGGTGTTCTAATTTCCAATAGTCTCTGGTTTGCATCATTAGGCACTTCTATCACTTTGCAAATCTGGCCCAGTCTGTTGCTGTAATGTTATTTTACCTCTCCTGACTTGCTGTGGCTTCCTGTGTGAGTCCAGTTAGAATGGTTACTGTACTGCAGATAGTGCATATGATTGTTTTTTATTTAGCATACATACTTCAAAATTACTTCATGTTCTTCAAGCCTAAAGCTTTTTACTGTAAGGCACCCAAATACATCTCATGTTTAAAATGGTTGGATCTAAAAGGTGCAGTTGTTGTCTCACTGCTCCTTGTTCTCTCTGCTTTCTTGAGAGAAGATGAAACAAAATGCAGTGACAGGTAAGGATGTCTCGCAAAACATGGGGAAGAAATGTAGCTTCTCATTCCATAAATTACTGGTACTCTGCTCACCAGCTGCCTGTTATGATGTTTTATTGATGAATAAAAATGGTGTCTGAGGCAATAGAATGTCTTGCATCTTACAATACTGCCAGTTATAAAGATGTCTCCTTGAATAAATTTCACAATTAGAAAGTATTGACAAAAATATTCAATCTTTTTTACATCAAAATAAGCTCAAACATCTGCTGCCAAAGTCAGACAATATCAACTAATCTTTTAAGAGTATATTTTTATTATACTGACAGATGCATGGCTGCATGACATAGATGTCAATTTAAGTTACTAGTGCCATTAATACTTGACAAAGACATGCTCCCTGAAGAATTTACGTTTTTAAAATGTTGTCAGATGAGTATATGCCAACAAAAAGTAACCAGAGTTATTCAGCTATGTTGTTAACAAAGCTAAAAGTGTTTTATCTCCAGAGACATCACAAAAATTGCTATTCACATCTTTCCTATTCTCTAAATTCCACAGGACTGACAGCAGAAAAACTAATTTTGTGCCTGCAAATGTCTGTTTAACCACCCCATACATGCATCCTTCTTCACTTTTTGTACTTTTTGTCTGTTATTGCAGAAAGATTTTCAGTTTAATTCGTTTCAGAATTCGTTTGCTTTCTGTGAAATTTCAAATGACCTTAGTTTTTGGCAAAGAAAGTCAATTGTAAAGGGAACAGTGAGGAAAATATTAATACCCGTTGCCAGAGTTTCTGATCTGCTTATTCAGTCTAAAAAATGTTGGAAAGATGTATGATGTAACTCATTAAGAAGGCTGAGATTGAAAACATTCCTGTCCAGTTCTTATTTGTCAAATACGCTGGTGTATTCATTATTAAAATTTGTGCATTCTCGTAACCTGAGCTCTCATTTTGATAATTCCGTAACGAGCAACTAAGCTTCCTTCAAAGTCTTTCCTTCCAGGTCTTTCTTTTTTCTCTTTTTCCTCCCCTCTTCTCTCTTTTAGCAGATCTTCTTAGAGCGAGATTTGAGCACTTTGGGAAGAGCAGACCAGTGTTGGTGGGGTTTGTTTAGTGGTGCTGTCCTGGTGCTGCTAAAAAGCACAAACATCTAGTCCACTGAGGTGCCAAGTCACTGGAAATACTGCATTTCTGGTTGAATCTGGGCCATAAACATCTCATTGAGTGTAACATCATCTCTTTACACTCACTGATTAGAGGCTGTTTTCAGTGAATTTATTTTTTGGAGTGGATTTTTTCTGAGCTTTGTGGAAACACTTTTTCTATGGATGGTTCTAATATCCCCATTAAAAAGGAACACAGGACTAAAGGGCTGAAAGCCATATTCCCCCTTCTGGATGTATTTCTCTTTGCTGCACTGAGGCAGACTGGGAGGGGGAAATCTGTCTCTAAAAATGCAACATTTGAGGATCCTCTTGAGTTAGTGGTGATGAGCAGCATCTCTGGTACTGGGATTTGTCTCATCCTGAAGACATTGTTTAAAACACACCACAGGAACTAGTCCCCCAAAATGGCTCTTAACAAATAAATATGAATTAGTATTTCGTTTTATTGAAGCCTGTGTTAGTGGTGCAGGCAAAAATATGCAAAATTAGATGAGGTCTCAGTTCTGCTGCCTCTTGTGGTTCACCTCCAAGTGAGATTTTTTGGATGGAGCCTTATCAGGGTGTTGTATTTCAGTCTGCAAGGCAGTCCATAAGCTGCTGGCTGCCTGACCACTCTGTGTGCATATTGAAACATGTCCCAAAGGTTGTATTGTGAGTGGATTTTCAGAGGTAATGTCCAGGAACCTCTTGTGGTCTGGAGTTTATAAGGAGGCAATTTTAGAAAGGTTGGGGGGGTCAGTTTGAAAGGATGGCACAGGGAATGAAATGAGGTTCAAGAAGTCTTTTACTGTTCTTTGCCTTAGTAACTTGGTAGCAATTCCTTCTTCCTCTTTCCTCCCACCCCAAGTCTCCCGTGGCTTGAGAAGCTTGCATAGCTCTGGAATAAAGAAATAGGGACAAGGAGTTTAGTTGAGATGGATTTACAATCTATAGCCATGCTATCATAGAATGGGTTGGGGTAGAAAGGAGCTTAAAGATCATCTTGTTCCACCTCACCTCCACTAGAGCAGGTTGCTCAGGGTCACCCCGTCGCTGAGCCTCTGCAGCAGGAGCTGCGTCCAAAATGTTCTCCAAGACTGGAGGTTTGGGAGCACTGATGGACAAAATGCAGCCATAGATAAACACAGAGGGACTGAAAAGAGAGGCTGTGCTTGCTCCAGGAAAATCAGATGGGATTGCAGCCATGGGGCTGTGCTGACCTGCTGGAGGAGCTCTGGCCAGGACAATATTCATTAGGTGCTGAGTGACAAGTTACTTCTGTCATGGTAAGGCCTTCCCAAAGAGGGAAAGAGAGGTGTTTTATGGAACCTTTCAGGGACAGTCTGAAAAATCTGAAAGTTCTTGCTTTTTGAGTGCTTTTCTTTCTAGGAGAGAAACTGGAAATATAATTCAGTCTTGTTCTTTCCTGGAATAACCAGAAAATGGTTTGATTTTCTTTCTATTATACAAGCACAATTCTTAAAGAAAAAACCTTCCCAAATCCTATGAATTATTACTGCAATTTCAATAGCTGTAATAGATACATTGCAGCCAAAAATCTATTTGAACTGTTTTTGCTGTTTCTATAGAGAAGTGTGTGGTGCTGACTTCTATGTTATTAAGAAATTTTAGAACATATTGGAAAGATGAACATTGTCAGGAAGACTTAATGAGAGAAACATAATTCTCTGAGAAGCCATTGAGTGAGAGTTTGCAGTGGGGATGTTGGCTGGGTATCCCAAGAAACATTTTAAGCGATGGAAACTTCGGTTGCAGTGAGGTCTGACAGGTTTTAGCTGTGTGTCCCTGGTCTCTCAAACATAATAATTGAAATCCTAGAATTTGACTCATGCAAGAATTAGAAAGGGAATTGTAGGTGTGTTCTGTGGTGCCAGAAAAATAAGGTTCTCATGGCTGTAATGGCACTTTGTTACTTTTATTTTCTTCTGATAAGAACGGTGCTGATTTCTGTGGTGGATAAACACTTTGGACTGCAGGGAATGTGATGTTGCCCTGCTGCAGGAGGCCTTTGGAAGCTGCTGTGAAAATACATGGGGCTGTTTTTAATTTAGTTTTTTTGAATTTCACTGAGGGCTAGCACGGGAAGATTGACTTTCAGTGGCCTCCTTTACAATGTCTGCGCACATTTATTATTACTATCATTATTTCTTTGTCAAAGGCTGTTTGTATATGGCAATATTTGTTCCCTGCTCCCACTTTAGAGAGGAGAGCCAAGAGCTGTCCGTCACATATGGATGATTGTGTTATTCTTTCTGAGTATTTTACATTTTGTACCTGTTGCCTCAACCTTCCTGTGTCTCCAAACAAGCCCTTCCTGGAAAATGGCTCCAAATTACTTTGTTTCTAAAACAATTTGCTCCATTTCCATCCATGTAATCTTCCAGAGTACTAGAACCAGACTTAGATCAGAAAAATGCACAAGAACGTATCTCTAGATCCTGTTCTCAATGATTCACTCCGTCGGTAAGTATTGGAAAAACTGATCCCAGCATGAATAACTAACTTGGTTTGCAGTTTACTTTGATTTTATATTGTCGACTGTGCTGGATATAAAGCTACTTACTTATTTCTTTAAGAAACATTGCATTTTGTGTAATGTAGAGGTACTGTTTGAGTCACTGTAAGGTGGTAGTATTAATAATATTCTTAATAATATTATGTTGCTTTCAAAACTCGTGGATCTTGATGGCAAATCAGAGAGAGTGATTTCCCATTGGAATGGGCTGCCCAGGGAGGTGGTGGAGTCGCTGTCATTGGATGTGTTTAAGGAAAGGTTGGATGGCGTACTTAGTGACATGGTTTAGATGGTTTAGATGATGGGTTGATGCTGGGTATGTTGATAAGTTAGGTAATAGGATGGACTTGATGATCTCTATGGTCCTTTCAAACCTCGCTAATTCTGAGTAATTCTTTGTGTAAAATCTAGTTTTCTGATGAAGACACTTTTACTGCAGTGTCAGGGAAAGCTGGATGCGAATGGTGGAGCTTGAAGTGGATGTTAAGTCAAAGGTGTTTGTAGAATATCTGAAAAAGAAGAGAACTGTCAATTTAATGTAAATAAAAGTCTTAAGAAAGTGATGGGAAAAAAACCAACAGCAGGGAATTACAGACTTCTATTTAGGAAGCAGAGGAAAATTCTAGAAACAATAATATATAGAAAAATACCTTATTTATTCTGTATGTCTTGCCATCTACCTGGAGCAGGACATGGTTTGAGGTATTGCTTCTCCTTTACCCCTCAGGAATCCATAAGGAATACCTGTGTCCCTCCCTTATGCTCTTGCTTTGACACTGTGTTTTATTTGTATTGCTGTACAACCAGGGTTTGTTTCCCACACATCTAAAAAGGGCAGGTTTAGAGGCTTAGGCTTTCCTTCTGTTTCTGCCTGGGCAGTGAAAGGAGAATGTTTGGCATGGCCCCAATTGTGCCAGCTTAATTTGAAGGACCGTCTTGTATCACCGTGCTCTGAAAATTGCTTTCCGTAAGTGTTTTATCATGTCCTGGCCTGGGTAGCTGAATGGTTGCAGTGCAGAGGCAATGAAGCGGGCTGAAGGAAATCCAGCTTCATTGTCCACAGTGGTAAAACACCTTTGGTTTCAATGGGGCCAGGGTTTCTCATCATCATCCTCAAAGGGCCGTGGCGTAGAAAACAATGAGAATTAATCAAAAGTTGCACCAAACTCTGTTTAAGTTTCTCCACAGTGAATTTTTGGTTTTTTGCTAATTTGTTGATCACAGAGGAATATTATTTATAGAATTATAAAGGCAAGGTTGTCATTTCATAAGCAATTCAACACATTAGCTTTAGTAATTGTATTATTGTTTTATTTATTATGTTTAAAGATATTGCAAATATAAAGACTGCAATTGCAATTTACATAAATGGTTGGTTTTGCATTAAATGGTTTGGGTAAGCCAAGAGTAGCAAAGTTACTGAAACAATGGCAAATCTCATGTGAAACATCTTCTGATTTGGTTCCATCTATATTTTGGAAACTCAGTGCTAATGATTCCCCCTTTGTTTTTCTTGCAGCTAATTCCAGCCTTCTTGGAGGTGGAGGAGGTGAGTCTGTTTAATGCTGAATTTACTTTTAAATAACTGTGAAATATGTACTGGACCAGTGTAGTGATTAGTTGGTTAAAAAATGATACATGGTAAGTTCAAAAACTGAAAATATAGAATTATTAGATGGGAAAACTCACCAAAGTTGCTAATCTTTCATATCATCAAGAGGTAAGGTTTGTGGCTGCTGTTGAATTCTGTGTTACCTCTGGATTAGAGGTAAGGGGCTGACTTGTACATGAAGCTGACTGAAACATAAGGAAACTGAACTGCCTTATGTTATGCAGTGTTTTTAAGTATCTAGGATTTTTAATTTACCCCAAATAAACCTCAAATGCATGGTTAATAAACAATTAAAAAAGTAATACCAGATTATTAAAACACAGAAAAAAGTAATTTGAATAAATTAATGAAACTTTATATTAATGTTTTTAAAAAAAGTTTAAAATTTATTTGTTTGTTTACCATATTCTGTTTGCCAGAATACTCAGGTAGGTTTAAGTAAAAATCTTTGATGCAGGTAAGAGATTGTGTCAACATGTCTACTAGTAAGGCACAGATACTCAGGTACATAGAGTGTGCATTTTTCCAAATAAATAAATGCTGCTTTATTTCAGTATATTGATGGTATTTTGCTTTTTGCTATACTGTAGTGCCCATGGCCATAAAAGCTTACACGAGTGCTAACAATTCAGGAAAGAAAAAGCCTCGTTGCTCTCAGTTTTCTGTGCCTTCCCCTGCCTCCCAGAGGGAAGTAGAAGAGCTCACTTCTGGAAATTTCACAGCACAGGAGTGGTACAGGCAGCGACTAATCTTCCTTCCTGGCAGGAGTTAAAAGGACTCGATGATCAGAGCTTACATATGTAAGGGTAAAGGAAAGGGCTCTGTAAAAAGACAGGAGATCTCTGTTGCTTGTGAGGCTGGAGGATAAGTCGTCAAAGCTTTTGTTTTAACTGAACAGGGAGCCCTTGTTTTGGACCATGAAAAGGTGCTTCAGAACTGCACCCTAAATAAAACCACCTAAATAAAACTGTTCCCATTCCTCAGCTGTGTGCCTGGACATTTAAGTACAGGGAAGCCTTACCTGTTAATCCTGTTGGATTAATCTGTTTCTTTTGATTGGAATTAGTTGTTTGCAGTATACCAAATTTTTCTTTGTTTAAAAGATAATCCTTATGGAGGTAATCCTTTGCTAGCTGTTCCTGTTTCTGCAGAGCTTTCTGTACCTCCTCTCCAGCACTTGCTCCCAGCTGGTAACGTGGAAAAAAAAATATAAATCAATGCAAATGTTCAAATTCCAATCAGGTTCCCAGAGCACTGCTGCTGCTGAAAGGATTTGGCTATTAACTTTCCGTGGTATTTATTCAGCTGGACCGTACTTCAGAAGTTGATGTCTGTTCAGTGTGGCACTTGATAATGTGGCTCTCCCTCTGCAGCAGATGGGATGAACCTATGCTGTGGGTCAAGTTGGGATTTTATGTTATTGGCAATTAAAATTATGTTCCCCCCCACCCTGGACTCTTCAGTCTCCAGCTCCTCAGGGCAGCCCCAGAGACTGGTGCTGCTTCCCTTTTCCTCTGCCCTGGCATCCTTTGGGATTTTTTACCACTTTTTTTTTTGTTCTCCTCCTCCCTGGCATCCTTTGGGGTTTTTACTGCCATTTTAATTCAGTGTCCTCAGGAAGCTGCGGTGGCAGGTGGAGTTTGGGCGGGCAGTGGGTCCCTCAGGGCACCGGTGTGGCTGGCTGGGGGCAGCCACAGGGAAATCTGCTGCAGCCCCCCTGGCCAGACCCCCAATCTCACACCCTTTATCTCTGGTGGAAGGATAACAATGTGCCCCCTTGTTTGTGACAGAGGTAAAATACCAAATTTAACAATTTTGTGTCTTGAAGTGTGACTGCTGATGGCTGAGTTTCGTTCTCTGGAGGCACTGACAGAGGGTAGGACGGCTGAGGTGGCCTCAGAGCACCGTCACTTGGGGTGTCTGAGTTTTCTGAGGAAAAATCCCAAGAATTCTGTTGCCAAAGCACTCTAGACTTTGGGCAGGCACCATGGGGTGCATGTCTGGGAGAAGGGAAGAGTGTGTGGGGTCTGCAGGCTGGAGCCCCCTCAGGGGGGCACAAAATGGAGGCAGCCCTGACGATGCCTCCCGCAGGAGATGGAACCCGGAGCTACTGTCTCCTGGAGAAATGGCTTGGTGTTGGCCATGGGCATTTCTCTGTGGAAGGGATTTTTGAATTCCAAGTTGAATGGCTGTGGATTTTAAACGCTGGATATATTTTTTCCTTTATTCAGAAAGAAGAGGCGGCAGAACTCCACGTGAAATATTGATAGTGAATTATTAAAACTTTATTATATACGTAAACACCAAAGCCTCCTTTTGATTGCAGATGCTGAATATTTATGATAATGCATAATACCGATGTAGTTTCTCCAATAATGGGATTCAGATCTCTTCAGTAATGCTCGTTAATTTAATCTCTCTGTCACTGCTGGGGGTATGAATACATATTTTAGATTTACAGAAAAAGAAAACTGGAAATTTCCACTTATCCAAGCTCATGCAACAGGTGTTGTGATTTTGAGCTGCTTCGTGAGCTCTTCTGTGTTTGAAATCTTTCCAGAACTGAACACAAATTAGTTGGAAATGTTATTTGCACACCCTAATCTAACATTTGCAAATTACTCACAGTGAGTGTTAAAACCATTTTTCTGGAACAATATTGTGGGTAAAGATCTTGCACTTACTTCTGAGTTCAGGGACGGGTGGTTTTGGATTTATCGTCCCTGTGCCATCTCAGAGCCACATCAGGACATCTGTGTACTTTGATTTCCCAGAGCCAGAGTGTGGTTTGTTCTTGCATTCCCCATTTAAATGCTGTCTATTCATGTCCATGACCATTTGGAACGAAGAGATAAAAAGCACAAAAGACACCAGAAACAATTTTTCACAGAACTGTTTAATCATAAAATCAAGAAATGCACAATAGAGTCTTTAGTTAAATATAGATGTTGAAGGTTTCTTTCTGCTTTTCAAATAACTCTGAAGTTTCCAAGATTTCATTATGAGTTTGGTGAGGGAACCTTTTTTCTTTTTCATTCTTTACTGTTTTTAATAATTGATTTTTAATTAGGAGGCATATTTCACTTCCAGGTCTAGATTTATCACACATTCAGCAGTCACCGCTAATGACTTGCATGGAGTGTTGTAACTTATTTGTGCATCATGTATTATTGCTTCCATTATGTTCAACAGTGCAAAGCTGAAAATTATTGAGAAAATTATCTGCATTTCGAAAGGGTGAGGAAAAATACTTGGTATTTCGAGAAAAAGTGACCTCTTTTAAAAATCTGTCATGAAGTTTTGACTCGAGAAATCAAAATGCTCCATTTTTTATAGCTGTGTCAAGGAATGAAAGCATGTGATTTTATGCACTTTGTTAAAGCAAAGTGAGCAAGAACTGAGATTTTTCCTCCCTTATGTTTTGGGGAGTCTGTGGAGCTTTTCAGAGTCTTGTACCCCATCATCCCCACCTCCTTTTCAGTTATTTTCCTCGTGGTTCATTTTTCCTTTACTTCATTTGCTGACTGTAATCAAGTTCTTGTTGCTTGCTGATTTCTGGATTGCCTTTTTTTCTTTGACCTTATATCGAGGGTATTTTTGCTTTTGGATTTTTTTTCCCCTCCTAAGATTTTGTTGCCAGTGCTAAAACTGGGGAAGGAGACATCACCTTTAATGTGCCCTGTTATGAGCATAGTTTTTTTCAACTCTGAGCTTGAAACTGGTTATTTTGTCTTTACAAAATCCGAGAGGAGACAGGTTACATTTGCAGTCTCTGGGAAGCTTTGTTTGGACCCAGTTTAAGTCAGTTACCCCAAAAGATCTGTCTGCTTTTGTTTCTCTTCTTTGGCCAGTGTACCTTTTGTTTCCTAGGGCTTATGCTGGCGTGGAAAAATTAATTCCCATATATTTTTAAGTCATAAGTTATCATATCTTAAATACAGACCAGACCTACGTCTCCAGCCTGCCAAGATACGTTTTGTAGGCACGATTTTAAGCAGCTTTTATGGGAGGGGAAACGTGTGTTCTTTGTCAGAGCAGGGAACTGCGTTTCTCTGTATATTTTTGTGTGGCTCCATTTTGAATGTGGGATTTGCTGCCTTTATAATATGAGCAAACACAGCGTTTTCTCTCAAGAGAAAGAAATTACCACAGACTCCCTTCTCTCCCGGAGTTGTTTCCCTTCCAAGGTGGGACAGTGGATGTGTAGCACAGGCTGTGCTAATGCTGTAGGAACAGAAGGTGAGTGCTGGGGAGGTGCTGCTGCAAAGTCACTGCTGCTTACAGCCACCCTGGCTATTTGTCAATTAATTGCAGCCTAATGAGCTCAAAAAGCTGGTGATTATCCCGTCAGTAGTGGCAGGCAGGAACAGCTGACACAAATATCTTGATATCTCTCCCCTTGGCCAGGGATAAAGTGTTTATTTGTCACAGATGTGCCTTAGATGCTGGACTCACCTTGTGCAGCCACCTTCTGAGTATTAAGTCTCTAGCCAAAGGAATTTTTTTTTTAAAAGGAGGTTTTGCACAGTTTGAATAGTAACTTGACATCAGTTTACCAGGTGAATGAATATTCATGACACTGAGAAGTGAAAGTGGTACAAGGGAAAATGGGAGGCAGGAATGAGACAGGTTGCAGAGCACCCTGTAGCAATGTAACAGGAAAACGCTTTAAATACCAGCCTGGCCCTGCTCTAGCCCATTCAAAATGTATAACAGGAAGAAGACAAGCCTGTTTTACCCTGAACCAGGACGAGATGCCCTGTTTTGGATTTCACAGGGCTTGGGTTTGATATTTACATAATTTAAATGCAAGTGAAGCAAGGGTTTAAATCCAAAGTTCAAATTTGTGCATGACGTGCGAATCACACAAAATCCATCCCTTGAGAGGGAGAAGAAAGAGTTTGGGAAAGGAGCACTGACAGGATTCTTTCATCAAGAAAATAAGTGTTATTGTTATTTCGTATATTTTTCAAGTCAGTCTGTTAGCATGTTCTTGTATCATGTCAAATGTATTTGTCAGATTGGGGTGTGCTCACAACAAGTGGCTCCATGGAACAAATGTGCTTCATCTGGGATTTCAAGCACCTTCAAAAGCATTCATTGCTTTGTGCAGTGCCTTGTCATATCTGAGGTATTTAGATAATAGCTGGGAAGGTACAAAGACTTTCCTGGCAAATAATGATCATGAGAAGAACTGATAATTTAAGGCAAATGGCCATTTGCCTTTGTTGCTAATTAATCCCTTTCTGCTGGAAGATTGCTGCTGCAATTCTGTGGGGTTGTTAAAGTGTTTTATCTTCTTTTACTATTTGCATGCTGTTCTTTTTCATCTCTGTAAATAGAGTGGGTTTGAGAGAGCTGTATCCACAAGTTCTCCCACTGTGACAGTGCATCAGCCAATTAAAATGTTAATATTTATGTACTTTTTCTTCTGTACAGCAGCAATATTAGTTCCACTGGTAGCCCAGTAGCTCAGGGTAGACTGTAACCCTTTCCCGGTGTTTGGTTCAGCCCAAAATCTTGTTATTCATGAGCATTTTGTTGTATCAGATCAAAGCAAAAAGATTTCTCTGTAATTTAACATCTTTTATAGAATTTATTCAAACTTCCTATCCAAGCAAAGCCTTTCTTTACAGGTCAGTTGTTCTTGAAATGTTTTTTCCTTTCTTTCTTCAATCCGTGTATATATGTTTGCTTTTGCCTTCTATTACTGCAGTAGAGTTTTAGTTCAGCTTCAATTAAAATTAGTGGGTTTTCTCATTTTGTAGTGCATCTAGAGATGTAATGATGAAGGCTCTATGAATAAATAAGCACAGTTTATTTCAAAGGACTTTTAACATAAACCTCTACGGCTGTATTTAAAATGTGGGCTCTACTCAAGTTCCTTTTTTGTTTTTGTTAAAAAATGATATATATTTTTCTCTTTGTCTATATAGGGTGCCAACTTCCTTTCTCCAGTCTTTTTATACATTCTTATAGGTAATGATCATAAACAGGAAGTCTCAGGGTTGATGATAAGTATTTCTTACTTGTTGCCTAATTGTATCCTGTTAATTACACTTTCCCAGCAGTTACGTTAGAAATAAATAAGTTGTGTTTTGCTCTTTGCAGGAACTGATACAGCTATGTGATCAGTTTGGGGTCTTTGGGGTTTTCTTTTATAAATACATTCTCAGTGCGTGGTTCTTTAAAGTGATGCTCCTGTTGCAGCCAGTGAGACAGAATCATCACTGTTCTGGTCAGGCAAATAATCTAAAATTTAGTTTGTCCAGGCAAACTTAGTCCCTGCTGTCCTCAGCCTTTTAATATTGCTGTTGTGTTGACTTAATTAGCCATTAGAAAGTGAGGTTTTCTTTTTCACTATCAGTTACTGAGTGCTGAGCCCACAACACTTAATTGTGAGGTCTTTTACTCTCTCTCAGACCATGGCACTGACTCTCCTGGTTTTCTTTGATTTCATTAGGAGGTAATTACAGTGGTCTGTCCCCACAACTAAAGCATGAACATACACACTTTCTACTATCTAACTGTGGCTTTCATCTATCTATCTGTGTATATACACACTAGATACTTTTATATATGCATGTCAATGTATGTATTTGGGTCTGGATCATGCAGTCTCTTCAGAAAGTCAGACTTAGAGTGTGTGTATAAATAAATGCATAAAAAGATGACGTTAATTCTTTTAGACCGATAAAGACCTTTAGTTTGCGGTATTGAAAACTCAAGGTGCTCTTGATAAAAAACCCAAGGTGAAAAGGCGAGTGGTCATGTGAGGAATATATTTCTTTCTTGTTTCCTTTTTGTTCCATGTGTGGGGTAGAGCTGCACATGGGGATGAGCTCACAAACCTCTCTTAATCAACAGATGTCACACCATGTACAAGGCAGTTCAGAATGTGTGTTACGTGAAATGGACACATGCTCTAAAAATGTTAAATGCTTTTTCCACATACAGCCAAATCTGTCTCACATGTGTGTTGTATGCAGAAAACACATTTTTCATTCACCAAGGTGCTGCTCAGTGTTTTAAGACACTTCTGCTGAGGATCTCCCAGCTGTAGTTGAAGGTAAAGGGCATGGCTCCCATGGGACAAGAGTCTGGGAGTGCAGGAAGTGGCACATGTGGCTCTGAGCAAGGCAGGTATTTGAATATATTTATGTGCCAGGCTACAGGAAACAGTCTTTAAAATTAAGCATTTGGTTGGTTTCTTTAAAGAAAAATCTGTAAATTGGGAGACCAATGGCAAACAATCTCCACAGTGCCCCTTTTGCAGAGGTAAGACTGGAGTGAGCACTGCAGGAAAGACTTGTTTTGTTGGGCTTAAACGGGGTGATGATGTTTTAAACTCTTGTTATTCAGATTTAAGATCTACAGCAGTTCTCCTGGTCCTGACAAGAACCAGGAAGGGAAGTCCTGTAGGAGGACCAGGCTTCAGTAGTAGGAAAATGCAAAATGCAATTTAAAATGTGCAGATTTTTAAAATTGTTTTTACAATAGAAGAAAAAAAGTAATAGAAGAAATGAAATAAAGTAGTGATGGAGGCACTTGACTTGTAGACATGGAGGCACTTTTAGAATGTCAACCTGTTTACTAAACTTCCATGCTGGCATGCCTAAAACCAGCACAAATACCTTGATCAGTAGAGAGTTCCTTAAGAGTATCTCTAGGCCCCAGGCTCATTAATTTCTACATCAGATGTGTGTACAGGTGTGAGCAGCAAGGCATGGCAAAATGGCACCAACTACTTGCTGATTCTTGCTGGTTATTCCTTTAAAATGGGTATATGCTCAAGAAAAAGAGAACATAGAGATGGCATAACACTTCCACCTCCCAGAAGGAGGGAAAGGTTTCTTCTGGCTGCTGATGGACTGACCCAAAAGGTTAGAGACCAGAGATTGTCGTTGTCCTTAATTCCCCATCTCCTGTGATGGAAAGAATTTACAATAGTTTCTTCTTTCTGTTTCTAATGAAAGTAATTACTTCTTAGTCACTACAGTTTCAAAGAAAATCCTGAATAAAACCCAGGATTAAACTGTAGAGGCAAGCAAAGCCCAAGTACTGAAATTGCAGATATTACAGAAAGAGTTTACAACTCTCTTCTTGCTGCAGAGTGAAGGAATATGAAATCAGGTCTGCATTCACCTCTCAGCCCCTATTTCAGATTCTCTTTCCACTCATTTATGAGTCGCTCATTGCTGATCACATTTTTCCAGAGTTCTTTTTTCCATGCAAAACGCTTACAGATTGTAACATGCAGCTTTTCAAAAGCCAAGAAAATCTCCAGCAGAGTAGATGGCAGGATGGCTGAGTCTTGGAAAGGCCTGTCCTCCTTTGTTTTCCATGTGTCTGTCTGCCTTCCAGCTGCAAAACCCCTCTGTCAGGCAGGGTAAAGGGGAACAAGCTTTTGGCGTAATACAGAAAATGAAATGTGGTGGTTGCTAGTGAAGGATTAAAACTCTTCCATGGGTGGAACCGCTTATTAGAAGCTGCATGCACAAGTCCTTTTGAATCGATAACATTGAGTGGTAGTGCAGCTTCCAGTTGCTTGTTTGCATTCCGATGACATATGGAAGGCTGCAGAGTAGGACAGAAACAAATAAAAACCCCTCCGCTCCCTTGCTAGGGCTTCAAGTTCAGCCTGAATGACTTTGTACATTCAATTTATGCTTTATTTTTAATATGTTGTAGTGGAGGAACAGTGAAGTGATGGGGAGCTGCTGATATGAGAGAAGACACACCACAAACCTCATTTCTATGAGAATTATCATCACAGAATCCACGTGCTCCCCAGACCTAATTGCTCTGTGCCCAGAGAAGTAATGTTCCCTCCGTTTTGCAGTTGGGAAAACGAAACAAGGAATCCCCATGTTTTACAGAAGGTCCATATAGAAAAAAGCAGAAATCAGTTCCCTTAGGCAGAGCAAAACTCACTGGGGTTTCATCATGCCAAGATCAAATTTGCAGATAGGAATCTTGATTCCTATTGTGAAGGAAGACGAATTTTAATTTTGGTAGCAGTGTCATGGGTAGAAACAGGATGATATTTGGCAAAAGACAAAAACATACTCTACTGAGAACAACTTACAATTAGACCTTAATTGGTGATACAGCAAATTGTCTCAGGGAATGGCCGGACTGGCAAGTAGAAATTAGATACTGCTGGATAACCAGGTTTACACTAATGGGGGTTAAATTAGAATATAGGAAAAATGTGTTGTATTTGAGGCTCCCACCATTAATAACTCTAAATACACAGCAATTCACTGTTCTTACTTAGGCCTTTTCTTCGTTAAGTTAGAGAAAGGCTGTTTACTTCAAATTTAAATTTGTATAGTATTAATAACAAAGCATTTAAAAATCTCTGATGACAAAAAGAGTCTTCAAGATTAAGAAAATATCTAATTTTATTATCAGTCAAATCTAGCATCTTCCAACAGCAGAAGAATTTCTATGATTCTCCCATTAAAAATGCTACCTTATGATTGTATGTAGAATAATTGGCATTTTTTTTCTTTTATGAAGTCACCTAATTTGCATCTTTTCCCTTGTACTTATGTAAATGCCTTGTAATGTGTAGGGTTTATAATTCAAGTTTCTTTTAAAGCTAATTTTCTCTTTAAAATTCAAAATTATAGTTTTGCCATTTGGACTGACAGATCTGCAGTGTTGTAGTTTTGGCTACATATACAGTAGCAAAGAACAAAATATTTTTTGTCACACTTCTGTTACAGTTCAGTCTGTTCCTTTTACATTATCAGCTTGTTTCTCTGGGCTTCACAGCGGCATCTGCTTTAATTTTTATTGGGCAGGGCTGCAACTTAGCAAATTCTGTGAGCTTCACAAATCATTCACAAATGTGGATGATTAAATCCATTATGTCTTGGCTGAGTGATGTAGGAGTGTATTATACACACCCCACGTTAAAAGAATGTTATTAAGGTGCAAACCCAAGTACTTAAAGTTAGGAAGTGCCAAAATTAAAGTTGCCTGGAGGCTCCCAGTTTCTGTGCATGTGTGTATGTATAAGATATTTCCTCTGACTTACAACTGCACTTTTCTTCCAGCTGGAACCTCATCTCACTCATCCCACTCTCTCAAAGCAAACCCAAGGTTTACTCGTGTAATTCAACTCTGCTCTGCAAAGCATTGTTTGTTATAGCACTTAGCAGTTTGGTATAAGATTTAGTAAGTGAATCAAAGATTTCACAGGTAATTAATTTGTCTTCCTTGTCTTGTTAAATTGTCTCCCTTGAAGATAACAATGCTGTTATTTTCACCAAAATAAAAATACAAAAAAACAAAACAAACCCCAGATATTAAGCTCAGAATTCTAATTTTAAGGCCCAGGCTATGCAACAGGGAGCTGATTTCTTTAAAGAAATGAAACTCTTCATGTTTCTTAAAGTAGGTTTTATAAATTCTAAGCAATTCTGGAAACTGGAACTTCTGTATCAGTCCAGGATGTAACACAACATTAGAAACTATCAGACTGAAATTCACCTTGAGTTTTCCACCTTCTTCTCTAGTGCTTCTTCCCAATCCCAGTACCTGCATTTTATGGTTCACTGCTCCCTTATTCTCATCCATTCCTAAGTGTGCTGGCCTGAATTTACATATTAAAGAGGGATTGGTTTTAGGGAGCTTTTTCACTTAGACAATTTCAAACTATGGCCTTAAAAAGGTTTGCTTTGATGTGATTAAGGAGCAGAGAGATGATGGAGAGAGGAGTGATGGGTGTGGAAACAAGTGGGAAGGGGAGGAGATGAGTGATAACTTCCTGTGCTGCTGGGCAGATGGTAATGGCAGAGCCTGTTCTCAGACATTTGGGGTGCAGGGTGTCAGGGGCCCCTTTTCAACTCCTTACCTCAGTGTGCACTTCCCAAAACAAGTCTCCATGTCTATCCAGTCACAGTTTGTCTCTGCTGCTGCCTCGCTGGCCAGTTTCTTTACTCAGAAATAGCTTAGTTTTAGTCCCAGGCCAGTTTCCCAGATTCTCTTCCATTGAATTTGCTTGTGCCCTTTTATTGCCAGCTTTATTCTTATGCCCTGTCATAATCACAGCTTTGGTCACCAGTCCCCATCACCTTCAATTGTATCATCAACCCCTGGATGCAGGTAGTGCCACTTCTTCCTTTCACCAGTTTGTGCTGGGATGAAGGGAGAAGTGTTCAGAGCAGGCAGTAATTTGTCAAGCCAAATGAATTAATTACTCAAGCAGATGAAGGAGAACTGTAAACTTGAGAGCTGCTAGAGGTGAAGGAAAAGTTTACAAAACCCTACAATTATGATTGTCATCTTTGTTTATCTTTTCCTCACAATTTTGATTTAAAATGTTTAGCCCAGCCCAGCTGTACCATGGTGGTCACCCGGTCTGCTGTTCCATTGCCCGAAGGAATGAAGGTGGTATTGTTGCTGTAAAAGGATAAAACCCCTGGTGTTACTGCCTTCTTTGTATTTCTTCACCCTTGATGACTGGGCAATAATTTCTCCACGGGGATTATTTGTCCAAGGATGGGGCCTCTGTTCAGTGCAGATATGACCCAGCTGCGATGGAATTCCGCCCCTTCTCTGGGCTCACCAGCAATTAGTGCTCCAGGCAGGGCTGCCTTGCCCTCCCAGGGAACAAAAGGTGCGGCACAAAACTTTTCCCTTGGCATGACAGCTGGACAAAGAATTGGCACATTTATCAGACAATTAATTCAAGTCAGTTTTTACAGCAAGGCAAACTCACATGTGCTCACCATGGACTGAGGGGGAAGCTTTTATGTGTTTTATCTTTATATGTAGATGACTAGTGGGAAGAGCATTAAAAAAATGGATATTCTTAATAACGCCAGGTGCAGATAACAGTCATATGTGACTTTTGAAGGAAATTTGCTCTGGTGACAGGTCAGTTTTTCATCAGGAGCTGGAAAATTGCAAACATATGATTATTCAAATAAGATGGTATCTGCAAATAGGACGTACTAAGCAAATACTGTGAAGTTCATATGTGATATTATTATCTCCTCCCTTGAGAGTTGATTCAGCAGGAGCAGTTGATTTTTTTTAAACATAAAGAATGTGGATGTTTAGAGGAAATTGTTTCATTATAAAGGAAAGAAGTACCAATGCACATCAAATATTAAATAGGATTCTCTCTTTTTCAAAGTTAGTTGCCAGATTTGATGCTATAAAATTTAAACAGTGGTGGGAGAGCTCCCAGAAGGCCCTTCATTATGTCTCATTATTACAGCATATGTGAGGCCACGGTACCCTTGGTTGCCATAGTTCCTTATTTAATCCAGGAAAATATGTTTCATGGCTGCACAGCTGGGTAACCTGATGTATCTGTAGCTTTCCCAAGAAACAGTCCTGCCTACACCCCAGACTATCTCAATATGAACTTTCCCTTAGAAGTTATAAACCAGGACTCTTGGTTGGTTGGTTGGTTTGTTTCTTGACTACCTGTCAAGTTTTAGGTCAGACCACCACTTTGCTTAGTGCTTCCCTGGGTTTTCTTAATAAAGGGATGGCTTTTTCTCTTTTGCAAGGCCAGGTGTGATCACAGGCTTTTGGTGTTGCAGCACAAGGAGAGCAGAGCCCACATTGGAAGGGGACAGATTTGCCATCAAACACTGTGTGTTTTCCAAAACCCATCTGAATTCTTAATCAGGTGTTTTTCTCCCTTCTGTTGCTTAAAACCTGATAGTTCTTAATGAACAAGTTGTATCAGATCTCCTCTGGAATTCTTACCAAAAAGCAGTTTAAATATTATGGAGCTTTAGTGCAAGCTTTAGTTAAATATCTGCCCTGCCAGGGGAGACACTGCGGCCAGGACTTGTTTGGCTTTACAATTTCAGTGGTGATGTTTAAATAACTTCACAGGCCTGAACTATCCAGGAAGGAGCTTCTCTGAGCGAGTTAATACCCTAACATTCAGGGAATATTTAGAGTTTAATAATTGAGAACAGTTGATTAAATATACAAGACATTTAAATACCCATTTTAAGCTCACAGTAATTCCCGACAAATTGAAGTATCTTGGCATTTAGAGAACACACTTGTAGTGGTAAATTTGGGCCATGCCATGTGGAATAGAACCCTTGGGATCACAAGGCTGTGATGTCGCTGGCTGTCTTTAGTCGTACTGAGGCTGATCACTCATGATGGGGAGATCTGAAGATTTGGGAACGCTGTTCTCCCTAACAGAAGACAACTGGCAAAGTCTTTGTTTGATTGGAAGCGTGGGGATCATTTCTTTCCCTCATGTGACTCTGCACAGAAGCATCACAGCTGCTGGTGTTTAGCAGGTCTGGGAAAAAGTATTCCAGCGATTTTAAACGATTCTGTGTCTCATCAGGAGAAAGCAAGGATGGATCAGGCAGCATCCCCTTTGCTGAGGTCAGTCCCTGTGGATAGCAGTCAAAATCTTGTGTTCTTACTTATTATATTTGCAGCTTCTGCAGGCAATCTTTTCAATCTATACCATGGAAACATATTCCCTGGAATCTTGATTTATTTTTTGTGGTTGTTGTTACAGCTTTAAGCCTGAAATGAAAGAAAGGATTCTTGTTGCTTTGGGATAGGGAAGGAGAAGCTGTTCTGTCACTCACGGTGTCTCATCTGTGAGAAAAGCAGGTGCCTGTGAAAGGATCAGGACACTCAAGAGCTTTGTAAACTCATTAGTTTACACACTGCCCGACCTGCTTTTGCTTTTGTAGCAGAAAACATCAGTAAACAAAAGTCCACCTTCTGGATTTCTGGGGAGAGAGGTGCCAGCAGTGCTCCTGCCTGCTCCTGTGGGAGTAAATCTCACCGGGATGCACTTGCCCTGATATTACGAACGGGAGCAAATGTCTCTCCTCCTCATCTGTGGGAATAAATCAGACATGAGAGTTGTGGGCTTGGCAGCTGAGCATTTCCATTTGTAGTGCACTGACATACTAATGATGGTAATTTTGCATTTGTTGCTACTTGCCTAATCTAATTAAGTTTTTCTTAGGGTGCAATTGTTGTTTTCTGCATTTAATTATGTAAGCACCAGGTGCAAGTGTTAATAGTTCTGAATTCAGAAGGAAACCTTTTCTCTTCATGCAATGCAAGACCTTTTTTCCCTGGATCTTTAATTTTGCAGTTAAAAGGGTTCTTACAGTGTTTGGTCGTTCCAAGGAGTTCCAGTAAGGTTTGTGATTGATACACATGGGAAACACTAATGAGGCCTGTAGGCTTGTATTACTCCTACTTTAGATGTGTCCAGCACCATTTATGAGCTCTCCATTTTTGGTTTCAGGTGTTGCAATAGTTCAGACTCCTTTTCCCAGCTACACTGCTGATTTGGAGGGTTGGCACACTTCCCACACTCTACGACAGATCTGCTCCTGTCTGTTTGAAGAGGTCTGAACTACGTAGGGGTCTGTTGGCTGATTCTGAATTTCACAGGGCACTGGTAAAACTGCTTCTGTGACTGCCCTGTGAACTTTCTGCCACCATTTCATCAGGGCTTGTTCAAACACTGAAAGAGTTTTCCACAGAATTCTTTGCCTGCAAGAATAAACTCAGGTATAATTTTTGAAGCTCAAGGGTCTGAGCTTTGAAATAATGTAAAAGGCTACTCAGAGGCAAGTGACTCTCCAAAGGTTTTGGAATTATAACATTAATTTTTAAACAAAGTGAACAGGAATTGCTGTAAACTTTTCCGTCTGCACATTGGATATTGTTTTAATCTATTAAGTAAAAAATAAGTAAAGCTCGTAGCTTCTAGATTTGTTAGTTACCTAAATTTCTATAAATTTGGCATTAAGGGTAACGGAAAAATTAGATAGGTTAAAAATTAGATAGATAATTTATTCTGAAGTGTTAGATACCCATGCAACAATCCCTTCAATGATGAAGAAAAAGAAGCATTTTTCCGCCTTCTGGAATCTGTAAACAGCTGTACATTTTGTAGTAGAAGTACAGCCTAGGTGTACTGTGAGCTCATTCCTCCTCTGAGTTACCTTCCAAGGATTCATTCAAGGAAGGATTTTAAGCCCTCCATGGACCACAGGTCAGTGGTAGTGGTCCCAAATATGCTGCCTTTCCCTAAGGATTCTCATGATCACTTTGCCTTGGGCTGGCAAGTGTGAACTTACAGCTAAACCATTTGCAGTGTAGAAACATGGAGGCTCACATTTATTCTGGTGCAGGATTGACAGCATCCATAGTCTTAGTTCTAAATCCACCTAAGCAAAGAAGTTGTCTGATAATATTTTTTTAAATTGAGATTTCAAATTATGTAAATGGTAGAATTTCCCCCATTCCTGCCATGTTTCTTAGACACCTCAGTTGTTTCGGGTTGGGTTTTTTTCTTACCCTTCAGGCCTTTCATTCCAACTTCACTCCTTTGATGGTTTATCACAAAAATTTGTTCAGAGGCTTCCATTTTTTAAGGTAGTCTTTTAACTGCTACTGATTATGCATTGCATCAAAGACAAGTGGTTGAAAACTTTAAAACCACAAATAAAATATACATCAATGGCTTACAGTAATGAATGCTAACATAGTGTTTCTTCAGGAAGAGCCTTTTAGGGACAGAAAGCCACGCTTCAGGTGATGCAAAAAAGCCTGACTTCTGAGAGCAGCTTGCTGGACTTAGTGGTCAGGTTTTATAAAAAATGAAACTTGAAAATATTAAAATAAGTATGTTTAATAGTAGTTCACAGAAGTCTTCAAATTAGTATCAGGATTAATTCTTTCTGGCAAGGCCTGCACACTGACTGAAATAAAATCTTGTCACTTAGTTCCTGCATAATTTCAGAAGTTGATATCTGTTTCCATGTTGGGATGCTTGGAAAAGAAGAAAATCAGACTATCTTGCAAAAAATCTGCCGGCCTCATTAGGTACAGAAGTGTCTCAAATAGCCCTAAAGCATCACTCTGGCTTCTCCAGCTTCTCAGCGTGAAAACATGTCTAAGTAAGTTATATTATTTCAGGACAGTGAACAGCTTGCTTCTGATCCAGCAACTGTGTTTATTCTCTGGTTTTGGTTTTCCTCCCAAATGAAGAATGTCACTCTGCTCTGTTTACATTTACATCTCAAAACAATTAAGCTGAAACAGCATCATAAGATTCAGAGCTGCCTTTCTTTCTCTCAGGGAAAGCTTTACATTTAGTTTACAGAGTCATGCAGTAAATTATTTTGGGGTTTTGTGGTTATTTTTCAAGCTGGTACAATTTCATATGTGTTCATCTTTCTGAAGATGTTTGAATACTGTTGATTTTGAATTGTGCATATTGGCAAGGACACTTCTGCATATTTTCTGTATAGTGCTTTAATTATGAGAAGAACAACTAACTGGTTTATTTTGGGTTTGGTGATTGTATTTTTGGGTATCTCACTGAATTACCTTTCTCATGAAGAAGCAGAGTAGAAAGGAGTAAAAGCTCTCTTGCCTTTGATTACAGGTTCAGGTACAACAAAATGCAGAGACTTTATTCCTTTTATTTTTCCGTGTCCTTGTACTGTATCCATCTGTGAAATAGATGAAGAACTTTTCTAGTCTGTGCTGAACGTGATTTATATAATAATTGTGTTGTTCTAGTGCTCAGCCACAGGAATGTTGCAATATGGAGACAACTTCAAATGGACCTAATGATGGTTTTAAGGGACCATCCTGCTCTCTTCCAGATTTCCTCAACCTACTCCTCTAGAGTCACCGTACACATTGCTGAGTGTGCAATCCAATATTCCTTTGTATTTTCCCTCTTACAATAACTGGCGCTTCTTTCTCAGGAGGCAAAGCTTTAAAAGTAATTTTCCTCCAGGGCAAGCCGCTAGGGTAAAGATTTAGAGAAGTCTTTAAAGCTTAAGACCTTCTGAGCTTTCATTTCTGGATCCTCATTCTGTTTGCTCCTTGTGGGATGAAAGGGCATGCCTGAGGTGGCTTTGTATCCCATGTTTGTTATTCACTAGTCATACACTGCTGGAATATTGGAAGTGGGAATGAGTCCCTACAGACAGCATCTCTCCCTCATCCTCTGCCCTGAGCAAGTTCCCTGGGAAGAGTCCCACGGTGTTTCCACATCCTGTAAGTGGGAAGCAGGGCAAATGGGGGCTCAGTCCCCTGCAGGTTGAGGAAGACTCTGATTTTCTTCTGATGCCTGTCATGGCTCTGCCTGAAGGTTGTCCCTATAGACCTCTTTGGAATTTGTAAGGGATGAGCGGAGGCAGACACTGGGCTGTGGGAGAGGTATCCTGGTTCCCAGGACATTCCCTTGACATTCCCTGTGCCCCCAGCAGCCACGTTTGAGACCAGCATCACTCCTGCACCAGTTTTGCAGGTGGTGCAATCCCAGTTCAGAGCTCTGCTGTCAGCAGGGGTTCAGAGGGCACAGGGCAGGATTTAGCCACTGTTGCATATACAGTTCAGAATCATTTTCTGCTCCTTTGATAGCTCTTGATGTGTTTTATTCATTTCCAATCTAATCAAGCTAACTGTTTTAGCACATTGTCTTTCTTTGGACTTTTTACAGAAGACAAGTGTAATCCTTCTTAAAAAGGAAAAAAATTAATTCCCCTTTCATCTTTCTGGGGAGATCACTTTATTCATGTGTAGTGACCTTGCTCAACATTTAATAACTGATGTGTCACCGAAAGCTCCTCATTACGGCCCAGCTCTTGGACCACCTGGAGTGCTTCATTATTACTGGGAACTCCAGGTTCAATGTTCAGGGCTGTGCAGGTGCATTTGCACTATTCAGGGCAGGCTGGTGACACTTGCCCCAGGAAGGGACAAGAGCAGTGGGGCTGAATGTGTCCTCCAGGCCTGTGGAGTACTTAGAGTTTGAGAGCAGCTAGAGCAGGAGTGCGAGGACTGAGGCTCCAGCTCTGTCTTGATTAGAATCTAACTTTTGCTTTCCTTGGCAATCATTCTTTGATATAAAGGCACTTAATCTCAGCGCCTGGAGAGCAGCAGTAGAGAAGCCAGGAAGTGGAGGATAAAGGAGAAGCCACACTCTGGTTAAACCAATGACATGGGAAAAATTTAGTTCTTATTCCAGACAGGAGTGTACCCCTGGATGTAGATGATAGTTACATGGCAACCAGGCACTGCAGGGCCCTCCAGGTCACTGCTGGTTGCAGTGCAAGGTGTCAGTGATCCTGGGGATGCAGCCAGGGCTCCGGTAAGACCATGAGTTTAGGAAGGATCTTGCGTGGGATCTTAATTTTGTCTTGGTTTTTTTTGCAGTAGTTGCTTAAGCCACTTAAACTCCTGCAGCCAGCCACCTTTGCATCCTGAAATCAAATAAGGGACCTCCTTCATGAAATCTCTGATCTTCACTTGTGTGGTTTATTGTCTAAATAAATAAAAAGCAACAGAGTACGGAGCCTGGTGTTGCATCCACAGGTCAGTGGAGCTCAGGACAATTCCAGGGTTATTCACTGGATTTACTGAGGGGTTTTTTGGAGGGTTATGTATTTTCTTTCCCAAGGAGGAATTTCTTTGTGAGCTTCTTTTTGTTTTGTTTTATTTGAAAACAAATATGGAAACAGCAGAAGTGGGAGGAGAGGTGGATACGTAGGAGCAATGGAGCTGGGAGGACAAAGGGTGATGTGCTGAGAAGGAAGGGGGAAGAATTGTTCCCATGTGTGAAAGGGAGTGGGAAGAGCAAGAGATCTGAGTGTGGGATTGGGAGCACAGGGAATTGTGGGCAGGAATAAATAGAATGGGGGAAGAAAATGCCCCCCCCCCAACACATTTCAGATGTGGTGTTATTTTCTTTAAAGACACCAGCCTAGTTACAGTAAGGCAGGCCCAGCTCTGCTCACTGAGGACCAGACCTTGACATATTGTATCTGCTTAAAACAAGCACTAAAAAACATGAGGGCATTTTTTTAATGAAGTGCTAAAGCACCAAAAGATACTTTCTCAATGGCTTGGTATTTTAAACAAACATCTCTCTCAAGTGCCAAAGGATAAAGGATTTAAACATCTCATACAATTGTATATAATTTGTGTAGTTCTTCCACCTAGTCATTTTACTCCTATTTAAACTGAATATATGTTAATTGGGGGTTTTGACACATGCAAAGAGTGCTGCCCTGGTCTTCTAACAGATTATTGCTGACAAATCAAAGTGAGGGAATTTTACATTAATATTTCTGGTTCTGACCAGTGACACTAGACAGTAAAATCTCTTTCTAATATGACTCAGCTCCTGAAACTGTTGTGTTTCCTTTAAAAAAAAAAAAAAATCAGTAGATTACGTCTCTAGGCACCAATTTTCCAAATTTACTGTTAATTCAGCCATTCTGCCTTTTGGAGCTGTTTTCAAATATGTGGATATACCTATTCTGTGGCATTTTAAAGCACTAAATTGCCATTTAAAACATGAAAGAAGTCTGAAAATTTATTTAATAGTTTAAAATTAATTAAACCCCCCAATTGATGTTATTTAATATCTGTTATAATTTTTCATCTACACCTCAAATATTTAGGGGAAAACATCCAAGAATTGGTATGGTGTATTTAAAATGTGTCTGGTGAATGTCCCTGGTGAAATAAATTGTTTTTATTGCATTTTAGAAAAGCACATCTTTAATAGCGAAATGCTTTGCTTATGTACTTACATAACTCCAGTGTATAATATGGGTCCAAAGGTCTTTAATTTCTTATAAAGATAGGACTTTAATGACAAACTAATGGCTCTGATGTATCTGCAACGTTGGGATTAGATATTAGAAAGGTTTCATGTCTTTCAACTCTTCCTTATGTGATGTTACATCGCTGCCCCAGACATGTTTTAATGCATGAGCAATCAGCACAAATGAAAACTAGAAAGCATTCATGTTAAGACAAAGAGCAATGTTACTTTCAATAAGGTGACTTCAGAAAACTGTCACACACATATTTCACTGGAGACACTCTGGTCTGACCTCTACCTCACCATGCTGCCTTCTTTTTTTCTTTTAATATTTTAATTTTTTTTTTTTACTTTTATGATTAAACAGAGAGGAGGTTTGTAGAAGCCCCTGTAGAAAACTGTCAGTTCCCTGTAGAACTGCAGGTCTTTCTCATTTCCATATATTTTCCTGCAGGAGAATGGCTCTGTAAGAGCACATTAGCCTTCAACCTTGGCAAGTGTAGAAGTAAATCTGCAGTGTTATGATTGAAATGTTATACCTGCTTATTCTAAAACTGACATGAGAGGTGACAAATGACAGAGGCATTACTGGGTCAGGTGAAGTCTTTGTCATAATCCCTTTTCCCCGAACTTCTAGCTGGTGCAGCAAAGAGAATCCTGTTTCAGGGATTATTAACACCACCTGCTACAGAATTCCTTTGGGAAGGACCCAAGTGCTTTGGATTCAAACACTGGCTTTGAAACATATAGGAAAGTGGCACAGTCTGTGCAGGTACTCTAACAACTGCTTTGGGTTTAGTACAAGCCACTCTTTTCACAGTGAAATGTATTATTAAAGATAAAAACGCTGTTTCTCCCATTGCAGTATAAAATTAAATTTTAAGTGAATTTCTTAAATTCTTGTATTTCACAGGCTTCAGAGGTGCAGTCTGCTACAAGGCTGAACTCATCTCTGGGCACCCCTTACTTTTGGGTAGCACAGGTAGAAAGTTCCATCTCCATTTTGCAGGATTTTTTTTTTGTTTCTCTTTCTTCCCCAGCACTGTTTCATCTTTTTGGAAGTTTTGCTTTGTCTGGTTCATCCACAAGGCAGATTCTTCCCTCAGGACTGCCTGTGGAAAAAGTGTTCCTCCCTTTGGTAGACTGGTTCTGTCCTACTTCTCTGCTGTAACTCCAACGCAGTGGCCAGGCAGGAATACGGTGCTTCCCTGACTGGATATTGAGGTATGAGCTTTGTCCAGGGGCTGCCTGAGAGTGGAGGGGAAAGGACAAGGACCTGAGCACCACGTTTGACTCCAGTTCACCTCCCGTTCCCAGGCTGGCTTTTGGAAAGCTCCAAAAGCCAGATGAGGGAAAGATGTGCCTGTGCCTCCCTTTATTCCGTGAGCATCATTGATATTCCCGGTGTCCTGCTGGAAATGCCTGAAGCAGAACAGGCAGAGCAGGGGAGCAGGTGAAGTCCTGGGCTCCTTTCATCACAATCTCTGATTGCAGATCCCCCTGGAACCAGGAGGTGAATCTGTCCCTTTGTGTTTCTGAGTGAAGTGAGTGCTGATTGATTTGTCAAGTGATTACATGCTCCGATGAGACACTGGGATGTACAGTTTGATTCGTATTCAGCACCACAGCAGTGCCCAGCCAGAGCTTCACACGGCACAGAGAAGGTTGGAGTCCTTGCAGGAGGATGTGTACACAGAAGGAACCTTTCTGAGTGTCTTTCAGAACCTCATTCAGCGTTACATCTCTCAGTTTGCTTTCCTTTGGCAGAGTTTCCTGACCCTGCACTTGAAAAAAAGCAAAATGCTGCTGTTTAAAGGTTGGCCACAGGACCTGTTTTAGGTAAACAATCCCAACGTGTGCCAGAGATAATTGCCTTTTGTGGGTGCCTCCGTCCTTTCCAACCTCCAGGGCTGGAATATGTACCTAAGACATGAGGAGGCTTCAACTTATCAAGAAGAGCTTTAAACAAATATTTTGCTTGGTTGGCATGGTTATTCTGTGGAAAATGCTGTTCCTGTGAATATGAACCCCAGCAGGTCTTGCTCCATAAATGCCCTTTTCTCTCTCAAAATAAATCCCCCCAAGACCCAACTGCCCATAGTTTGTTCCTGGCCATTCCCTGCCTGACCTGGCATTTTATTTACAGGGTCAAATCTACACCGCTGGGAAATCTGTAAACTCCTTTCAGATAAAGCTGCTTTTTACAATTTTAAGCTTTGAAACCTAAAAAAAGATGGCAGGTTGAACAGGTGATCCCTGGGTGCTGTTTACTGCTGTTATTGTTTCCTAATGTACCTGTGTTCCTTGAAAAGTAATTTTCAATATTTGAGGCATAACATACGATGATCTTTTAATTTAGAAGAAGATTTTTGTAAAAGAGAATCTTAAAAAGCAGCTGTTATGGTGTGAAGTGAATATATTGTGATTCCTGAGCTAATCCTGGAGTCTATTTCAGAAATTTAAAGGTGTGTATTTGAACCACCTCTTGTGTAGTAGCTGCATTCCTAAGCAGTGGCTCTTTGCTTTGGGAGAAGCAGGGAACAGGAAAGGTTTGAGTTTCTTTTGTGTTTCACTAATCACACGTGTTCATAAGAAGTGACTCTCTGATTAAGGACTTTGCTTTTCCAGAACAGAAATCACAGTTTTGTAAGTTTTATTGCTATCAAGCCACTGATAAAAAGAAGTTCTTATGACATACTAGAACTAATAAAACCTTGAGTTCCTTTGAAGTTGTGGATTTGAGGTGATTGTGAGCCCAACCACATCTCTTTCCTTTGCAGCTGAGTATCTGAAATCTGAAAAATAATGACTAATAAGTATTTGTTTGGCATAGACCTGGTTGGGTGTCACCAGATTGAAATTCCTGGGTCTGCAAAGGGAACAAAGAATGTGTGGCCTTAAGCTGGGAAACAAGCAGGCAGCCTAGATACTAACTACAAAACTTGAGTTTGTTGCCTGTGCTGGGTGAGGCGGCAGTGAAAAGGGTTGAAGTTTGAATTGCTCAGTTGCCTGTAGGTCTTTTGGTGGTGGTGGCCAGAGACTCAGGGAATCTCTTGGTTCTGTATTCCTTCACCTTAGGGACATGTTTTTTTTGTCTGTCTATCCACCTAAATGTATTTGTGTATATATATATATATGTGCCATAGATATAGATACAAGAATGTGACTTTGGCAGAATTCAGTTCAGTTTTCAAGCTCTCACTTTTTTGACTGTTACAGTTGCAAAGGGTTGTTGCTGTATTTACAGTCCTACATGGAAGATGAGTTACAAATCATTAAAAAATTGAGAACTCTTAAAAAAAAGGATCTAAACTTACGACACTTGCAAGAAGTGGAGAAAAAAATTCAACAAAAAAAACTTGTGGAGTGTTTTGAGGTGATGGATGGACATGAAATGATTGACAAGCCACTCAGCATGGGCCTGATCTTTTGAAGTCTCAGAAAAATGCAGCTTTTGAGATGGGACCTTTTTGTTTGTCTATTCCCTCTCCAGAATCCACGTTTCTGAGTTTCTCTGAGAGTTCAAAAGACCACTTTCAACCCCTCTTAGGGCCAAATAATGCTGATCCTCAGTGGGTTTTCTTCTCAGGGCTAGCACAGAACCCACTGAGAGAGCAGAATTCTCTTCTGTTCCGCTCTAGTTTTGTAACAATCTCTGCCAGTACCTCTTGAAACACCCGTGGTTATACAAAGCACTGAGATTTCTTCCAGATGGAGCTGCTGGTGTCCATATATCACCCTCCATTATCTGGGAAATGAGGATAACTCCTAGATGAATACCAGAAAATACCAGAAAATTTCCTCAAGACCAAGCGAAGGATGATCGTGTGTCTGCCCCTTTAGTGCTTCATGGAGAGAGTAGGGAAAAGGGGACATGTTTGCATGGGCTGAGAGGAAATGGGATTCTTATTAGGCATGAATAAGATGAAAAGGGAGTATGTGTAGTACTTTTCTGTTATCTGGGTGTGCTGGATGGAGGCATGAAAGGGAGGCCTTTTGGGAGGAAGCTCAGAGACAATAAAGCCTTTCTGGGCACAAGATCATTGTCTTGTGTCTTCAGTGATCCCTGGAAATCTATTTCAGGAACTTCCTTCAGCCCTCAGTGACACATTGAAGCGCTCAATATTTTCATTTTTTGGTGTTGACAAACTATTTGTTTTCAGGGTGTTGCTGCAGTGAAGGCAAACCTGTAGCACAGACCCACAACTGGTACAAAGAAAGAAATCTGTGGCTTTATAATGACACTCACAAACAAGAACAGGCAAAGCAAAACCAGCCTCTGCCCGTCGGGTCCTGTGTGTGAGAATTTCTCTCTGCCCTGGCCGTGTGCTAAACACTCCACTTCCTGTGTATAGCATAGCACATTTCTTTAAATAAATATGGCATTTTAAGAGAATGACAGACATATCTTTGTTGCCAGTATGGAATGTGCAGTTTTTAAAATAGAAAAACCCCCCTGCCTTAACTCACAGAAATAAAAATACTCCTTGAAACACAGGCAGGAACGCACCTTGTTCCTTTAGTCTGTGTTTTGATGACCAAAGCAGATACAAAATTCCTGTATGTTTTGGTTTCCATTAAGCAGCTATTTCCTCACTTTAGTGTTGAACACTTCATGAAACATATGATAATCTGTGTTGGAGTAATTTATATTCAATCCTAAAAGGTAAAGAGTGCTGCTACTCACCCAGATTTCTTTGGCACATACACATATCTCTTCCATAAGTGCTGTAAACAACCAAGTTGTTCTCCATGTCATTAATGCACCTCAGCTTTGTTATTTGAAGTTCCTGTCTCATATATGTAATAAGTCAAAAGGAAATGAGACTTTGGAGGAGATAATGTAAACACACAATATTTCTGTGGTTTCACTGAAATGAAATGAGAGCTTTGTTTTGTAAAAACCTAATTATTGCATTCAGACTCCAACTCAGGCCTGGCCAAGTCTGAAGTGCCTCCATTATTTCAAGCATCAGGTTTTGTGAAATACAGTGTTTCATACTGTAAACATAAAGGTGCTTTATTCTCTGCTGACTTTTGCACATTAAAAGAAAAAAAAAGAAAAAAGGAAAAGAACCCAACCTTGAGTCTCTTCAGCCTCTTGATGTTTGTTAACTTAGAGATAGGGACAATTCAATTTTTGGTACATCAGATTTCACTGTGAGGGTGTGTTCTTATTACATGTAGTGCATGTAGGCAAAATAAACTGAGAATAAAGTCATTTAAACATAACATAAAAAAATGTAAATCAGTGCTCAGGCCTCCCTACTTGTAACCTTTTCTCTAATTCTTAGCTCTTTTGTCCCAGGTGATTTTCCCATCCTTCCAACTTGGAGTTCCACAAGTTCTTATTTCTGTCTGGTTTCCCTCCCCTGCCCCCAAGGTGTTGTGATTCAGTCCCCAGATTAAATAGTCCAGACATGTTCTCCAAAATATTGAATTTCTTTGGCTGAAAATTCTCCCCTTTTTCTTTTTTTTCTTTAGTCTTCCTTTTTTTAGTTTTTGGGTTTTTTAAAATTTTATTCTAAAGGGCACCATTTAAAATCTAGTGAAGTAATGGACAAGACTCTGGACCTTCTAACAGATTTAAATATTTCTTTTCTCTTTACTGATCCATTTCATCTTTCTTTTCTTTCTCAAGCATTGCAAGCTTGAGGAACGGAGATTTGTGTCTGTGCTCTGTCTTGCCTTTGAATACTCAATTCCTGTCACTTTTGACCAGATAATGTCTCCTTACATTATCATGCAATATTGGGATTCCAGAATGATAATAGTTCCATGGTCCTTTGGGCAGTTCTGTGGGTTGGGGTTTGGTAACTAAAGAGCCAATTCACTCAGTCAAATGCCTGTCAACGTTTTATTTTTAGTTTCTGCTTTTTGAAAAATAGAAGAAATGTTCTTTTTGGTTTGAAATCTAATAAAATGGCCCAGACCTAATCCATGAGAAGCATATTCAGATTAGCTCCATAATCCTAAGAGAAGGAAGTGTCTGTGAGGTGCTTTGTGTGTGTCATGTTTGGATGACAGAGATGACTTGGCTGGAATTGCCTTTGGTTTCTCCGTGACAATTAAAAAGCTTTCTCTGCCCCTGCCAAAGATATGAACTAGGGCAGAGCAACTGAAATACTTGTCATTTTAGACGTTTCACCTGCACTGCCAGGGTTTCACACAGATTTTTTTTTTTTTAAATACAGATTTATAAAGGTCTTTCCTTAATTTCTGTGCATTCTGTCTGCAGAATCAATCTCCTCACATCAGCATATCAAGAGAGACTTTATTTTGGGCAGCAAACCCACAGTTTCTGAGGAGTCTTCACTTATTTCAATTTATTTAATTGGGCATCCAAGCAAATGAAGTGTCAGATTACATAATTGAGCTTTATTTCTGCTTGTTAAGGAGAGGAATTAAGAAATTGCCAAAGTTGCAGTAACCATTTTAAGTGGAGACTTCTTGGAATTCTTTGTCTGGAGCATCCCTAGAGGCATCCTCATCTTCAGCACATTTTTCCCATGGAATCAAATGAAGTCCCTACAGGCCCACCAAATCTATTTTCACAGGATACCAGCAAGCTGCTTTTTCTGTGTAAAATGTATAAAGTGAAGGTATAAAGCACATTGATAAACAGTGTGGGCACGTGAGAGCAGGAACACATCACCTTGTTGTCCTCAGCAGTGCAGGAGCAGAGGAATATTTTGGGAATCTTCCCTTCAGCTGATGTCTCAGTCATCATTCCAAGTACGCAGAGAATTACACATTTTTAGTTTCTCTCTAAGTGCATCCTCTGTGGAATTGAAGTGGGTTTGTTTCAGTGGGTATTATGTAGGAGCATTTTGGGTAGGCCTGTGGTAAGTGTGAAGTGCAACTTGTGCATAATAATAAAAAAATTCTGGGAATGGCCTATAACTCTGTTAATAATGTTACTGACAGTTAACAGGATCACTGGTAGGCAAAACCATTCTGGGAGGTTCTCTGGTGTAAACAGTTGTCTTTAAATAAGAGAGAAATTACTGTTGCCAGGCTTAATATGCTGGGCTTGTTATGTTGTAGCCCTTTGGAACTGGCTGGGAAACACAGGCTCTTGTTTTGGCTGATGGAGGGAATTGAAGTCCATTTCCACGCTGCCCTAAACCCCTTTTCCCTTGGGTTATGTCAACAACAGGATGGTGTGTCCCAGAGCTCATTGACCAGTGCTGCAGAAATAATGTTCTTCTGTGTGAAAATTGGGATGCCAAAGATAAACTTATGCCCAAAAACGGAAGGCTTGAAAACATCTCTGCTTTGTGTCCTTCATAATATTCATCCTTCTCTATTCTGCTTTTTGTCAGTCATTTTTGTGTTTCCTTTAGGATTGTTAGGCTCAAGTTTTAGTAAGTATAAAGTGAATACCTGTTGTGAACTTTCTCAGCCTGTAAATCCAGGAGTAAGGGGTCATTAACAGCTGAGCAGTGTCTTCCAGATTATGTCTGAATTAAGAGAGGTTTGGTCATAAAATGCTACTGAGTAATAAACTATCTGTATGAATGTAGTTTTTCTCAGAATCAGATTCAACTCCTCTGTTATCTGGAGTATTACTTTACTACTTTTCTATAGAGTTATCAATAGAAATAACTGTGTTTTCTAATTATACAATCAAAAGCATAGTGTATCTAGAGGTCTTGCATGTTTTATATCCACCACAAAAATCTGAAAAAAAAATCCTTTTTCTGTGGGAATATCACTTTTAAGGATGACTGATTTCTAGGATGGTGCATTTAAAGAGAGGAAAAAATATGCGGCCTCTAAATATTGATCCTTTGTGTACAAACATGTGTGCTTTTTCTCCTACATTGTCAGGGAGACTTGGATGATGTGTGCCATATTAGCTCATTGTGTACAAAGAGACATGGGTTTCTTAGTCATCAGGAATTACATAAATCCAGTTTTAGTGTTTAGTGTGGAGTGTGTCCCACGTAAAAATCCAGAGCTGTATCCTCTGGCTCTGCTGTGCTGCTTCAGAAATGGATATTTTTGTTTTTATTGTTACAATGTTATTCTCTCTGATAGTGTTTTCATTTGCTTTGTATGACTTGAACATGTTTCCACAAGTCAGGTTGCCCAAGCAAGTATTTTGCTGGCTAATCCAGTGTGTTACAAAGTCCAGTTCTAATTTAAGAATATATTTTTAAAACATGAGAGTTGTTCAAATGTCCATGAGCTTTTGTTTTTATTAATAACAGTGATACATGTATTTCCGAGCTAGACTGAGGCAACCAGTTTATTTTAACCTCTGCAAGGTGCTTAAACCTTCCAAAAACTTGGGAGTGATGAAGTAGATAGTTCAGTGTTGCTTGGTCCTGAGCCATGCAGGTTTTTCCCTCAGTTTTCACGTCTGGGAGCTTTATGCCAGAGGCACATTTAAAAGGTGACTGTAGCAGACCAGAGGATTTTAATTTCAGATAAAAGATTATGATAGTTGATGCTGTTATTCACTCACAGTGTCAAATGTCATTAGTCTTTGTGTCACTTTTAGAGGTTTAAGGAAAGCCAAACACCCAAAGTACTTCCAGGGCACTAAATGCAGCTGTTTAGGGAAGGTGGGTGGTGGGTGGGTGGAAGGGATCCACAGGTCATGTCTCTAGGGATACATTACATGCAAGTTCAAAATAAGAATTTAATCAAGTAATAATTCTGTTGCTGTTCTGAGCCTCGGTGCATAAAAATATTCCTGATTTGAGAAGTAAAAGAAATCCAATTTACAGATTTTCTTTCTACTTAAGTATTCTGGATCTCCTGAATCATACAGGCCCTTTTATTACAGTTGGTCTGTAAAATGCAAAACACCTCATCCTGAAATGAGACAAACGGAGAAACTTAAAATCCATCCGGAGAACCTCGGAGATGGATAAACTCAATGTCTGAGGAAAGTACCGAAACGTCATCATGAGATCAAAATGAGAGGGCAAATAAAAGGAGCTGAGGTCAGCTTTTAAAATGTAATATTCTTTGGCTAAGATCCCACTTCTTCATGCTTCGATTTAATGTGTCAGGGCAAAAGGGCAAAGGTTCTCCTGATTGCTGGGGAGGTACAAGATGCATGACAGAGCAATTTGCTGAGTTTCTCTGGATGAGTGTAGACAAAGCTGGCATGTCTTTGCTCTTTGTCCCTTTGACAGTAGCCTTTAACATAGTCTTATTGTTCACTTTTTGGGTCACTGGAAGGCATTTATAAGGTATTTGTGGTGCAGAAAGCACATGAAACTGTTTTCTAATTTGTCTTAATTACTTGTCTCACTAAATGGTTAATTCCCATTTGTATGTGCTCAGCAGTTTAGAAAAAAGGTGTTTGTTCATATTTGAAATCTCTGTAATTGCCTCGGAGGTGCTGGGGAATGATCAGCAGTAGATCTCCTAAACTCCTTTATTCTCACACCTACTTTACTTTTAGAAGTGATAGATTTTTTTACAATTTGTACCACTTTGTTGAAGTTGTGCTCTGTCCTTTTCTCCGTGGGGAGATATTTTGTCATTCAAAGTTGTTATTTCTACGTCATGAGAATTCCAAGAGTCTTTTCCTGTTCTCTGCATTACTGCTACAGTAATATGCATAAATTCTAAAGAAAATGGAACAGTGCTGGCCTTTCAGTTTTGTAAATTGAGTTATTGATCCTGCGGTTGATTATTCCCAAATAGAAGGACTTTCCAACCAGATGCAATGCTCTGCTTCAGGAATTTGTCATAGATGTGGAATTGAAGTCCACACAAAATATGTCCTTGGTTTAAATAGTTGAGTGCCTTTGTACAATTTACAGAAATAGGTTAGAGCCTTCATGTCTCTTGCTTCATTTAATTCAACTTTATTCTGCTATTACAGAGAGAGAGAAAATGCCTTGTAAGTTTACCATTAACAGGACGAATGCAAGATTTTTATATATCTTGCTTGTGATAGTAATTATCAGTAAGTCACTCCTAGGAGCAACAGAAGCCTCAGATCAAGGTTAATTTTGTCAGGGAATGATAAGACCAGTGGTAGCTATGAAAAAAGAAGAGGGAAGACTTCCCAGAGCATTTGGACAGTTCCTAAAAGCAGCCTGTGTGCAGGGTCATTCCCACCACATCTCTGGTCAGAAGAGGAACATGACTAATGAGGCTACAGAAGGACGTTTTACAGTCCAAGTGTGTGTCATCATATTAAATAATGGATGGTAGGTGTTTAAAGGAAATGATTAAATGCATCATGGCATCCTGGATCTGAGGAGTGATTCCCAACAGGCGCAGTAGTCACACATCCAGGACATCAGGTTGTCAATACTTCAGACCTTGGGAGAAAAGCATCATTTATTTGTTAGTCAGGCTTCGTAATCATCTTAGAGTCATCCTCTCTTCTCTTCCTCCTTCTTTAATAACTGCTTTGTTTGAAGAGAAGGAGTACATTAGGCAGCCCATGATGCTCTGGATGCTGACCCCAGATGGGTGACGTCCAGCCATGGAGGAGGTTTTGAGCAGAGGTCAGCCCCTGAGCCATGCAAACTGCATTCAGTAGTGAGCGGGCCCAGCATGGAGGCTCACTGAGGAATCCTGACAGGAGTGGTTGCAAACTTCCAGCCAGGGCATAAGGGATGCTTCCCTTAGCACTTGCCTCATCTGGGCTTGTATTTTTCAGTTATAGTTTTACAGGTTTGCCAGACACAGTGTTGTCTTCACAGCCCTGGACATTTCAGACAAACAGCAGTTATTAGGGAATTCTGTACGTAGTTGCTGGCCATAATTTTGGTGAGCATGTCACCTAAATGCAGCCCCCTGCTAATCTAGATCCCTTTCCCAGCAGCATCACCTGCTCTGTATCCATAGTCTGTCTTGCCTCCATGCCCAACAGGAGCTGGCCATGCAGAGCCTTTCCCGTTGGATCGTTATTTCTGTGTTCAGAAATGTTCCTGCTTAGCACAGAAAGCTCCTTAAAAGAAAGGCAAAGAACTTATTTTCAAAATCATTTGTTTGTAGAAGTCAGGGGAACAGTGAAAACCAGTGTTTATATTTAGATCCTTTACATAAATGAAAATTGAGTTAAATTCTTGTTTTGCCTTGCAGTACTTTGTGCTGCATCTTAGGACAAATCAGTACCCAAGGTTTTAACTGGCTTTCTTGTTTGTTATGTCTTTACCGCTTCAGTATTATTTTTGGCATGTCTTCCTCTGCTGGTTCGCATGTTGACATTTATTCTGATGAGTTTAAATGAAGGTCTTAACCCTGGCTTCATCCTTTTAGCTGGCATTGCTTATGAAGGAGTAGGATTAGCAATTGTATCTAACTATGCAATGCATTTAGGTAGTTTGTATTTAATGTCCATGACAAGACATTTCTTTCCCGAGGGAAATGAGCCATGTACTTTCCGTCAGAATTCCATGTTCCTCCATTCGGTGGCTCAATGAAGAATTCCCTCTTTAGGCAGCACTTTTGCTGTACTGAGAGGTATAAAGCTTCAAACTGTGGTGTGGGTTGGGTTAGTTTGGTTTTATTTTTAAAATGAAAAAGAAGTGGTACCAGGATGTTCTGTCTCATTCTTTCTGGATCCAGTCTGATAAGTTATTGGATTCTCGTGGCTGTACCGAGGTGGCTTGAAGTGAGGGCATTCATCACCTTGTACATCTCATTCCTGGAATGCCACATTCGAGCCTCTTCCTGTTATCACTTTTAACTTATTCTGTCTCTCCCTCATTTGTGGTGATGTTGGAGGAATTCTACCTGCAAAACTACCCTTAAATTTGCCTATAAATGTTTTCAGTGGAATGTGGATGTGTCCCAACTTTGCTCACTTCCTACTTTTCACTTAATTTAAAGATTTTTCTTGTTGTTGTTGTTGACTGAAGTATAAACAGGGTGGGGGATTCCTCTCCTCCCTTTGACTATTGTGATTAAAGAACAAAGAAAAACACTTAATCCAAGATAATAGTTTTTTTTCATAGACTTTGTGAGCTGTGCTTCAGGAAAACATTTTTTCCTACACAACCTGTACCATTGACCAGAGAATAAATATCACATGTCACAGGGAAATGGAGATTTTTCAGGTGCTTTGTGTTCGACAAATGCCTTGTCTTACCTGTCAGTTGAAGAAAGATTTGAGAAGAATAACAAAGCCAAAGTTGGTTCACATTTTCTAGGTGACTCATTTTGACAAAAGCAGGTCCTTCACATCCATAAATGTCTAAATTATCGGGATTAAATCATCAGAAGCCCAGGATAATTTCTGTGTATCTAAAAGAGTTGGTATTCAGTTACCAGGACAAGTCTGTGGGTAAAACCTGGCACTGCAAAGTGTCCAACCTAAACATACAGTTAGTTAATGCAAGGACCCCTCTGCTTCTTTAATGATACATTCCTGCTATATTACATCTATTTTCTCACTAGTATTGGGGTTTTTTTTTCAGCTGAAGGTGGAAAAAAAAATTAATTAAACTTGGTTTGAACAGTTGTTAGTATTAAACTTTTTTATTTTGTGGACAGAGTGAGAAGACAGAAGAACAGGGAGGCTGGAGGAGAAGTTATGCTTTTGAGAGTATCACCTGATAACTCCCTCATCTCTTTGGTTCTATCACTTTGTCTGCAGCTGTGGCTTCTGACAGCCCAGTTGTGGCTTACTTTATGGTTATGAGCTGAACAGAAGCCTCCCTATTCCTGTGTAAATAAATCGGAGAGCTTCTAAAGAAAATAAAAATCTATGTACCAAAAAGCATTTGTAACAACTTCACTTCTGACAGTGAAGGATATCTGCCTCCAGGAAAACTCTGCTGGCTGATTGCTTTAGTTAATAATTGATTTGCGGACAAAAATAATAACAAATTACATAAACTACTCGGAAAACTCAAATTTGTTACACCTGGCATTCACTTTGCATCTTACCATGCGTTTTGCATCGTTTTACATTTTTATAGCAGTAATTGAACTTGAAAAGTAAGTGGTAATTGATGTACCAAACCTGCTATAGTGTGATTTAGGTTATCCAGTGAGTCAGGCTTTACTCTGGCAGAGCGTATTTCAGATGATTAAAGCCAATCTACTGCTGAGGCTTGAACTGAATGTTGTGCATTTAAAAGTAGTGTGCACTCAGAATATTGCTTGGAAATTGGGAAAAAGTTGATGTTATTTCCTAACATTAAAAGAAAAACAACACATTCATGTAATTAGTACCCCAAGGAAAGGAATCAAAGCCATGTAAGATAATTAAGAAGGCCTGTGATAAGCACAACTTCTGGACTGGTATTGTTGTGGATGCACTATTTTGATGTCTGCATTCTGTGAATCTCGTTTGAGAGGTCAGACAGAGTCCCAGGAGCTTCTCAGGCTCAGACAAGTAACAGCCGTGTTCCAAACACAAAATAATGCAGGGAGGGGAGAGGAGAAGGGCAGAAAAGTACATCTGCAAAGGTCAGACATGTTTTCACAAGTACTGGGGGCCAGTTTTCTACTTATTTGTGTATTTGCCATTTTAAGAGTGTTTGATTTATCATGCTGTAGGAATAATGCTAATTTTATAATAATCTATTCTAAAGATAATTATTAAAGCCCATTACAAAGGGCAGCAGATTCTTAACCTTCTCTGTAATTTAAGAAGATCATAAATATATTCCAACAAGGGCAAGACCACTGTCTAGAAAGCAGATGTGAGAGCCAAGAGCTTTGGATCCCTTCCAAGGGCTTATTCTGGGCTGTGGACCAGCTCCATGTGTAACGGCAAGAAGTGGTTTTCTGGGATCCATTCAGAATGGAGTGTCCACTGGATCCAGAGCTGCAGGGAGGAGCTTCCCCAGCCTGCCCTGGGTGAGCTGTGAGTCCACAGCCCCTGTTCCAGCCCAAGGGATTTCCTCTCCTCTCCTGGATCTGTGCACAAATGCTCCTTTTTTTTAGTTTTTCACTTTAATTTCTCTTGTTATCCTTTGTGAAATGCACCGTGTCCAAATGGCCTTGGAAAAACTTGTGTTGCAAAGCTGGTGCCTGTCATTTTAGTGAATGATTGGAACAAAGCTGCAGCAATATGGAACAGCATTTTAGCATACGAATTAATTTGCAATCTTACTGTTTTCTCAGATATGAAACAAAGGCTTTGTTTGATGGAATAATAGATTTTATCTCCTTGTAGTCCACGTTTGTCTAAAGCAGAAATTACAGTCAGTGGTACGAGGTACAAGGAAGTCACAGCTGTGAGTTGGAATGAAAAAAACCCAAACCATTTTCATATGTTCTTTTAATTTGAACTTGATTCCTATCTACGAGTTTGTTCTGGCACTTTTAGACAGTTTCCTTCCTGTTATCAGTAAATGCTCCCTAATTAAAAGCTTCTGAAATGTAACATAAATTAAGTATAGAGGAAGGAGGCAGGAGTAAACAAATGTTTCTGAGTCGCTTGCTCTCAGTCTGGGGCGTGGCTGCTTTGGACGGATGGCTGAATAAAGCTTAAAAAGCAGCCAAGCTGGAGATGCTGAGGAAAAAAATTTGGAAAAATAGGGAATATTACTTGAGACATGGTTCAGGAAAAGGAAATATGACCTGGATCATCAGTGATATATTCATTGCATTTCTATCAATGATATTAGGATGTGTGAATCTAAATCCATATATCAAAATATTCTTTGAATTTTTTTCAAAGACTGAAAAAATGAAGTGATACCTACTTTTTTGGGTATCATCAAGATGAAGACCTTGTGCAGTGACTTACTGCTTCTGATCCAGCTCCTGTGCTGCTCCATAGCCCTGCCAGGCTACTGAGGGAGGGGGGAAGCACAACAAAGTCCATCTCAGCAACAGCCAGTCTGAGGCCATTAGCACAAATTATCGCTGCTGGAGATGAGGCTGCGTGAGGCTGGAATTGCATTTGGGTGGCTTTTAAGTTTCTCCACTCTTCCCTGCAGTTGAGCAGAAAGTCAGCTCGGGACCCCAAGGGCTGTGTTAATTACAGCATCAGTTTGCCAATTTGTTTCCAATTTTTTTTTTCTTTTTGGTAGCATTAATGTCAGCAATGTCTTTCTATTTTTCTCATTTCAGACCACTATGATTCTGCCAAAAATAGTTCCGTTGGAATTTCTCATGACTAGCTACATGATGATTTTGCATATTTATTTTTACTATTTTTTTCTTCTTCTTAACGAATATATGAGATGGTTTAGTTTGTAGTCCCTGAAGATTAAATCTGTCTTGTTAGGCAGTGGAAAATATAAACTTCTTCTCCCCTGCCAATGTGTGTGCCAAGGAGAATAACCAGTAATAAGAGAAAGTACCTGGCTAGTCTAGGATGTAAAAAAAAAAAAGCTAATTACTTTTGGTGGGAAAATTAGATTTTAGTTCATTTAATGTCTTCATCTGATACATACAAGACATTTTCTGTTAATCATGAACGATAAATTCAAGAGCAGTTGCACATTCTGAGGGATCTTCTCTCAGAAACTGAGCTAATATTTAGCTCTTCATATTATTCAAATGAGCAGCATGAGCATCTCCCTCCAGTTTTCAGGGCTTTCTCCAGTGTTTCAGAAGTTTGAGTGAGATGGGAACCTGACAAATGCTCACAAGCACTTCTTGAATAATACCTTCCCTCTCAACCAGCCTGTGACATTAATGGCGCTGATATTTAGCCTTGCTAAAGAAGTTTTCCTTCTCGTATCTTAACTGTGCACAAACAGATTGGAAACGTTAATCCCAGTGTACAGATAAGAAAAACCAAGCAAAATGATTTTTTGGTTCATTTTGGGTGGTGAGATGTTTGGGGAGCTGGCGCTGGATTCATCAGTTCTCTGATTTCCCATCTGTTCCTCGAGCAGCTGCATGTGCAGGGATTTTTCTCTCTTCCCCAGTTGTGGGTGGAGAACAGAGATGGATGAATGGAGCACTTGAGCACCAAGTATTCCCTGTTGGGTGTGGATGGGGAGCCGGCAGGAAGTGGCATGGGAGCAGTGAGGGCAGAGATAAGGCAGGAGAGGAGGGATAAGGATGCTTTCCCTGCTGCCTTGCTCTGTGTGATGTGGGTTTAGGGAAGAACAACGTCACTGAGATGAAACAGGCTCAGAAGAGAGATTGACTTGGCAGGAGCCTGTAAAACCAGTTGCATGTGAAGCTCTCAGATGTTGGAGATGTTCCTGGTCTCCTCATTCCCACCATTTTCTATTCCAGCCTATCTGATCTGCAGCTGTATGTTCATCTGTCCTCTCTCAAGCATTCCATTTTAGTCTAATATCAGTTTTATTGCTATTTTCCTTTGCTCTTTTTCCTCTCTTTGTTTCCTTATTTTCTTTTCATTTAGTTTGGCCTCCAGATGATGCCCTGTCATCTTGACTGGGTTACTTTCCTAATAATTTCCTTGCCAAACCCCCTTGTAGCTGTAGGGGAGGAACATGCACAGCTCACTCAGTGCTTGCTGACCATAATATTCCCCCTGCTTCCATGTTGTCTTAGCAAAGCCTTGTCTCTTCTGTCAGCTCCTGGGAGCAGGACTGACTGCTAGATATGGAACATGTAGAGGAGGGAGACATCATTTTGGAAAAGGCTTTATCCATCAGTCTGTATTTGCCTATTCATAATCCTCTGTGGCACAAGCACTTGAAAAATTCCATCCTGTAGGATGCCAAGTCATTCTTCCAAACCCTCAAAGCATTCCCAGCTCTCCCTGACTGGAGGGCAGGCAGCAGGTTAGACTTGCCCACATCGGATCACTTCACTGTGACCATTTATTTCCATATGTTTAAAGTCAGATCAGTACAGGATGTTTGAAACCATCAAGTTTTAAATATATGTATTTTGAGCAGCTCAGATTCCCAGTGATAATCTTGGTCTCATGTCTGTGTGCTGAGTCTTGAAAAATAGGAGTTTTTGCTGTTCCTATAGACAGTCCTGATTTGGGCTGCTTTTGTCTGTTCCTTACATAAATAGAAAAAAAATATGTCTGGGTCATTCTAAGGCATTACTGAGGAATTAATAATGGGAAACTATTCTAATTGTAATATATTACAAAGCATATAAAATAAGCATATTTAAACATGTAATTCGATAATAAAATAATGTTAATAGAGGATGTCTGGGAAGAACCTATGAGCAGAGCTGCCTGACCTTGATTTTCTAACTGTATCACTTGCATGGCCACATTGTTCATTTGCCATGGTCAAAATGAAAAGAGAGTCAGGAATTGTTTTCATAGCCCAAGGAAAATATGTGAGCAGTAATAAGAAGACTGGCCATGTCAAAATCTGGAATCATTCTTCAAATTTGCTTTGAAAATTAAGCTTTTAACACCAAGCAACTGGCTCTCTCAAGTATCTTATTTCAAGGAAAATACTGTGAGCAATAAATTGCAGTATCAAATGGCCACTGTAACTAAATCTTGTTCTTCCTTCAGTGGCCTCGGGACAATTGGTCTAAAGTCTCCTTTAAAGAAGAGGGCTGTAATTACTGCTGCAATTGTTTGCTTTGCCTCAGATGTAGAAAATGTGCTTCCTCCTCCTTTGGCCTTTTTATGGCTATTTTAGCTTCATTTTTCAGGGCTTAACAATTTCTGTCTAAGTAGATTCTCTGTGAGGTTTAAAGACTGCGAGTGCCCAAAATGCAAATTGGCAGCTTTTCCAGTAAGTTCAACATCTCCAAATTTATGAAGATTCTAAAATAAAGATGTTATGTTTGTTCTCAATGTACAGAAGTGGTAATGTTTACCTAGCATATGATCTGCTGATGATAGTTTTAATATTAAAAAGCACCCACTAATTAAAAATAATTTAAAAAATACTGTGGAATTTGGTTTTCCTGGAAGTGAATACCCAACAATTTGCAGGACTGAAGGTCCTGACAGATCTAAGCCAAGCTGTTTCTGCACAGTTGCTGATATTTCTAATCTACAATAGAGAAAAGAGTGTTTTATGAATGTTGAGAAAAGATCAACACTAACACCCACCAGATGGGTTGTATCAGGAGAACATTTGCTAACAACACTTGATCTTAAAGACCTGCTGATACTTCATGGAAAAGATTTGAAAAACGGTTTAGCACAGATTAAAGAAAAAGGCTTCTGATGACACAGATTTCACAACTGTACACGTTGTTTTAATGAACTAATTAAAGAGATCTCATTCTCTGAATTGCTTGTTCCACATGTCAGTTTATTTGGTCGTGGGTTCTTCCCTGGGAGTGTAGTTTGGTTTGGCTTCAGCATTACAAATAGCCTTCTGGATATTGGATTTTTTAAATGCATATGCAGAAACTTTTGAGACAAATAATTAGATTTACATATTTTGAACAGTTTAAATAGTGAGCAAACTGTGAAAAGATAATTTGTGCTGAAACTCTCTGGCTTTTCTAGATCTGTAAGAGAGGAAACCAAGATTAAACAGTTTGGAACTGGAGAGGAAAAGGAATTCAGAGGCAGAGAAGTGGAAGTTCATTGTTTTTGAAATATTTATTTTGCTACAGTGCATGAAAGTAATGGATTGGGGGGGGCATTAAATCATTCATATTCTCTTTAAAGGAAGAAGTTCTTCTTGCTGTAATATGAATTATTTTAAAAATACGTTTGCTAAAATTTGCTGTCAGCACAGAACATCTCTGACTGTCTCAGGTACCCCTGTGACTCCCAGCCCAGACAACAGGAACCACGTCAGTGCCTTGGGTGTCCTCATCCCTTTTGCCTTTAGAACTGAAGGACAAGGCCAAAGACGGTCTAAGCTGTGAGGGGACTTAAATCTGCTTCATTCATTAGTAAATCACAGCTGTACCCTCTTTATGTGATGCCAAAGGGAAAATGGTTAAAATCCTTGCAGTTGTAAGTGAAACTCTGGTGTATTGGGTTTGCATGGCAAGGTTTTGGTAGTGAGAGGGATGCAAGGATGGCTTCTGTGAAGCTGCCAGAAGCTTCTCCATGTCCAATAGAGCCAATTCCAGCTGGCACCTGCCGAGCCCCTCAGGAAAAAACTGTAAAATCTCTGGAATAAGGTATTGAAGAAAGGAGAAAGAGTTACTGAGCAACTGCAGCTGGAGAGAGGAGTGGGAATACGTGAGAGGAGCAGCCAGTGGAGGAGGAGGGGCAGGAGCTGCTCCAGCTGCCTGAGCTGAGATTCCCCTGCAGTCTGTGATGCAGCCCAGGGTGGAGCAGCCATGTCCCTGCAGCCCAGGGAGGTCTGTGGGGGAGCAGACACCCACCTGCGCTCCTGGAGGATCCCGTGCTGGGGCAGGTGGGTGCCCAGAGGCCGCTGTGGCACTTTTGGAAGCTCATTCTGGAGCAGGCTCCTGGCAGGACCTGTGGAGAGGTTTGCTGGCAAGACTTGTGATCCCATGGGGTACCCAGGTTGGAACAGCCTGTTCCTGAAGGACTGCAGCCTGTGGAAGGGACCCACACTGGAGCAGCCTGTTGCTGGAGGGAGCAGTTTGTGAAGAACTGCTGCCTGTAGGGAGGACCTACGCTGGGAAATTTAGCAGAGGAAATTTAGCCATGTCCCATGGCAGGGGGACATAGCTCTGCTCCACACTGGAGCAGAAGAAGAGTGTGAGTAATCTTCCCGCTGAGGACGAAGGAGCAGCAGAAAAAACCTGTGTGTGATGAACTGGCCACAGGCCACCCCCTGCCCCATTCCCTGTCCCCCTATGCTCATCTAGAGGGAACAGAAGAATCGGGAGGGAAGCTGAGCCCAGGAAGAAGTGAGGGCTTGGGGGACGGTGTTTTAAGCTTTAGGGTTATTTTATCTCATTACTATACTTTGATTTGATTGGTAAGAAATGAAATTTCCCCAAGTTGAGTCTGTTTAGCCTTTCATTGTGTTTTCTCTCCCCTGTCCAACCAAGGAGGGGAGTGATAGAGCACCTTTGGTGGGCAGCTGGTGTCCAGCCTGGGTCAGGCCACCACAGCTGGATGCTTTGGAGATGGACTGATCCTTTGCAGCCAACCATCTTTTTATGGCTTAAGTAAATTTACCCACTTATTTGTGCAAAATGAAATATTCATCACTGAATGTTTGCCAAGCTTATTCATTTTTCATATTTTTCAGGTAAAATAGCTTTGCAGTTCCCAAGAATAAAACTGGATTCATTTTTTTTTTCCAAAAATAGCTGTAACACTCCTGAGTTTTGGAGTTCAGATTTGGTATTGGGCTACAGGATGAGCATTTGCCCGATCTGAAACTCTGTTATTACTTCGACAGGTTTTAACCAACAGTGGAATTTTCAGACTTCTTAATATCTTAAACATATCTGGTAAAGAGTGGAACTTGGTGGAACTTGGTCTGCTTCAGAGATGAGACTTTTTAGGCAAATCTGTTTCCATGCAGTCCTCAAATGCAAATAATAGTTATTTCATTAGTATGAAAGTAAGTTGGGGAACATTAGTAAGCACACAGATAATTCCATGTCAAATGTCATGACTTCTGCCAGGATATTTTTATAAATTGCTTTTCATGGCTGGTCTTGAGAAGCGTCTGAGCAAAAAGTAAACAAGAATTGGCCTTGTTCTGAACAGCAAGAATTAACATTTTTAGTCAGTTAGAGCATTGTCTATTCTTTGTATTGAGTCAGGCAGGTGTTACTGGAGGAAAAGCAGCCACCCACGTAGTAGAATATAACACAGAAAGTTCAAAGTAGCATTTCCTAACTCTCAGGTGGTTCTCCATGCAATAATAACCTTCAAACATACATTTGCTATAAAAGAAACACTTTCAGTGTAGTCCATGCTATCACTGTAACCCATGTGCTGAGGAGATCTGGATCTGAAAGGGTGCGGAATAATTTGCTGTTATTACACATCTTCAGCTGCTTTGCCCCTGTTCATAACCTCAGTCCTTTTTTTTCTTTCTAAACCACTCGATGTATGAGTGTTTGCCCTTATAAAACATGTCTGTGAACATCCAGTTACTCTCTAAGTGCTTCAAGTCAAGCGTTTGTGAATGTTTCCAGAGCGTGGCCCACGTTTTTTCTCTGCTTCAGGTCACAGAGTCTGTGTCTTCCACTTCTGCCTTTATGTGCTGCCTTTCAGCTTTATCAATACTCCAACCCTTGCTCAGAAGGAAAATAAATATTGCAGGAGTATTTTGTTCGTCTTAATGCAGTTCAGCAGTTGAAGAGGACCCACTGCTGTCAGATAATAGCAAGCTTGTCTAGAAACTTCTTAGCTCAGCACTGCTGAAACACAGATGACATTATGAGAATCTGTGCCATAACTGATATTTTTCCCACAGATACTGTAAATTCCAGGTAATGAGCAAAGAGTGCATTTCCTAACTTGTCTGAATTAGTTATATGCATCGATGCTTAACAGGAACTTTTTCATCATCACAAAAATCTGGCTCTGGGAAAGAAATGTACTCCTCATTCCCAAAGGTAAGCTGCTCTCTGAGTGGCAGACTCGGAGCCAAATGTTGCCTCACTGTTGAAAAAGCTTTGTTAAATTAGGCTGAATGCTGCCTCTCGTGTGAGCATGGAGAAATTAAAGTGTCGTTGACTTTATATTGGGCAAATCAGAACCTCTGATAACAGAGCCCACAGGAGCGTGAAAATGTCCTTTGCTTTTGGAAGGGAAACTGTGTCTGTTCAGGCCCTTTTTACAGCTTCGGGGGATAGATAGTAGGCTGGGATGGGAAAAAAACTTCCCTTCCAGGCAGAAATGACAATTATGTTTTCAAAACACCTAATGATGATGAGAAATGTGGTCAGACTTATCCCTCACACTGTCATAGCAAGCTCAGTTCTAAAACTTCATATGCCCCGTGAAGTGACCCAGAACTGTCCTGGGCTGTATCCAACGCAGTGTGGGCAAGAGTTCCAGGGAGGAATTCAGCCCCTCTGCTCCGTTATTGTGAGGGTGGTGTGGCCCTGGCACAGGTTGCCCAGAGAAGCTGCGGATTCCCCCTCCCTAGAAGTGTTCCAGATCAGGATGGATGGAGCTCTGCGCAGCCTGGTCTGGTGGAAGGTGGAGTTGGAGCTGGCTAATCTTTGAGGTCTCTTCCAACCCAAACCATTCTGTGATTCCACGATGTATTACTTAGTTTTTAGACTTGGTTTTGTTTTAAACATTTGATGTTTAATATGTGTTCATATTTGTTCTTCTTGCTTACCCATTCATGGCTGGTGAGGAAGGTATGATGAAGAAACCATAATTTCCTGATAAATCTGTTAATCTCCTTTTCCTTCTGCAAACAAATACTTTTTCAAAATTTTCAAACAGTAAATGTTAAGTTCTTATTTCATCTATTTTTCCCCCCCTCTTTTTTAAAATCCCTTGAGGTTTTCAATTTGAAGATGAAACTTGTTAGGTCATCTATCTCTTCCATCTCCTGGCACATTCAGGGTTTTCCCCACAAAAGCAGGGATAGCTTTTTGTCCAATTTAATGCTTCACTTCCCCCTGGAGAGGAAACTTCAGACAATGATCTGATGCATCTCAGTGGCAGCTACTTTGTGAGATGTACCACATAAATGCCTGGATTTTTCATGCACTGCATCAGCCTATGATTCAGATTTAAAATTCTTCACCTGTATGAGTAATAACAATTTTAAAAGTACAAAATAACCCTCTGTAATGGTCTATTGTTGTGTGTCTTGTTACAACAGTTTCCAGGGGATGAACAGATTAGTGGAGTCAGGACTGATTTTGCTCAGTTTCCCTTAGAGATTCTGCAACGCTTGAACTGCACAATTGGTTTGTATGCCAAGCTTTTGAGGTGTGTCTCTCTTTAATTCAGATTATGAAAAAAGCCATCTCACAGTCACACATTTATAAAAAACCCCTCTAATCCTTGCTACTCATGTTGATTGGTAACTTTTTTGTCCATTTTTGGGGGGGATCAAAATACCTTGTCTGTAGAAAGTTTTAAGTAAAAAAAATATATATATAGTGTATTAAAAAAGTCTGGTTTATGTGTTTCAAAGTTATTTACAGCATCCTGTGTCAGAGGCTCTTCCAGATGACTAATTATTTATATGTTAATTATGAACCTTATTTCTATGTGAACTTTTTTGGACTCTGATTTTAAGCACCAAAACTTTGCTTTGTTTGTGATATCACAGGATCAGACCATGGTTTGAGTTGGAAGGAACCTCAAAGCTCATCCAGTTCCAATCCTGTGCCATGGGCAGGGGCACCTTCCACTATCCCAGATTGCTCAGATCTCCATCCAGCCTGGCCTTGAACACTTCCAGGGATGGGGAATCCACAGCCCCTCTGGGCAACCTGTTTCAGTGCCTCACCACCCTCACAGGGAAGATTTTTTCCTAATATCCAATCTAAACCTTCCCTCTGTAATTGTAAATCCATTTCTCCATGTCTTTGTAAATAGTTTCTCTCCGTGTTTCTTGTAGTCTCCCTTCAGGTCCTGGAAGGTCACAATTAGGTCATCCCTAAGCCTTGTCTTTTCCGGTCTGAAAATCCCAATCCTCTCAGCCTTTCCCCAGATCAGAGCTGCTCCATCCCTCTGATCACCTTTGGTGGCCTTCTCTGGACTCACTCCAACAGGTCCATGTCCTTCCTGTGCTGGTGTTTTGGTGTGTTACATCCCAGGCTCATACACAGCACTGAACACCTGATTCTGTCCTGGAGCCATAGGCTTCAGCTGCTGGTGGAGTTGTTTTTAACCAGGCGTATATGTATTCCTATTTTAATTTTAAACTGTTTTTTCTTGCTTTGAAAATACACTGCAAAACTACCTAGTATTTATTTTAATATTTATCTGAGACATTTAAATTATGCTTGGGGGGACAATGAAGGGGCAGTGAGGTTTCTAGGTACGAGTTCATAGCAGTTAATTCAATGTTTTTGTCACCATGCTGGGATCCAGCCCCTCAGGAATCATTAAATGGCAGTGGCCTAACAGTTAAGTGATATCTGGGGAGCTCTTGGCTCAGGAATATCACCTTGGCACCTACCAGATACAAAGCTCCAGTGTCTGATCTCATCCAAGATTAATAAACTCAGGAGAGGTGTAATGCCAAGTGACAAAGATGGACAAGAGATGCAAGAAAAACCCGAGGAATAGAATGGAAGCTTCTAACACCTTGTATTGTCAGGGATAGAGAAAGCCAAGACAGAGCCACTTTGCTCAGCTCCCAGAGGAAGGGAAGGATGGCACTTCACACTGTTTTTGTCACAAAACTCTTAGTGGAGATGAATTATAACCTCACTAAACTGGACCCCCCCACTGGTGCTCCTGTGTCCAAGACAAAAGAGATTGTTGTTGGGAAAGACAGAAAGTATTCCTAGGGTCTGTTTATTTTTGTTGTCTTTTTCTTTTAAGACAACAAAGGAGTACAGCTGTGAATTGATCTGGTGTCAACAGCTGCAGATAGAAATATTTTTAATGTGTATTTAACCTCAGTCTTTAATGCCTTGACATTTAAATAGCACTTATTTATATTGTTACCGTATTTCTGTAAGGAGTCTCACCCTCCTCATCCATTGCCGTTTCCAAAAAGGGATGCTCAGCTCCACCAGAGTCCATTTCAGATTTGGAAATTCTGGGGTTAGTTTGAATTTCTTTCCTAGTGACCTTGTCAATATCTCTCTGAGAAATAATCTCATGTTAAATTGTTCCAGATAATGACTTATTAGTTGTACAAAGTCGCTAAAGACAAAAATCTTAACAGTAACTTTGAAGCTAAATCACATTTTTTTCAACCAACTTGAAAAAAAAGAAATCCTACAGTTTTATAATCAAAATGCTGGCAGGATTTTATTCATTGCTGCATAAATAGCACTGCTAAGAAGCAGTCACAGAAGTGCAGACCTACCTGGCCGTAATTTTAGATGCTGTGATATAAATTTGTTCTGTTTGTGTCACGTAATGAACTGAAGCAATGCTGCAGGCGGTTAATGAGGTAAGCTCCAACTTAGAAATAGAATATTTTCAGAATTCTTTCTGCATATGTTATGGCATTAAAATATTGTTATGCTGTACTGCTAGTGACGTTGTTACTCTTAACAATAAAATCAGAATGGGTGGTGATTGCATTTATTTATTTGAAGTAGGGGTTGCATACATTTTTGCAGAGATAAATGGTTTTTTACAGTGTGGTTTTTTTGCCTGGAAAATGTGATTTTTATTAATGTCTTTACTCTGAAAGATGCAGAATGTATTTCCTTTTCCTAGACTACTGATCTTGCACTGACAGTCCATTCCGAATTGTAGCCAGGCTTTTTTTTTTCAGTGGAAGGATGTGAAAGGGTCTTGTAACATCTGATCTTTTGGTCTTTCTCCTTTTCTTCACAAGGTGAGGATCTTTTTCCAGTTTCTAAGGCACAGCAGTTCCTTGGACAACAAAGTCTGGGTCTAAGGCAGGTTTGCTTGAGTTGGAAAGCTGCTTTGCTTCTGGCACCTCTCCATTTTCCTCTTAGCCAGAATTCTCACCCACTGGCCAACACTGAGGATGAAGTCACCCTTCCCATCACAAACACACCCCACCTCCTGTACCCACTAGGAATATCCAGACTGATGGGGCATGCTGCCTTTCGGGGAAGAGAGAAAGGCAGTGCCTTGCCTTAAATAAGTATTGTCCGGAATAGAAGAAAACCTTACAGAAAGAACAGCACCTTTAAGGGTGTTAAAATAGCCTAAATAATTCTGTGGCCACGGAAATGGGAAGGAAGGGAAAGGCAAAATTGTTGCAAGACCTTGAGTTGGTTGGGGCTGGGAAGGCAAAGCCTTTAAACTCCAAAAGCCGCATTGTATTTGGATGTGAGCTACAATATCTCCCATCTCACACAGGGAAAACTTGAAGTGATTAGGCTGGACAGAACAAAAATAAAAAGGTTTTGCAGACAATCTCTCCCTTTGTCTTGGTTTCAGCTTCCTGCTCTCCAGCTCTGTTCCAGTGTGCTCTGTGCCCTCGGATGGCAGCAGGGTGGTGGGAAGAAGGCTTTGGAGAGCAGACTGCCGACCCCATGCCTCCTGCAGCAGCCTCTGGTGGAGCTTTGTCTTCCCAAGTCTTGCTGAGGGTCCCCGCTTTCCTGTCTGCCAGGAAAACCTTCTGCCCTGGGTAGGATAAACTCCTTCCAGCAGAGAGCCGGTGTCTCACGCTCCCTGGGCCCTCCATAGAGACAATACCAAGAACCTGAACTAAATAAATTCCTGCCTCTCAAAGGACATTCCTCTCAGATCAAATGAAATATCAGGGAAATGGGACTTTTTGGTGTTAAACTGCTTTCAGATTGCAACAGTCTGTGTGAATTGTTCTGCTCTTCAGGTTTGGATTAGGGATTAAGATGTATGTCAGAATCAGCTTCTCTTAACAAGGTTGTGGTTTCCCTTTTTCTACACTAAATCTGCTGTTCTTGCCTCCTCCTGAGGACACATGTGGGCCGTGGTTGGATGCAGGTCTTGTCTGGGCGTTAGCAAGAGCTGAGAGCCGCTGGAGCCGGGACTCCGGCCCAGCCTGCAAAATCCACTAGGAATAAACACCAGGCTGGGTGACACACCAGCTCTGTGCTGCCCCCGAGGTTTCAGTACTGGCCCCAGTCTGTGTGCACTGTCCTGCAGGATAGGTACAGCAGCACAACTTGGCTGCTAAATTAAGTCCCAGTCTCTGCTTTACTGAATGTTTCAGCCTGGAATGTCCCACGTGCCCATTTGCAGATCCTTTTATCACATCCGCCCTCCTCCAAGAGCCTTCTGCAGATCCAGCACTGCTTCACTCTTGCCTGCCCCAGTTTCTGTGGTTCCAACCTACCAGATTTTGAGTGACTTCAGTGCTGTGAATTCTAATTTTCATATTTAGTGTCTCTTCACCCACCAAGTGAATGTGGGCAGTTTCAGAGTTTTCTTAGCTGTGTCCTTGACTTGCGGGTGATGTGAGTGAAGCAGACATTTCTCCTGAAGTTCCCCAAATAATTAGTTGCTTTTAATTATTTTATTGTTCTACTGCAGTTGTACAAGCTTACCAAAATAGGTTTTTACTTTACTGGAGAGATGGCAATTCATTCACTGTTAATTGCTGTGTCTGGCTGCTTTGTTACACCTCTGGTCAGGAGCAGTTTTGCCCCAAAGCACATAATGAACATTATGTCTTCTGCTACACCTTATGAATGGCATCCAGACTAAACTTTCAGCACTTTACCTTGCTGAGGACTATTAGAAAGCATCACTGTGCTGATACATTCCATAGGTGCAGCTTTCCCAGAGTATTGTTCATGTGACTGAAGGATTTCTGCAAGGGAACCAGAGGGAGAGAGAATAGTTGAGACATTTCTACTGATTGTAAATTCAGAACTTCCCTGTTGCCAAGCACTGGCCTCTGCCTGGCCTATTATATTGTCTGAGAGTACTACAGAGCTTCTCATAATAAACCCATCACTGATCCCAAGTGTTATGATTTGTTACACGCCGTATGTTCCCACTATTTAACAAATTGTCATTATTCCTAAATTGCCTACGTTTTAAAATGAGGTGTGGAGTTGTGAGACAGAATATTCAGGCACTTCTCTAGACTTTGAATCATAAACTAAATAAATGATTTTTTTTAGAAAGCAGAAAAGAGACCATTATCTACAGAAAGGATTGCTCTCAGGGGCTCTTGGCAGCAGTGTGGGGATCTCTCACTTTTATACCTATGAAACTAAATTCAAAGCACATTAGGTTTGTTCAGGATTGCACCTTGTTTATAGAGCTTTTTGTTTGAAATTATCTACCCAGATGTTTGATCATGAAGTGGAAGGCAGTTTAAGCACAAATTAATGCTGTGCTCAGTTATTAAGTATTTAATTCTCAGTAGTGGGCCATTGTAACAAGTTTTGTGTCTCTGTACAATACAGTTAGGTATTGATTAAAGAGAGTTCACTTACACCTTAAAATGGGAGAAGTTGGTAAGTCATAGCACAGGAAAACAATAGGAAATAAACTACTGCAAGTCATAAATAGAACTTGCCCTGAGGGTCAGTTCAGAAAGGCCTCAAACCGTTTCAGAACAGGGTCCGTATTTGTAGCATGGCCACAACTTCTGTGCAACATCACGTTCAGGAGAGAAGAGCCTCACAAGTCCACAGAAAATTGAAATTAGGACTGAAATCCAACCATTTCACTTAAATGCCATTTATTTATGACAGCCCATCACTCCACACTGTTGTGGAAGCTTGTTACTTCCAACAGAATCCCAGGACATACAGCAATGTGTCTTTGGGCCATAGGTGCCCTTTCCACGGTTTCCTTGCGCTGCTGTGCTAACGGGGTGCACTCCAATGTCCCTGGATCATCAGGGGCCCAGGGCTCATGGGATCTTTCTGGTCTTTTATATCAGGCTTAGGCAGTGACATTGTTCCCTAGTGGCAGAAGCAGATGGCACAAGCCATTTTTTTCTTGGAAAAACTGAGGAGGATACAAGAAAATGGAAGGAGAAAATGACAGTGTAAATGTGTGAGGGAAACCAGGAAGGACAGAAAACCCAGGGGATAAAAAAGCAGGAAAAGTTAGTCGCACGTTTCTTGGTTAATGTGTCCCATTGATTTCAGTAGGTCTCTGCTGAAATGGTTTTCGTTGCTCGTTTTTCTGAAGGCCGGTGATGTAGTCGTAATATTTTCACCACCTCTGTTTCTTTCTGGCCTTCAAAGCTAAAATTCCCTACATGTAAAGACACCATGTTCTGGTGCATAAAGCTTACTCCAGCACCAGCACTTGGGTTTCTAGGGAGCCTGGAGCATTAATGGGAAAAGCATTCAGAAACCCTGGTGTGATTTTGCATGAGATTCACTTTTTCAAAAAGTAATCTCAGAACAGAGTGGTTTAACATATACATTAATACAAGAAAAAATCTTCAGTGATTCCCTCAGAACAAATCTTGTCACAGTCTTTTTAGTTTGTTTGTGTGCAAATAATTTTCAGTGGGGATATTGGAAACTCTGATCTCGGGTTTAGAGTGTTCTGGAAGTCAACTGCAGTGCAAACTTCACATGTTTTTTTACTTTTGTGTGGAGAGGAGGTTGAGGTTGGGCATAAGGAGGAATTTCTTCCCAGAAGGGGTCATTAGACATTGGAATGGGCTGTCCAGGGAGGTGGTGGCATCAGGAAGGAAAGATGGATGTGGCCCTCAGTGCCATGGTCTAGTTGACAAAGTGGTGTTTGGTCACAGGTTGGACTTGATAATCTCAGAGGGCTTTTCCAAACTAATTAATTTGAGGATTCTGTGTCACAGATTGGCTGTTTGGCTCAAATACTTTTTCCAGTGTTCCTATCAAATAACAGGCTCATCTTCCCTGAGTCAGAAAAGCAAAATACTGGAAGAGTAGACCAACATCTGGAACCACTGCTCTGCACTGGAAAATCACGGGCTATGGTTTTGTCTACAGTGTCCACATACATGAGTAGAAAATGGTTCAAGCCTTATGAAGTCTAATTTTATTAGGTCTGATAGGCCTTTTTTCTAATGGGCCTTTGTGAACCTTTTTACTTCTCTCCTGACGTCTTTAAATCTGGGTTTTTATGGAAGCTATTTCTATTCTATTCTTCCACCATGCCCTTACACTGACAAGCTTTCCTTGCACATGTGGCTTTCCACAGCTCAGCTACTCTTCCTGAAATAGTGATTGCTTTGCCAGATCAGTGTTCTTGGAAAGACTTCCAAACAGTGATCTAATAAACCCGATATGTTAAAGCACTTCAGAATTCAACAAGTGTTTGGCGAGACAAAGGATGTTCTTGGACTTAATATCCAAAGGCTGTAGAACACGTAGTGTCTTACTGTGCTTGCAGTGCTGCAACGCATTTTATAGTGCTGGCTGTGGAGCTATTTTTTCCCCCAGTCTTGTTTTTTCCCTTAATTCCAGTGTGCATTGGGCGGGTCAGCATTCAGGAGGGGCTTTCTCCAGCTGTGTGCTCTCTGTGCTGGTTTGGCTGGTGAGAATTTGTACTGATACATTTCCTTTAAGTGGATGCTGAGCTGATTGACTCTGTCATCACCTGATAGCTTTCCACAGTGCTGGGGGATCTGGGGAGCCCAGTTGGAAGGTGGAATGGCTGTTCAGAAAACCCAGGCTTAATTCTTCCTCCTCCCTCCCTGAAATTCCAAAATATTGTTTCCAAAGTAATTGACAGATAGAGAGGAGGTAAAAATCTTAAGACATTAAGTGGTTTTGTTGAGGGATAATTTTTCTAGAAGCAGATGGAGGCCTAAGGAAGCACTAGGGTCTTGCCAAGAACTCCTTTTTATATAATTTTCTTCTTGGATTTTGTGTGTGTTGACATCCACATTTTATATATCCATATAAATGTATCTAAAATCTATTAAAAAGAGGGAATGAAGACTTTCTGTCCATCGTGTATTGGCTGAGGAGTTGTCCTATTGCCTTAGAAAGCCCCTAATTTTCCTATCTTTGCCTAGACCTCTTTTTTTCCCCTGTTGAAAAGTGTTTTGCCTCTTCTAACACTTGTCTCCAATTTGTTGAAAAACAAGGGTCAGTGATAGTGAGCCCGATGAGAAGGAGCTGAGGCTGCTTTGTTCTGTTGAGGGAACTTTCCTGGGAAGTTTGTGTATCCTGCTGCTTTTCTGCCTCCAATGTCTGAGAAGGTTTTTAAATTCTTTTTAAAACTACTTAGACCTCGGGTGTCTCTGATCAGTGCCTGTGGCACTGCTGTTCTCCCTTGGTGCCAACATGGAGTAATGGGAGACCAGCCCTGTCCTGGAGAGCTCACTGTGTAAGGAGAAGACAAGGGAATTGGTGGATGTAGAAAGGAGGCCTGGAAAGTCCAGCACTGGGGAGTGGAGATTGTGGATTTGGGGTTAGGCAGTAGCAGCTGCTCTCATGGAATCCTCTGTGCCACCAGCTGGAAGTGGCTAATGCAGGTCTTTATTTGCATGTAGTCCATATCCAGGGAATCAACCCCCCGATACCAATAGCAGTGAGACCACATGAATCGCACGGGTAACAGTTCCTGGTGTGAGAGAGGAGGGGGATGCTTTGTCCAGATCTGCCAAGCCCGACAGAGGAGAGGGGACTTGTGTGAGGAGCAATGTGCCACAGGAGGGTGGGGAATGACAGGAATAATTCCTGCTGTGCTTGGGAGGTTCCTGTACCCACCAGGGGCTTCAGGGGCACTCTGGGTTTTAAGCTGATCCCAGGAATTGGACCACTTGTGTTTGTGTAAGTCAAACAGGCACTGTACTCTACACAGATTTTGAAGGCATTCTGATAAAACATTTGATGGTTTTAATTTCTCATAAATACTTTTAGCTGGCACACAGTTTTAAAATGTTTTAAATTTTTATGGAATCTTCTGAGACTCTGCAATGTACTCAATTTTCAGAAATAGATTTTTAGGATATAAAAAAGTGAGACTGGACTGCCTGCCTTTCTCATTCTCAGAGTGCAAAAGTTTTGGGGTTTGAGAGCACTTTTCACTTAAATTGGTTAAAGATGTTCCGTTCCATTCTCCTCCATTTATCAGTGACATGTACCCAGCTCAAAACATCATGACAAGATCAAGTGGGTAATAGCAGTTCAATCTGCCTTGCTTTCTTCCCAGAAAAAATACACAAGATTGTGAAACAGAAGCCCAGACAGATCATTAATTTTTGACTTTAAAAATAGAAAGGAAGAAACAAGCTACATAAAAATAATTAAGTCCTGCCTTCAGAGAATACTATTTATCCACACATAAAAGAGTAGTGACCTGTGTTTCTTGTAAAGAAAAGATGTTTTTCTACAAAGGTTTAGTTCTGAAACATTTTCTGCTGAATTACAAGAAAAGGTGGAAGTGGAATATTACAGAGCACAGAAACAAAGTGGATTTAAATTAACAGTAAATTGTTGTGATCAATTAGCACTCACTAGGACATTAAAAATCTACTCTAATAAGTGAAGATTTAAAAAAAACCAACCATATTTCCCTTCTCACCCTCAGCTCCTGAAGAAATTAAATAACATTGACAATTCAGACACTTGGTAGAGAAAACAACCTGGATGATTAATCTGTTTAGTTCCCTGAGTGACATTTACACAGCTAATTGTGTAGTGATGATGCTTCCTTAATAGGTCTGAATATTAATGGAGGATTTGGTTAAAGCTGGAACTTGTTTGTTTAGGAGTATCACTGGAGAAATAAGAATGCTTCATCAAGTTCAGATTTTCATCACACGTTTTATGACATACCATGGAACTGCAGTGCTTTTATGACTTGTAAAAAAGTTCCTGGGATGTTTGACATTCTGTGCTTCAAGGAATCCTGATTGGCAGTTGATTAGCCTTTTGCTCAAGTCATTATCTTCTGTAGTGAAATTAGTTGGCTAGAAAATTGCATTGTGATTCATCAAGGGGAAAGGAACATTTTAAAAGCTCTTGTGAGTATGATCCTTTTTATTTAGTATACAATATAAATTATTTTCCTAGCTTGCTCTCCTAAAATGCCCTATTCATCATATTATAGCAGCTTGTATTAAATTATTATCTTTGTCTTCATTTAAGTCTTTTCATTGAAACTAGGTGATACCTGTGTTTGAATTAGCTCATGAGTAATTCTGAAGGATTTGTGTACAAGAAAGTGTTTGGCCTTGAATCAGAAAAACAGTGGAACAAGTCTTTAGGAAGCATCCCAAAAATGTGGAAAACTTCTCTCCCATGTTTTTTGGCCCACTGAGCATCAACTGCTTCGCTAACTGTGGTTTGTGATACCATTAACAAGGTGCTTTTTGGTAGTGTCTTCCTGCTTTCATAGCATGCTTGTTTGTAGATGCTTCAAAGCAGCATCTTAATACTGGAACTCCTAGGTGAATGAAATATATATTCAATTGGAATACAGCTGCATGTGCATCATGTAAAACCAGCTACTGTGCAGTCATTATCCAGTGGAAGTTAATTCCTTGCTTGCTGGTATTCTCTTTCTACACAGAAAGACAGAAAACATTTTATCCTTGTGTTTAGCATTCCTCCTGTGAGATGAATGTCTGTAAGAAAACACGCACGTCAGATGAAATAAGAACATTCTTTGGATGTGATTTAATAGGAGTTAACTCACTGGCCATCCTCTGAGTCCTTAATTAAAATGATGAGTTTGTAGCTTTGTTCCAGTATTGACAGACGTGTCTGCCCAAGACCATTTAATGAATCACCTCACTGTTGGAAATAAAGGCCATCTCCCATAACTCAGGTGTCACCGAACTTCCCCTTGCTGGACCAGGCCTGTTCTTACTTCATGCCTTTCCACCTCCTTGCACTGTTTTTACTGCCACTGGATGCTACTGTTGCCTGGTATCTCATAAATCAGTAGTAAGAAACAATTGGACATAACAAGTCCATTTAAATTGTGTTTACTGTGAGTTATCTGGAAAAAAAGAGTTTCACACAGTTACCTCCCCAGTTGGAAAGTCAGAATTTTGTGTTATGTTTGATATTTTTCCCGTTTTAATTATTGTTGTTATGATGGAACAGGTGGGTTTTTTCTAATGTAAAAAGTGAAATTCCTGGATCATTAATAAAACATACCCACATTACACTCTGTACAAAATATTTGTCAGAAGGAGTAATTAAAATTAATTAATGCATCTGCAGAAGGTGTAATTGTGCCCTGAAGGTACTGAGCACTGGGCTGGAAGATGTTTTTTAAGAGCTTCCAACTAAGTAAACAAACCAAATTTCCTTAAATACAGGAGTCAACCTATATCTTTGCTGCTTGCCCCTCTCACTCACTGATCCCATCTTGTGTTCCCCCAAGGAACTCGTCAGTCTCTCCAGGAAGCATTCCCAGTTCCCAGCTGTCCCTTGGCGGCTGTGCCCTGACCACACCAGCAAGTGTTTACTCCTCGTACATAACCTATGGGAGGGGTTGGTCCTGTCTGCCCCTCCCACCCCCAGATGTTACATCAGGATGTGCTTCCCAAGAATAAAGTCCCAGCCTTTAATTATTTACAGGAGTCAGAGCAGCAGGCGGTGTAATGGCGATAGTGTTTGGGGTATCTCAGCTCTTCTATCTGAGGAATGTAAAGCACTTTACAAACATTAGTTAAATGAGTGTTATCTTTCCATCACTAATACTAAGTGGTCCTGCTGGAATAATCAGGCCGCTATTAGCTGAAGTTTCTCTCCTCTCCAGTCATATTTAACATGCTGAAATAATCGACATATTTACTGTATGCTCTTAGTTCCCTATTTCCCCTGTTCCCTTTACTTTAAACCTTACTCCTTTAGGACTAGTTCTGGAGAAGGGAACTTCATTTTGAAATAATATTTATTATCTAACTGTGGAACTGAAAAGAAAATTAGTGTCATAGAAATGTTGTTTTATAAATAGTTTAAGAATTTGTAAGAGGTCAGTCTCCAAAGCCAGGCTCTCCAAGGCCAGAGCAGTTGGAGGACATGCTGCTTCCTTGAATGTTTGTGGAGTTGCCAAAGGACCTTTTAGACAGAGGGAGAAACAGAATCTTAAAAAAGTTGCTTGGCAGTAGTGCTAAGCTACCTTGTGTCATTCTAAAGCTTCTTGGCAATATTGTGTCCCTCTTCTGTCTAGGAAAAATATAAAAGTTGCAGACAACTTTTATCCAACCTGACAGGGTGCTGTAAAAATTGGTACTCACAGCTCAGGAGGTGCGATCTTTCCAAACGCTGCCAAAGTATCCTGGTGTGCCACAATGCAGGGCTGCTTTATTAAACTCCCTGAACGAGAAAGTGGGATGGGATTTACACGTTTCCTGTCTCATTATCCAGAAGTCCCTCTGTTCCCTTTCTCAGGGAAAACCATGCAGTTGTAGGATAGTAACTTTATGACCTGAGACCTCGTGTTGCTCGTTTGCATCAAAGGTGTGATGGAGCAAAACCAAAAGAAAGGGTTTTCTCTGTGGCTTTGCTCAATTTTGTTGATGGGTATTTTATCAGTTTTGGTGTTGCTGGGTCAAAGAATCATCCAAAGGACAGGGATCTCTTATAGCTACAAGGAGATGTGCTTTTCCCTGAGCAGGAATAGAATCCTGGTCCATTCCCAGCACATTTTCAATTCCTTTCCCTGCCAAACATCAGAGTAACACCATAAGATGGGCTGCTGGGCATCTTCTAGATTGTAACTTCAATTATTTGTCACCAGTACCCATCCTGGTTTCTGCCGTCTTTCTCAATCTTCAGAGTTAAATGAAGGGTATTTGGACAGAGATAACTTTCTGTTATGTTTCCATCACTTAATACAGTCATTGTGCTTGACAAGAAATGCTTATTTTATTATGTAGCAAAAAAATGGTACAAGGGTAGATTTATGCTTAAAATTTGTGGTATTTCTTCAGCTTGGTGTGACCGACTGGAAGCATAACAGAAGCTCTGAGGCATAAGGAAAAGAAATCAAATTTCATGTTTTCTAATCTTACGCACATTAAATTCCTTTTACAATGATTTTTAAGCTGTCCTGTGTTAGGTCAGCTCTGTTACTCACCTCTTCTGGGGAATCTCTGCATATGTTTCTGAGTGTAATAACATCTTTTCTTTTTTCTTTTTTTTTTTCCTAGCTTTCCTTTTCAGTGGTATAAAAGAATTACATTTATGCTCTTGGGAACTGTTAATGGTTTTGATTCAGTAAAGCACTTTTTCTATGAACAGATAACATTTATCATTTGTTTAATAACTGTCAATTTATGTGCTAATGTTGAATAATCGAAAGCAAAGCAGCGAAAACACATTTGGTTATTTAACAAAGCCATTTGATTGTTTGTAGTCTTTTAAGAAAGACTATATAATTATACATCCAAGAGAGACACCAGGAGCACAGGTAGTTAGAAAGAATTTGTTTGTTTGTTGGAAAAAGGATATTTGACAAAAGCTTAATTGTTGTTTTCCCGTAGCTGTGCCAAGAACAGGACGTGCAGCCCAGAGTGGTGCCTCGTGTGTTCATCCAAGTGCAGAACGCTCCCATCACATTCCCCCTCTGCTCCCATCACATTCCCCCTCTGTGGTGCTCCATGTGTGTTGCACCCAATCTGGGGGCTTTGGGAAGGAGTGTGGATCCATTGCTGCCTGGCTCCCTCTGTGCTTCCATGGGTTGGGCAGCGGGGTCTGGCTCAGTGTATATAAATGAGGGCAGGAATTAGGGGAAGAGGGAAGTGCAGCAATCAGACCTACTGCAGCAGGAGTGGGAGCAGAGCCATGAGTCCCTAACTAGCTGCAGGGGACAGACATTATTTTTGAATGTCTTAGGAAGGCTTTGGTTTTAACTCTCTCACAAAGACCAGAAGATGTTTAGAAAGGGATCAAGAGATGGATGCCAAAATGGGTGAAGGTTTCATCCCAGTGAAGGAGTCTTGTGTATTGCAAGAAATTGCTCTCATTTTCTTCTGCATCACGGGAACAGTTTATTTTGTCATTGGGGTTAATTTAGGAATTTATCCATGGGAATGAGAATAGTAACAGTGGCTGTTGGATCTCTGGCTTGTCCTAGAATTGATACTTTACAAAAAGCTTTACACACAAGTCTATATTTCTTCCTTCCCCCTACTGCATTCCCTCTGACTTGTTTTGGTGTTCTGTTGTTTTTGGAAGGGATTTATTCCTGGGTAATATAATTTTACTATTAAAACCCTTTGACATCTGTTCAATTTTAAGCCCCCCCCGAGGCCAGTAAGTAGGAAGAGGTTTAAGAAGAAGGAAGGGGCTCTTACATACCCTGAAACCAGTAAGTAGAAAATGGTTTAAGGTGAAAGAAGGAACTCTTTTGGAGCTGTACTGCAATGATTTTTAATTCTTCCCAGGATTCTGGAGGCAGATGTGGCCAGGGTGACTATCTGGAGTCTTGTATACAAGGAGACTGGTTGGACTCGTGAATCACAAAGACCTTTTATAATATACAGATGCTGCCACATTTTGGCCTACATCCATTGTGGAATTACCAAGGAATGTTGTCTTTTTGGAAAATGCTGCTGAACTATGGCTCTGTGTTTGATAGGGACAAAGTATACCTCCTGATTTGCTGGAATTAAAACATAATTATTCCAGGTTTCTCTGAGACTCCCTACAATGGTGTCCTCCCTTAAAACCCACAGGTTTATGAATAATAGAAGAGAAAGACTGAGAATGGCTGTCTAAACTTCTTTTTCTTTTCACTTTTTATTCTGTACCTTCCTGGGGTATCTATTGGAAGTATCAAGGGAACATCATTAGTTTCACAGTGATTAACACTGTGGCATCTAAGAAAGTCCAAATTCTGTCTTGTGGAGCTGTTTTGTTGCTTTCAAGGCTTGCAACACTGTCTCGTCTCACTAACTCCTCTCATGTTTGATAGGGAATCTGCTGAACACGGGAAAATGTTCAGATGGAATAATGGTCAATATTCCACCCATAAATGCTAGAGGTGGAAGTTCAAGCCCTGAGTCATCTCCTCAGTCATGTCCATGATCTTTCCTGTATTTCATGTCGTGACCACAGGCGCACACACTCCTCTTACTCATCCACAGATGGGCAGATTGTCATCGTCAAACCTGGGACTCCTTGAAGCCCGAGACAGTTTTGTCAGGGATTTCTTGTCCAACAGGAAAGGAAATATGTGATGCTATCCATTTGTGCTTTGGTTGTGCCCCATCCTCTGTGAGCAGTCTGCAGGTTTTGAAACACTTTTCCCCTGATTTCCTCGTGCTGTCTCTTACCTGCTATTAATTCCCAACACATTGTTTACTGTGAGGGTTATTTGCAGATGTACAAGATAGAGAGCTGCAAGTTTCAAAACAAGTGGGTTTGTGCACATTTCTGAAAAGTGATGTCCAGAGAGGAGCTAAAGCCTCTGCTAAGGTGGGGAAATCCAGAGAGACTCAACCATTATGTATTTTTTTTTGGATCATATCACTGGCAGCATTTCAGGTTCAATATCATGTGTGGATTTTACTCTGCCAGCAAATCACAAAGGTCCAGGTTGGAGATAGGGAAGAACTGAGTGGAGAGTAAGTGAAGGGAGACTGGATTTCTGGGGCTTTCCAGGGATGTAGGGTGGGTATGAAAGGTGTTGAGAATACCACCCATCATTTTAACCTTGGTTTCCCTCTCTGTGTTTTCTATTTGTTGTCCATCTCCTTTATGAAGTAGGTAAAATCCTCCCATAAAAAAAGCTCAAGGTGGGTTTTTTTCTGTGATAAAATCTCTTGCTTTCAAATCATGTCTGGTCTGTAAAATTTCCGTTTGAATAGAGATTTTTATTCAAAACAAATATTCTTGTAATATCTGTATCTGTGCTGACATGCACATAAGGCATTAATGGAAAAGGAAAGATACATTGGTACTCAACAAAAAAAAATCCTATTTACTTTTAACAAAAACTCCCATTTATTTTAAACAAAAAAAATCAGGCAGTGTAGTTCAAAGAGAAAGAACTGTCTTTCAGAGAGTTATAAACATCACTTTTTTACAACATCAGCTCTATCCCAATGAATTTTGTACAATAATATTTTAAAAAATCTTTTGTTGGGTTGTTTATATAAACTATTTCAGTGGGCAAATAGGTTTGTTCAGGCAAAGCAATGCTAAGTCCAGGCCTTGTGTGCTAGTGTGAGCTAATTAAAATCATATTGTGCAATAGGTCAATGGATCAGGAAGTTGGCCTTCTAATTAGGAGAGATATAAAAAAACTTGTTGAAGAGGGATAGAAAAATTAAGAAAAAGAATCTAGATGTGAGGAAAAGAAGTCAGAGCCCTGAATCTCTGCTGAGAGCTGTGTTGAAAGTCAGCCCTTTCTTTTTTGCCTCACCCCATGAGTTATGTTTTGGGAGATTTGAGGCTTCAGATTGTCCCTCATTAAGGATCTCTGGGCTCATCCCTGTGGTGGCTGTGCCTGCCCATGTTGTGCATTCCTCAATCCTCTGATAACAAATAACAGCCTGGCCTCCCCCACCAGAGCCTGACGGGAGAATTGCGATCTGGTTTGGATTTGCTGTCAGCTCAGACCTTTCATCCTCCTTAATACTCCAGCTACACCTATTTTTTGTGGTTCCTGCTATCACCACAAACAGGCACCTTGCCAGACTGGATAGGTGTCGTCTTGGGACTGTTTTCATGTGAGCCTTTTGTGCCAGTTATTGTTCAGCTTTCACTCTTCCCTCTTAATAATTGAAAAAACATTTATTTTCAATAACATGTAGGTGTTGGGTGCTGTTTTACCCTGGAGCATAAACATACTTAGTAAAAATAATAACAATAAACAAATTCTAGACGGTTGAAGAGCTCCTCAACTTTTTCTGTAGATTTTCATCACTTCAGAAGGATGGAAGGCAGATCTGGTTCAGCATTTGCTTTGTGAGGGAACCTGAGCAGGGGTGGGGCTTCATAACTCCCAAGGTCCAGTCCAGCCTAATCTAATCCCTGACTCTGTGGAAGGATATACGTATGTTGAAAATAAAATATATTAATACTTTTAAACTATTAAATCTATGATGTTCATTTGTCAGAGTAAAAGACATCATCTTTCCCTAGAACCGTGACCAGCTTGTGTTTACAGTGTGATGCTGGTGGTACTGGAACACATGGAATATTTATGGTGTGGGACTCTCAGTTAACCATGGGTCTTCTGGAGACTGCCTTGTAAAATGTTTCACCACCATATTCACACACTTTGCTTATTCAGTTGTGTGTTTCACAAGTTGCTGTGTAAAATGTAATGTGTAATATTGTATAATTGTATGTATAATTGTATATTTTGTATAATAATGTGCAAAATGTAATGTGTAATATTGTGGAGGCAGAGAAGGGTTACTTTCCTCCATGTTCCCATCAGAAGAAGCTCGAATTGCGGCTTTAGATTATTTGTGTAAGTTGTCTCAGTGCTCTGAAAGGGGTTCTCCATCATGCCCTTGGTCTCATTGCTTCCTGACACTTCATCCTCGGCATCCCCACTGGAAGCAGAACATATTAGTCATTGTAAGACAAGGCTTGTTTGTGCCTGTACCCCAGGATGGCTGCTCAGTGTTTTTGTTGTTTGGTAGCGCCTGTTTACAACTAAAACCTTACGGGATGAGTATCCCACCGTGCTGACTTGTGTGTGTGTGGCTGGGGCAGAGTTGGAGGTTGATGTGAGTTGTTATTTTCATCTTTTGGTCAGGTTTTGGGGCTCAGTAACAAACTGCTGCCCTTATAATGCCGATATTTTTTTCTCTTTGGGTGTGAGAATAGGGGCTTTTCCCCTTTATTTGCAGGTGCACTAACTCAGCCATTGCTAAAAATTCTGAAAAATATGTTTTAAGTCAAACCAATGCTTAACGAGTGCATTTACCTTGCTTACAGTCAGGGCCTTTTGAAGAAAATCCCCTGGCTCTCCTTTCTGCTTCAGGATTTAACAGTATCACGTACCTTGCAGCACATGAACTAGGTTTGTTTGGTAAAAGTAAACTAGAGAATGTGTCCCTAATGCATTGCACTGGAAAACTGGCATTCAGCCCGAGGACCAGACATGATCCAGCCCCAAAAGATAATAAATAACCCCCCCCAAGCCAAGAGAAACCCTGTCCACCACCAGAAAGCTCCTGTACAGTGCACAGTATTTATCCACCAGGATAAATGCTTCTATCACAGGTGTGCTCCTATTGGTCCTCTGTGTTTGCTAATGAAGATGTAGCCAAAGTGGTAAATTTTAATAGAAAAATGTAGATGAGTCTTAATATGCCCTTTGTATAGGTGGCAGCTCCTTGCCCAATTCACCACAGTCTCTTCACACCCAGCACATGACCGTTTGCAAGCCTTGACTACTGTGAAAGTAAGTAGGCAAAGCTATTTTTAAAAGTTTACTTTCTGACAGTGGGTGGAATAATATCCGGAATTATGCCGAAATTTATTTTGCACTGGATAGCGTTGACATAAGCTCTTAAGATTTTGTTGTTGTTGTTTTCTAAATACGGGTAAAGATTCGGTGCTGTAAATGTTTCCAGGAAGGAGGACAACATTGAAGTGGAATTTATGCCCAGGGTCCATCACTGGTGGTTGGGGTACGGTATCTTCAGCCAGTGTGACCTGTCCTCTCACTTCATTCCCTGGCATATTGCAGTGATTGCTTCTCTCTGATGCCATTGGGCTGCAGTTCAGATGTGAACCACCTGTGGTTAAAAAACAAGGGAGTTTAATGACTATGACTTAAACACTGCGATGGAACTTTTCAGAAACAGGTGAACTCTCTGTGATTTTAATTTCTCTGCAAGCTTTTTAAACTGAGACTTTCCACCTTTTTTTGTACAATGCTATAAATACACCTCATTCCCCCTCTTCCCTTTAATGAAAGTTGGAAGAGAAAATAGGACATATATTGTTCAGTCTTTCTACTCCTGATCACACGTGCCTTCTTTAAAAACTGTATTTTTCTGGACTGGAAATGGGCACATTTGAATGTGTTTACTACAGCTTTTATGGGCTAATGTGGAGCTGTTTTTTCATTTTCAAGCCGTGTCTTGGTGCTCTTGTATTATTTCACTCATATTGCAGAGCACTTGAGCAGCTTTGGTCAAAGTGCTGCTCAGAATTACCTCTTTAAAAAAATCAGGGACTATCGATCCATGTACGTGGAATGTTGCTATGGAGTGGCTGCTGTTTACCCGTTAATCACTGCAGCTCCCAGCGCTGGCACCGGGGCTTGTTTGTTACATGTGACGATCACTTTATAAATGTCAATAAAATCAAGACAAAAACCTCTAGTACAACTGGAAGTAGCAACTCAGTATTTTCCTCATTATTTTTGGCAGCAAAGTAGTCTTACAAAGCTGTATGCAATAAAACACCAGCCAACTGAGTCCCACACTGTGGCTATAATTACATATTTTTGCTTGCTAATCAGTAGAGTTTTTCTGTGTACACTATTATACTTTAATGGTTCTGTTGCAACACCAAATTTACTACAATGTTCTTATGAAGAAAATGGCACATAATGATTTTGTATTTACTACAAGAAGATATTAAACTAAATAATACATAATGATGCTGCACAGATTGGCCAGCTCTTTAGTTCTTCTGTTCCTTATCTATGCTTTAATGGTGTTTTAGGACAAACAGAAAGTTATTTGGGAGGGAATTACCAGAATTACCCAACTGGTAAATATAGCCATCTGAGTGGGATGTCTTGTTTCTTACTCCAGAACTATTAGATTGTAAATTTGAGCTGTGCTTAGTGCTTTAAATTTCCCTACCCACAACTCATGGAGCATGAGGAGAGTTGCAGCCAACCCAGATAAGTAATAAGTTCATTAATTACAGGGTTACCTTTCTTGTAGGTTAAAAAAGCCTGTGTGGGACTTGATGAAACAAGCTGTTGTGGAGGGCTGGGTAGGGAAGAGCTCAGAGGAGCTCCCCAGGCAACTTCTGGATTCAGAGTCTTCCATTAACTCTAAAGGTCACTTGCTCTTATCAGGCTTTGTGTCCTTCTCCCTTTTTTATGCTATTCCTGTTCAAAGTGATGACACTGCAAAAACCCCTAAGTATAGTGGGCACTGTGGAAGGCACCTTATCTCACACTCTGCCCATTATCTTGGTTTTCATTCTGGCATTAAATAAAGAAATAAACAAACAAACACTCAAGGGTTTTTATTCTTTTTCTTTTTATTCATGTCTATGAAGTCACTTAATTTCCATTCAATCCTTATGAATATATCTGACAATCTGATGGTGGTAGAAGGCTTTTCCATTTAACTTGGAAACAGAACTTCCCTGTCAGAGGCAATCTGTCCAGGAGTGGAGAAGGAAGGCATGGTCTGCTGATGGCAGCTTGGCCCCTTTACTGCACATACAGTTAATTATGTGTGAAGGTTGTGCTGATGCCTCTAATATTTTTAGAGATTTGTCAGGTTCTGCAATGCAATCTGACATTAGTGAGAGTAAATAGTTTCTCTACTGCATTTGATTTGCAGTTTTACAGGGGAAGTTGTACTTAGTGTCTGTGATATTTTTGCATGTGGATGTAAAACATTTGATAGTTCAGCATTGCAGAGTGTTGATTGTGTCCTAGTTACCTTTTGGCAAGGTCTTTTAAGTTATCTTTGTCTTGCTTGTGTTGCACATATGATTTGTCACAGCCTCTCAACAAAAGGCAAGAATAGTTGAGCCTTTTTATGGCTAATTAGTTCTCAGGCTTGTGCTAAAACACTATAAGAAAGAACGTTCTTCATACATCATTTTCTGGGTAATCCAGTGTTTACCTTTCCCTTCCCTCGTATTTATTCCGTTAGAATACATTGTAATGTGTTCAATTGGATTTACCTATTGTAGGGCAATTTTGGTATAATTAATACTGTTAATTAATCTGGCTCAAAACGGCACTCCAAATTGAGAGGATGTTTCTGTGATTGCAGGCTGAGAGGTATCTCCACCAAGTTTCCTCCCTTCAATGGTTCATGATAAAATAAATTAGCACAAGTGAAAATGGTCCAGGAAATAAGAAATCCAGCTGCTCCTCCTTAAATAACCTGCAATATTCCTGTAGCTGTTCCTGCTGCAAGTCAGAGTATCTCCATGTAGATGCTCAGTCTTACTGCTTTGGACATTCCAGCTGCTGCCCTAATTCAGAGTTCCTGTGGGATTTTGAGTCCCTTTTCCCTCCAGCATCGGACATACTTTGTAACTGACCTTTCCTCTGGTACTTTCCTCATCCTCTCCCTCCTGGATGATCCATCATGGAAACTTCCCTGAAAATTCCATCCTGTCACAGGTGAAGTTGAACCCCTAGGGGTTAGAAAGGAAGGGAAGAGATGGCCCTTGAAAACAAACAAATTTCTTACAAAAAGTGTTTAGAATGTAAGGTTTGAAGGGCTAGACTGGGAAAGCTTTTCCTTGGCAGATCTGCCCATCTTTCTTTTGGAGGATTTTCCAGGGGAGTGAAGCTGTTCTCCTTGCACCACATACATCCTTTGTCTGACTCAGGCTTGGGGTCTCCTCCCAGGTTTTCTCAAAAGCTTTAGTGGATTCTTTTATTCCAGCACTGATGTTTAGTGTTCTGGTGCTTGGTGTACCCTATGGCTAAAAAGAAAAAATCACCTGCTCCCCTGTCTGGATTCGTTGTATTTAGTTAGAAGTCGTATTTCCTTATGGAAGCCCTCAGGCTTCAGATTCACAAAGACCTATGTGAGAATTCTTTTCCTTCCATGTTCTCTGACAAGAAGGGCTTAGATCTCATCTCCTTGCATTCCTGTGGGGAAAGCATGGTTAACTTTATAATTCACTTTTTTAATAAATTTTCACTATACCTTTAAAATTCTTTGGAATGACATGCCAGCAGCCTCCTGGGCTGGGAGGATGCACCACTGTTACGAGGCTCCCTTTTTCCACAGTCATTTTCCAGTTATTTCTTGGTAGACTGCTCTGTCTAAATCCTTGACCTGTGCCTGTCAACTGCTGGCTGATCATAGTGAATAAATTTGTATAATCACTGCGTGGTGACTGTTTAATAGCTGCACTCCAAATATGCAAATACCTCTTCTGGCTTGATACAATTCATCTGCCGTGACCAGCCCGTGCACTTGGGGTTTTGGAAACATTTGCAAGTCTCCTGCATGCCGAGCCCTAAAAAACTGAAACCTACAGTGAAGGAAAAGATGTATTACAAAAAATCCAAAGAAAAATAGGTATCAAACCACAGAGAGGAAACTTTTGTCTGTGTAAATGAGGGAAAATACTACAGACAAAAAACTTCTTTAACGATTATAGACAGTTTTTTGTTTTCATTCTGTTTTTCTAGGTTAGCAGCATGTCTTTGTTCAGAATAACCTGGAGTATTTCTTTCCTTGCTAATGCTGCTGTCTACATTACACAGAGGACTGCAGAAAATAGGAAGATACAAATTCAAGTGCTTGGATGAGTCTGAGATACTCACAAAGTGCTCAGCAAAACAATCTGAAAAACAAAACACCAAGGAAGAAGCAGGTCGAGAGCGATACAGAAAAGCCATCTTGCTCAGCACTGTGATTTTCCAGTTGGAAGGATATTCTGTGGAAGCACTGGTCATTTTTGTCTCTGATTTTTCCCTCTTCTTTCAGGGATTTCCTTTGGCCATCATGTGAGGTTGGTTGCTGAGACAGATGGACAGTGAGCCTTCAGTTTGTCCATTCCTGTCTTCTTTATNTTTTAAAGGCAATTTTGTGGGTATTTACTGAAGAATGAGAGTCCTGTAATAACAGCACAGTAGCATGAATGAAAATCCAGGACAAAGTAGGCATCCCAGCAATGAAATGGAGATAAACCTCTTTGCATTGTCCAGCGGGGAAACAAGGTACTGGGTCTGCCCAGGAGGCTGAGGAAAGGATTCTGGAGTGCCGCACCCATTTCTTCAGGTGGGACCACAGTAAAAAACTTGCATTTTCCTAATTGTGTAGGAAGTTGGGAGAGCAAGTTGGAAGGAACATGAGCTGAGTTTGGTTTAATGGCTCAGAGTAGCCTGAATTTCCTCAGCCTGCAGCTTTTCGCTTCTCCTCTTGTAAACAACAACAAGCAGCTTTTGTGCTCTCTGCAGGGAGGTGTTTAAGGCTGAGCTGTCTCCTTTCCATCTGGAGAAGAGTGTGGCATGTCAGGTGTCTCAGCACTAACACAATTAAAAGGAAGGGAATGGTTCCTTCACGCATGCCTTAATGTCAGCAGTTTGCAATGGGGAAAAAATGGAAAAAACACTGTTGGAGCCTTTCCTACTATTTTTTTCCCCCCCTGCCAAAAGTGTGACATTCAGACAGGTTTATCAGCCCCGTGTTTCTCTGAGCCCTTATGCTGCTTGAGTGGGCTGACAAAAGTGTGAATCCTATTGACATTATGAATCCATCCACAAAATTGGAGAGGAGCACTCAGAGTCTAAGGAAGGTGACGTCATAAATGTGAGATAAAACAAACACCTTCTTTATTGCTTGGTTGGTTATGGGAGGAATTTGC
>WEKX01026537.1:814401-830033 GCA_013390025.1 Pitta sordida | reverse complement strand
TTTCTGGTTATGTTTAAGTAAAATAAAACATCTGCCAAAATTTGTGATTTAGTGTTGGTTCGTGTTTTTGTCGAAGTAAGGATAATTGGCTGCCTGCAATAAATGTGGGACTCTTAAAATTTAACAGGTCCGTGGGTAAGTGAGTTTTATTTTGAATCATTGTTGATTTCTTTATCCATATGGGGGTTTTTAGCAGTTTATAGCATGGACATTAATTGTGTTGGATCTTTCAGCTGCTTTTGTTATCCAGCTAAGGACAGCCTTCTCTTAAAACAACCGGTAGGTTTTAAAATTTAATTCCCACCACTTTTCACCATGGCAGGCAATTACTGGTGGATTTTAATTCTAAATCTGGGGGGGGTCTCAGCTGAGCAGAACTATAAAATACAAGTTGCCCATGTCTGACTGTACAATAAGGCTTACACCTGCCACTGGTGTTAGTAGTTCTGCTCCTTGCAGCATATACTGGAATAATAGTTTTATTACATCTTACTACTTTTCATGAAATTCCCTCTGCGACACTGGAGCTGGGACAATCCCGAATTTTAATTCTGGTTGCAGTGAGGCCCCTTGTGCAGCCTCAGAATGATGATTCTTAAGGAGAGAAGGCACTATCCAGAGATTGTGGATTTGCACATTGGGTAATCAGTAGCTTAAGCGTCAAGACTTTCAGCTATCATTTTGGTCTTGATTTAAGCCAGGTGTAGGCACTAAGAGTTTCTAAAAATAAGAATATTTTAGGAACTGTAGATGTAGATTGTCTGTGATGAAATGGGAGCCTAATTCAGAGAACTAGCCATCTCAAAATAACTGCTTCATCTGTGCCTTTTACGTTTAAAATGCGGAATTTTAAGGCTAAAGCAGATCGTGCTTTTAAACTCTCTGAGATCTTGGCCAGGAAGCACTGTATAATTGCTAAGTATTTAAAATTAATTATGTTGGAGGCCTATAAACCAGTGCATTGATTAAAAATGTTCAGTTCATTAAACTTCCCAATGGCAGAGGCCATCCCTGTAATATAAACCGCCGTTCCAGCAGCGGAATGGCATCTGTGTCGGAATCTTTTTAAGATCCCCACCTTTGTTCATTAGACCAGCAGCTGTTGTCTCTTGCTGGGCAGATTTTATTTCCCCCTGACATCATTCTCAGAGGTGCACTTGCAACTTTGGCAGCACCTGATCCCAGTGAACTTCTCTGAGGTACTTTACTAGTTTTGCAGAACGAGGTTGGTTTTCACTGTGAGTTGTTTTTTTGGTTGTTATTTGGGGGTTCACTGGGGTTTTATTTTGTCTTGCTCCTCCTCCCCATCCTTGTAATGGGCGTTTTTGAATGTCTACCAGAGTGTGCCCAGAATCTGGGCAGAGCAGCTTCCCCTTGTGTGTGCCCAGCAGTGTGTCTGATAAAAGAACATTATTCTGCTTTTATTCACTCCTGGCATTTGCCATGGGAAAGAACAATGACACTTCAGAGATAGACCTTGCACAGGAGACTTTCTTAAATCACTAAACCTCCTGAATTTCCTACTGAAAATGAGAAATGAAAACCTGGGAAAGAACCAGAAAACAGGAATTACTATGGAAAAACGAATATATAGATGTAACGCAATGAGTCTGCATATGTTGTTTATATTGTAGCTTCATTTTGTTCAGACTCACACACAAGGTCACAAAAGAAATTTGGGCCTTATTATTCCTGGGGGAGTTGGTATTTTTTTGCTGTGGTGTTTGATTACCTTACCCTTTTTTATTACCATCTGCAATGCAAGGCTAGTTTTGCTGAGGTTATTTTTTTTTAAGCAGCATCCCATGATACCCTTAATTCTGTGTTTCCTGTACTTTTGCTTCATTTGCAATTTTAAGAGATTTTCTATAAGAAATAGGTTTGTTCTGTATTGAACACCAGTAAATTAGCTATGGGTTTTTTCCACTATATTAAATTTAACCCTTTAATTCTGGAGAACAAATGCAATTGACTTACAATAAATTAAATCAGAAAGGATTTAACCTGTTACATCCTTCAGTGTGCAGTGAGAAAGATGATGTCAAAGATTCCATATTATTGTTTTATATTGTTATGTTATTGTTATGTCCAATGTCCACATTGTTATTAAGACACTATCCTTTTGTGGAGGAGTTTTATTTTGATATTTGATTTTGTTCATGTATTTTAAGCAATTCCTTTCATGTGTCTTCGTTGTGCAACCAATGCCAATGGCTGCAGTAACTTTGGGAAGAGTTTTTCTTTGTTAATGGCTTCTGATGAATTGTTGGGAGTGCAAAATGCTGTCCCTGGTGGCTCCTAAAACTTATGGAAGCATTCAAGGAAATGGCTAATATTATTTTTCCTGAAAAACATTTGGAGTATTTTTTTTAATAGTTTTACACCAAGTGGTGAGAAGCCCTTCTTGATCACCTCCACGTGTTTCCAGGTAATCAACGTGCAGGAGATGGGATTTCTTGTCAGTGGTGACTGCCAGTTTGTGGAGTTTCCCCCCATTTCTCCCAGAGCTGTGAAAAGGCAGGTCACTTGTGTATGAAAATGACCCAACTTCCATAAACCTGGACAGGAGGGCAGCCTGTACGAAAATAAGGTGTTGTGAGGGAGAGTGAGAGCTTCAAAGGGAAACCGTGTGGTTCTTTGGTCCTAGAAAGCAGTCATAAGGCATGATTGATCACTGGCATGTGACACTAAGTCAGATTGGATCATAAGTTTTTCAATCAGTTGAATTTCATGGACAAATTCAAGGGAAGGAACAGTGGATACACATGAATGTTTTCCAAACTTGTTAAAAAAAATGCAGATGAACATCTATACAGATGAAGTGTCTGAGCCCAATATAGCAGAGCTTCTTCACTGTGCTATTAATTTGGCAACATGCCGCTGTTATTATAGAAATCTCTCCCTCCTTACTCCACAATAACATTTTATCTTTGGCCATCATTTTTCCCACCTGAGGTTGTTGCCATGATCTGTAATTTCCACCAAGTTTCCATGTTAACAGAGCTTCCCTGTTCTACCTCTCTGCACATTGACATTACTAGTTGGTGCACACTTCCAGCAAACGAAATAACTCATGTAAATGTTTTGTGAATGCCTGTTCCATGACTTTATTTTTAATTAATGCAGCTAAGACATGTTTTAGCAGAGGCTGAAGAATCACATTTAGATTTGTTAATCCACTCTACCTTTGCCAATTATTTTCCTTGTGTTATGCAGAGTGCTTGGATTTGGTGATACATTGCTTGGGTTTGGCTTTAAGAATTATCAGACTTGTGTTCTGAAGTGTATATTATATTATATTGTTGGAAACATTAGGTATTTTTATCATGACTTATTGAGTTATATTGAATTTAAAATGTGTATGTAGACCAGAGGTCATCTCTGTCCATGTATTTAATGAAGTATGGTAGGAAAAAGAATTTATTCAGAAAATTATGGGTGGTTTGGTGCTTGGTTTTTCTTCTTGCTGGTGGTGCACTTCTCTCTTCTTCTTTCTGCTACGTCACCAGTCACTGAAGTACATCAAATGCTTTTCCATCCATGCCTGTCTGGAGTATTCAATCATTTTCTGTTGTGCCACCTTTATAAGGGAAGTATGCCCGTCTCCTTGTTCAGTTTTGGCAGATATCTTCCATTTTCCTTGGCATGTGTCAGGATTGATTGTGATAGAATTGATTTTTCTCTGTTAAGAATTCATTTTTTTTCAATTATTCTTTCATCTTTCTGGAAGCTCCTTTGATTATCAAGTCTGGACACAGACCTATGTGGAACCAGCTCCAGGAAACTACTGGTAGACCATCTTTGTCTTGGTTTCCTTTGCAGATCCTGCTGTGTAGCTGTGCCCTGAGCTGGACTTGGGTTAAAGTAAATGGAGTTTGGGGAGGAAGAGCTTGGTTTGTCCAGATGAGTTGGTTTAGGGTGTAGCTGAACATCTGTGCGGGTTTTATGTTGGTGTCTCAGGAAATACTAAGCTTGGTAAAGATTGTGGTGCTTATAAAACGAGAGGTTTCAACTCATGCAGGTGTGCTTATCCTGCTTGGTTTGGGAAAGCTTTTAGTAATTAAGTTAAAATAATTAAATCGGATATTACGAGCACGGGAGAGATTTCAAACATTCTTTTTTCCCCTCGAGGTTACAAAACAATATTTCTGCATTAGCATTTTGGAGTCAGTTGAGCAGAGGTTTTGGGTAAGTTAAAACCAAGTTCAGCTGAGGTAGAGAAAGAAGAGAGAGAGCGTGCGCAGTGTGCTTACAGCCAGTGGCTTGGCATCCATGATCTTTCCAACAGGGAAGTTCTAGAAAACTTCCTTGAAAGTGAAACATCACATTATTCTCTAATTATCTTTCTTTCTAATAGAAAGTATTTCAAAATGATGTGTTGAAAATCTGTGGTACAATGTCCAACATGGGTGTGGAATGTTGCAAGGAACTGATTATCCAACTTTACTGTGTCACCTGGACAGGAACTCTGTCATAGAACTCCTCAGAAATTGTTTTTAACAATTAGTAGAAGAGGGTTTCATCCATTTGAAGATGTTATCTGCCTCTCCACTTGGGATGTGTGGTGTTAGGAAATACTCAGCACCTTCTGAAACCAGTTATGTCCTTAATACACAAAGACCAGTCGTTGTTTCCATTCCAGCTCCCAAACCATCTCAGGGTGAGGGATTTCCCTGCTCTGTCTGCATCCTAGAGAGCAGTGAGTGGTCAGTAGGGAAGCTGAGTGCCCAAGCCTTGGATTTCCCAAATCCAAGCCTGTAAAAAGCTACAATGTTCATGCTTAGAAGGGATGGTGAGCAGCCTTTGGAAACCCATTCATCTACACCTGGCTTTGCAAACCTGTCCTGGTTTCAATGCGTCCAACATGTCAGTATTGCTCTAACTTGCACAATCTTTCTTTCTTGTCTCCATAAGTATTTGTTCAATCTTTCTATTCGAGCTCAATCTTTTTGAGTTGATATTGCAGTTTATATAATGATTGTTTCTCCTAGTTGAACTTCACCATTGCTGCTGAATTAGGGCCTTACTGTAGTTAATACGTTCATGCACACACAATTTCCCTTCTTATTTTGTATCCATTTTCTCAAACTTTTTGCTATAATTACAGTAAATGATTTCTTGGATTGCATGTTGAGAGGGCAGAATTGCTGTGCCAGCAGCCGTGTTTTATTCTTTTGCTGGCTCCTGAGGGTAATAAGATCTATGCACTCTACTAATTTTCTTGCATACTTAGCTGCAATTGCAACCTTTAGTAATTATTTTTTAATTAACTCCAAAGCATTGCATGAATAATGCAAAGTTAAAAAAATGTAAAAAAGGGAAAAAACGGTCAAAACGAAGGATTTTTTATATTTTAATTCCATAGGCATTATTTTTGTTGAATTTTTGTATAAAGCATTATAAGGCAATGACATTAAATGATTTGTGCAATTGTAGATGCTTCAGAGATATGTAGTAGAGGAGAATTTGGCATTTAGATGGGGATCAAACTTGTTTTCATAATTTGTAGTGAGAATTTCTTAGAGCCTTGAATAAACCCCTTTCCTAATACTAAAATGTTTATTCTCCTTTACCTTTTCTAGGTGTTTCCTTTCCCATCAGGAGAAGCTGAATAAATATCATGATTTTAAAAAAAACACATTGTGTGAAAAAAACCCTAATTCTGTAGTATTTGGCTAATGAGTGTAAAAGTGAGCAGTGGCTGTGTGGAGGAGCCGGTCCGAAGTGTCTGTGTTAACTCTGTGTCTGTTTGTCCGGCAGTGGACGGCTGCATCCACAGGGCTGCCGGGCCCTGCCTGGTGGCGGAATGTCGCCACCTGAATGGCTGTGAGACCGGCCAGGCCAAGATCACCTGTGGCTACGACCTGCCTGCAAAGTGTAAGTGAACCCTTCCCTCCTCAGGCTTCATTTCCCCGCAGTCTAATTCAACAAGGTATTCATTTGACAGAATTAGCAGCGGGACTTAATTAAGCGTGTTCTGCAATGATGTCTTCCCCTCAAAGCGATCCGAGCTTTTCTAAATGATCATTTCACCTGTGTTATCCGATGGAAACCTACACATCTCAAAAATATAAAGCATCTTTCATGTTTGTTGTTTTGTTTTTTTGCAAGCTAAAACATATCCTTTCATATGCATAATAAAGGATTGGAAATGCTTTATGAGGTATGAACAAAATATACATTATCATATTTAAGCTTCGCCGAGACAGCTTTTGGAAATGCTGCATATTTCATGTTCTTCCTCCAGATTCCTTGATTGGGAATACTTTGAGAGCCCAGGAGATCAAAGCGATGCATTGTGTTTTCAGCTGCTACATAGCATCTGATTGGCAATTAGTGCAAAGGCATCTGTCACACTTTAGCTTTGCACAGAGTGCAGCTCAGGCCTGGAATATTTTTGCACTTTGAAAGTGGAATTGTCAAAATTCCCATCCCGTTTCAAGTAGAAAGAGGGTTATTTGACCATGTTGAGCTTGCCTTGGAAAATACTAACCTGTTGACAGTTGTGCAGTGAGAATAAAAAGTAGGAAATCTTTCCAAGTTAGGATCTTACAGAATAGTATATTAAGGTGTGAAGATACAAATATCAAGAAACCATTGCAAGCAGCATAAATATAACTAGAATTCAAGCTGGGAGGGAGTTTCTATATGCAGGCTGCAGCAGGAACATGGCTCATTCAAAAATGTTTCGATCTCTCTGGTCTGTCCGGTAAAATCAAATGCTTGCTGCAGTAGCAAGTTCTCTTTAGGTCCCTGTGGCCCTTGATGCCTTGGGTAAACAAGAAACTAGGTTCCCAGTCATTTTTTGTCATCTCCACATGATTATGATGTTGAGAGCTTCCAATTATTTCCTTAACAATGGTAATTGCTGTGTGCTGAAAACTTTGCTGTGTTTTACATATAATTTTGCCACACGTTAGTGGTTATTTATAAAAGGTTAATTTGACTGGAGGTCAGGGAAACTGTTGAGGAGGATTCGGTGTGGGAGTTAGGTTGGATTTGTACATGGCCCAAATCTTCATTAAACTACTTTCAAAGGTGTAGAATTGTTGGACCACACGTTGTAGTTTACTCTGGTGGGGATTTTTGATGTTTAATCCTTCCCCTTCAACAAAATAATGTATTGTTAAAAAGCTGCTCATCCACAGGTGCAAAATTCCTTCTGTGTTTTCGTAGGAGAAATGACATACAAGATATCAAAGCAACTGATCTGTGTTAGGAAGAGGAAAACTCATGTCTGAGGTGTGACCTCCCTTTATATTTTATGGCAGTTCAAGGGGTTTCTTAAGTTAGGTTTGAAGAGTGGGATCCTATTGGAAGTCGATAGGAAAATTTCTGTTCTTTTTATAGGTATGAGAAAACCCAGTATCACTTGAATTTGGAAATCAAACCTGTAACCAGACAGTGAGAAACGTCAATACTTTGCTTAGTCAGTCTTCTTAGAAATTGAGATTGCATCCAAGTCAGGTCTGTTTGTACTTGATTGTGCAGCAACGTGAGAGAGGGAAAGGATACATTACCTGGCAAACAATTATGGGGAGGGAAATGTACAGTTTGCGTGCAGAGGCTGAGAATTAAAACCTCTTCATTTCTTCGCTTTTTCTCTTAAAAAATATCGATGTTTACCAACTATTGTTTTCTTTCACTTTTCCCCTGCAAGCTTTAGCTTGTAGGCTCATTAAATTATTGTACCTTCAAACCATTCATCTGAAAGTGATGAAGCAATCAAGGCTATTTTAGAGAGCTATAAAGTCACTGGGTATCTTTTGTCACTCTCTGTGACTTTGTGTTAACAGTACGACCGTGTAACTGTGGAAACTGGTTCGCATTTGACTTTTGTGAGGAGAGCAGCGCCGTGAGGGGACGGGAGGTCCAGAATTCCACCCCCCAGATCTGCTGCGAGGGAATGCTGCGTGCCAGCAGTTTGCTGGAGGTTATGGCTGCTAGTTGACTTCCAGCTTTCACAGGGAGTTTGCTTTTTAGTTTTCTGTTTGTGCACGGGAGACCAACTGCAGTAATCCATTCACACTTTTTTGAGTAGTGATCTATTTATTCTGTTGTCTCTGCTCCTCTTTTGACCGTACTTGGATAAACAATTTTACTGGAAATTTGAAATGCATGATGAATTGTTGGGTGGGGTTGTTTTTGTCGTGTAACAGAATTGTAAAATGTTACAATTTTATTTCCTACCCCTGGGATTTTCCCAGCTCAGGTTCTTGATCCTGCAATGCTTTGCTTGAAAACAGTTTGCTGAATTCAGCAGAGCTGCTCTGGGATGGAGCAGCATGTGTGTGCTGGATGATGCAGGACTTGGGATTGAGCTGAGGACTCCTTATTAAAGAAGACTTAGTATTCAAAGATCATGCAGCCTATTGCTTCATTTTATGAACAACTTGGAGGGAACTGGAATTAAATTTGACACTGAAGTGAAAGTTGCTTTGTTAGGAAGCAGATAGTTGGTAAATAAAAACACCTTTGGCAATCTCCTTTATGATTTATTGTATTTTTATTGAATACTTTGCTGTATTTACTTAGGTTAAATAAGAGCAGGTCTGACAAATAATTTCTTCACTGGGGAAAAATTGAAAAGTACTATCTGACTGCCACATGCAAAAATTTAGGGTATAGGCTGGCTCTTTGTGATTTGTTCTTGCTAAGTCTGAGTCAGAGATCAGTCTGTGAAATACAGAAGTAACAGCAAATGTTCAGGGAGAGAATACATAAAATAATTAATCTTTTCCCTCAGCTTTTTATTCTAATAATGTGAACAGGCCAAGATTAACGTGTTTGCAGCCTGGAGATGTTGCTTTATGAACTTCTCAACAAAAGCACTTTTTTAATGCCAAAAAGTAGCCTGAGTGAAAACAGAAGTGAACTGAAATGGAGTTTTCTAATTACCAGTTAGTGTAACATTCAGTGCAGTTTTACAGAAGTCAGTGCAATCACCATCTGCCTCCCGTGCTGCAAAAACCTACACAGAGCCCCCCCAAATGCCAACAGAGTTATTTGCTGAATGCTTCATTTGGTTGGTGTCATCTATTGTTGTTTTTCAGCGCACACCTTTGCAGGCAGCTCAGTGTTCCCGGTGCTCAGAAGGGCTGAAAAAGCCTTTTGCTCTGAGATAGTTCCCTTTAAAGCTGTCCCAGAGCGATCATCAGTTATTTAACTTCTGTGCTTCGTATTGTTCTTTTTGAAGAACAGTTAATTCTAAATATTGTACAACTGATCTTCAAACATTGAGCAGTACTCTGATACTGTCATGCTTCAAATAACAGATGAACAGTATCTGTTTAAAGCTCTACAAATGCTTGTTTTCTTTCTCATTTGATTAATAGTCTCAGTTGGCTCTACTGGCAGAAAATGGTCTGGATGTAAATTGTGTTTATGGCTGGAATGAGGGGTCCAGAACAACTCTGTGGCTTGTTATGTGCTTACGGAGGTTCACTCTAAAAACAGACCCTGTCAGAACACATTAGAGAATAGAGCCCCATATTCTGGGTGTGCAACAGGCTTAAACCCAACTGAGAACCAGCCCTGGTGAGTGGTACCCTGCCCTTGGCAGGGAAAAAAAACCACAACTGACTTTTTTCCTGTGTCACTACATCTAGTAATAGTTTCTTTTTCTGAAAAATGTTTGCAAATAAAACCTCTAAACCGAGGAAAATAAAATCTTACAGCCTCTGATACGGGCTAGAACCAGCCACCAGTAAATCTGAAAGGTGGACTTTCAGTGGAGGTGCCTTGCTGGAAATGTGTGGCAGTTTCTAATGCAGTGCTTTATATTCTTAATAAATCTGTAATATTTAGAATATTTTTTTCTGTTTGCTTGATATTTTTAGTACTTTAAGCAGTGTCCCTGAGTAAATACCATATATAGCGAGTCTCCTGGTCCAAAGTCACTGTGTAGATCAGCCTGGAGTAATAATGTGAATGTGCTCTCAGAGACAGTTCCTGCTGTGAAATAAGTAGTTAGGAGGAGTGCTAGTATTAAACTCAGTGGGAGGAATCAGCTTTTAAATTTGTCTAATCAGATTAAAAAGTGGAGATTAAAAAGTAGAGATTAAAAAGTGTGCTCCTGCTATAGAGACGTAATTTCCAGTATTTCAAAGATGAATATTTGCAGGGTATTATTTTAAAATAAGGCTGCAAGGGTGGTGATTTTTAAATTTCTCTTTATTTTCTTGGAGATTGGCTACAGAACTGTAATTAAAAGGGTGATTATGCAGAAATGGAACTCCAAAAATCTCCTCCAGTACTTCAAAACTGACCAGTTGGAAAAACAGGGCATAGTGTTCAAGGATATTATTTAAATCTCCAGAATTCCAAAAGAATTCTGTTACCTATTTTTGGAACCTTGGTGTATGAAATAACACATGAATTTTGTTTCAAGTGATTCTGATGTGTGAGAGTTAGGGATTTGTTCTCTTCTGCGTGGTTCTGATGGTCGTTCAGTTTGATACCTCCCTATTTATCCTGGGAAGAGGGAAATCTTGGAATTGGAAAATAACATCTGGGAACTGGAAATGAAGGTATTAAATTTAAACAATGTGTAGACAAGCCATGATTTCTTGGAAAAGACTTAATTTGGCTACTAACTCCTAGTTGGTGAAGATCCTTGATTTTTCCCTGTAATTATTGCATAACCAGATGGAAGTTTGATGAAATTTCAGTTGCCAAAGCTGCTGCTAAACCTAAAGTGACACAATCATTAATAGAATATAAACTCATAAATGTTATTCTAGTGTTCCAGCAGAGCTCAGCAGCATCACATTATTGTCAGCATTGTGCCCAAACTGCTTGACCCCTCCTGAAAGGAAAAGTAGCTGGAAAAACTCTGGATAGGTATTTCCTGGAGTAGTGTTGGGCTGCAGCAGCTGTTTGTCATCCCTTTAAATCTTTATCATTGCCTAAATATATAAAACTAATTTGAAAATTAAACAAAGCAAGTTAATACTAATCCAAGGTCCAAGACCCTTTTTTCTTGAGTGATCTTTTTGTTGTTCAGATTCCTTTGGGAAAGGTTTTCTTTATGGTTAACAAAACCACTTACCACATATTTATGTGTTTTTCTTCTGAGTAGTGTCTGAGTTTCAAAGGTGTTTTTTTTATAAGCTCATATTATGTATTTTATGGTCATTTTGTAAATAAGTGCAGTCATGTCTTTATTGTGTTTTAATTTGATCTAATTGGCTCCAGTCATCTTAATGACCTGCTGTATTCACCATGAGCACTCACATACAGCACATTGCATATGCTGTAAATGTGTTGGAAGGAAAATATTAGTGATTATTTCTTTAGTCCTAAAACCTGCTTAGATTTTAGAGAGGGTTTTATGGGATATTGTAAAGCTTTATGGCCTGTCTCTCCCTTCTGTACACCCCCACCCCTCCACACACACCCAGAAAGGGAAAGGTTTGGGCTCACGGGGATGATGGGGAACAGATTGATCAGCTTTAACTAAACAAGTTCAAGCATCTCCTTCTCTTCCAGATCTGCTCAGGGGTCTGTCATCAGTTTGCTACGCAGGGACAAGTGCTGTAGTTATGAATCAGCAAGAAACTTCCATCAAAAGAGTGTGTGGTCTTGGGCCTTGTGTTTGAGCCGAGCTAATACACTGGGGTTTTTTTAATAGATAAGTTCTTTAAAATGTAATTTGTGAGTGGGCCCAAGTGTGTGTTGGTCAGTGCTCTGTGCTGTGTCATGCTGTGGCTGACTCCTGGCAGGCACTGCTGGAGCTGCCATTCCACAGTTCCACATCCAATTGTTTGGTGACAAATGTATGTCATGGCTAAAGGAAATGTTTTACTGTTGACCCTCCTCTTCTGGGCATCCCTTGTTACAGCTTGGTCCCTGAGCAGTGGACAGTGGGCACAGAGGACTTTCACAGAGGGACTGAACCACCTCCTCGGTAACTGGGTCCACCTTTGTGTGGGACCTGTTCAGGCACGGTAATGGCAGGTGGGAGAAACATGATGCCATGAATTTCTCTCCCTGGCCTTATTTCTGTCATTCTGGACATCCATAATTTCTGCAAAGGTCTGATTATTGGTGTTCCTGGGGCAGTCACAGGGCTGGGTCTGAGGGGTGATGTGCTGGGCACAGCAGCCCACACTGGTACCACAGTCCTCACACGCTGGCCTTCACCTCCTGGAAGCCCTGGGGATTAGATAGAGAGAGTTACAAGTTGTAAACACTCTCCTAATACTTAATTTACGTGCCAGGTGCTATTTAAACCGTCTCCAAATTCTGTGCAAAATACTTGGTGCTGGAATAGGCCTTTCCACACTGGAGTGGAATCATTGCTCAGGTATGTTGGCACTGGAGCAGGGCGTTGTGCCCCTTAAGGCTAATACATTTTATTTCCTTCATACTTGGATATAGTTGGCCCTTTTTACTCAAATGATAATAATAATAAGAAAAAAAACCCTGATGCCTGGCGTAGTAATAAACAAAACTCTCATCACTGCAGTCAGCTGACAAGGAGAAGGGGTTGGAATGGGTTATAATGGAGAAGTTTATTCTCCTTTAACTGCAGTGGTTGCTGCTGCTCCCACTCTAATACATTCCCTCAGTAGCCAAAGCCAATGCTCAGTACTTGAAAATTAATCTTCGATGCATGAGATTTTGTCTGCCTGAATTTTGCTTGTCTCATTTTAAATGGTGATAGAAATTGCTTACTGTAGTAAAACACAACATTAACCTCATAGTGTGTTGGCACTCTGTGATTTATGCTGGTTTAGTCTCTGAAAAATATGCAGCCTGTCTCCCAAACCTGGATTTAGCTTCGAAAATGTGTTGGCACAGGCTTGGGGCTTCATTTGGAACACTAACTGCTGATCCTCCATCTCCCTAGGGTAGGAAAAAGGTTTAAAATTGGAGCCTCTCAGAGGTCATTAACTTCATATCATTTCTTCAGATTAATAATAATTATATGGTTGTAGCTGGAATGTTTTAAAAACAGTACAACCTAATTTTCTTTCTTGCTAGCAAAGAACGGGGTTCCTTTTTGTGCTGAATCTGCAAATTACTCAGCCAAAAAAATGAATTATTTGCAAATAAAAATAATCAGATGATAAGTAATAAATGAGAATATTTTCTTTCCACTATTTTGAAATAAGGCAGAAGGAATTATATGAATGTGAAAGGTGCTGTGATTTTTCTTGAGTTCTTTACTCACCAACGAATGTTGCTGTCCAGTTGAGGTTTAGAGCTGCTAATTTTATTTTTTAATGTATTTTGAAAGAATAATACAGTCAAAAAGCTGTTTTTTAAGTTCTTTACCTGTAATGTAACTGCCTTAGACCAGTTTAAAGTGGATAGATTGGGAAGGTTATATAAAATGGTTTAAAAAAGATCTGTTTCATCCAGGAGAAGAGTCTTGAGACTGTTTCACATAAACTAAGTACATATGCAAGTACAAGAAAACCCATGTTCTTTGGTGAAAACTGAGGTCAAACATTTGAAACAATTCAGGAAGGAGACATCAGGTGTGAGCCTGGGGGTGGTGTAAATAATGGGGTATTTTTGCTGTGGGGAAAAAAATCTGTAGCTCTATAGCTATTTATGTGTGTTTATTTTTTCTCTGTGCAGGCTACTCAGGGTCACAGATTATTTCCACATTGCGTGGCTTGAAAATGTTCTACCATTTATTCTCTTCTAAATAGATGAAATACCTTTTAGGTTAATTAACTGTTAAGAAAAAAGAAGTTCTGGATTTTGTTGATTTTTGGCCATTTCCAGAATACTTGGAGAAGTTTTTAGTAGTTGTAGCACAGGATTCTCAGCTTGCTGGATTAGAACTGAAATTCCACAGTTGGGAATACAGAGGAACTTTGAAATCCATCATGTACAGGGCAGTTACTCTGAGCTGGGATTTCCAACATTCTGGATGTCTTTGAAAGTTAACAGAAAATCCAAACTATGACTGAGAACACCCAGCAATGCTCAGAGTGACTGGTAATAGTTCTGGGACCAGGGTTAGGAGGAAAGTGTGCCCGTGATAGATGTAATCCTCTCAGTGTAGACTTTTAATGGGTGTTTTATCCCACATGTTGGTTTGTAGGTGAGTATAATTTGTATAATGCAATTTATGGAATAAGAAGCCAGAAGAAAGTGTTAATTAAACAACTGTCCCCAGCCTTGAATTACATCTTCTTTCATAGCTATTTGTTACTGCAAATCTCTTTTCTAGTTCCTTGGGAAAGTGAAATACACTCAATTCCTTTTAACCTCAGACACAGTGAGCTGAATTCTTGGATTTTCCAGTGATGTATGAGAGAGATGGGCAGAGAAATGTCTGTTTTAGTGCTTCGACACGGCAAAAAGAATGTGTTTGAGACATCAGTGCACACTTCTAAGAATGCTTCCTATTTAGTTTTGCAATAAAAATAGCTGGTAGCTTTCCAGGGCTTATAAATAAATAAATGCATAAATGAGAAATGCTTTGCAACACTAAAAATAACCCCTTTGATATCTGATTGTATGTCTGTGTGTCTGTCTGGATCACATTCATTTTTTTGCTTTCAGTATGATTTTATACAGTGTTTGCATTAGAATTAAAGCATGTGGGTGGGTTTGGAGAAAGTAAGAATACAAGAAGAATATTGTTGAAACCTCTCACAGTCTGCAGGGGCTGTAAACAGCAGGTCATCAAGACAAGACTGTAAACTGTTCAAAGTACCCATGAACACAACAGAAGAAACAATTTCTGTTGAAGCTTTTTGTTTTAACAGCTGCATTGTTCAATTTTAATCCTCCAATAGAACTGAGAGAGCTCCACACTCGTTATGTGTGATGCAGAGAGGGGGAAAAAGAACCCTGAGACTTTGAGAGGTGTCATGGACAGCAAAATAATGTCATGTAATGCTCTCTGAAAGCTGTAGTTTTGAAAATCACAATTCATTCAAGTAAAAGGTTGCATTTATGTCGAGTGTAATCTTGTTTAAAACAGTTTTTTTCCCTTCTCAAAATGATACAGAAATGGTCCCAGGGAAGGCTGTTCATTTAAAATTAATTTGTTGCAACATAGTCCTGTTCATAAGAAGCTGAAAGTTAAGTTCATGTAAAATTGAGTGGGAAGCCATGAATATTGTTGGATTTCTTTCACTTTAGAGGATTGAAGGTAAATGTGGAAAACAAGCTGTTTTAAATCACAGTCTTACACCTGGCAAAGAAAGACGACTTCAAAAAGTGAGTTTTGGCTTTGAATGTTGGGCCACAACTGTAGGATAAAACTGTCTCCCCAGCTGCCACATCTTTCCTTCTTGAATAAAAACTCCCCTCTTGTTGTGATTTATTACTTAAGAATATTGGTTACCTGTCTTGCTCAGGGATTGCCACTGTGTTAGCTTGGGCACAGTTAGGGTAGAAGCAAAGAAAACTTGTGTTATGCAGGTTTCCCCCTTGGGGAATTCAAAGGCCTCAGAAAAGAGACAGATCTGTGTTGTTGGTCTCTGAGTCTTAGAGACCCTTGGATGTCCCATTGCAGATGCACAAGCCCTCTTTCCATATGGAACTTTGATTTGAACTTTGAGGTACCTGAGTTTTCCTCCATCTAAGACCCCCTGATACTTTTTGTCAAATGAATGTGATTTGTAACACTTTAAGATCTCTAAAACCACAAGAAGATTTAA
>WEKX01026537.1:598182-814367 GCA_013390025.1 Pitta sordida | reverse complement strand
TCTTTTTGTGGTTGATTTTAGACAATACTTTATTTAGCTTTTGTGCCACATGGTTTTATCCAAAAGAGCAGTTGGTTTATGGGTCAGAGAATCCCTTGTGATCATACACAGAGGGTGAGGCTGAAAATGAGAGAGGCCTTTTTTTGAGTAACAATATTTTAGAGGCCCAATGACCATGAATCAGAAATCAGGGCAGCACGAATGAGTAAATCCCCTGGTATGGCAGACACAGCATGTTCTGGAAGGAAATCCTCTAAGGTGGAACAAGCCCTCACCTCCTGTCTCAGAGAGCCTGGGGGAGCTTGGCCTTTTTCACACATTGTGATGCTCTCTGGTGTGTTGTGTCTGGCTGTGGGGAATGAAGAAGTTGTAGCTGCAAAGCTCCTTCCACCGCTGCCACTCTCCTTCTCCCAGGCAGCTCCAAGCTGTGCTCATGCCTGCAGGGGTGCAGACTTTTAAGTGCTTGTTTCAAAATAAGAAATACTCCTCTGTGTGTAACCCACGTTAGTCAGGGGAGTCAGCATGACACCAATGGGAAGAAGAAAGATTCCAAATCTGACTTAGATTGAGTGTCTTAATATAGGAAAGGAACATAATTTTTTTTAATATTCTGTTCTTAAAAAAATATTCTTTGACTTAGTTCCAGCTGTGGGTGTGACTTTTGTGTTGAAGTAACAAACTGAGGGTGTCAGTGCACTTCAAGTGTCTATTGAACTGGCATCAGTTGGTGATAATTTTCCATCTCTGCTATTCAGTGTTGGATCTGAGGCAGAAGTGTAGAAACAGTGGCTCTGTAACCCATTATTTAATTTGCTTCCACATAAGAATCCTATTTCATTAAATAAATAGCAATTCATATTAGACATAGGTGTGGTAAGTCCCTGTCTTTTGCTTTTCCAACAGCCTGAGATTTTGATATGTCCCTGTAGGGGGAATGAATTGTTTCCTGATCTGCCCAGTCTTTTAGGGGGGGAATTCAGTGGCTTTGAAAGTGGGAAAGCTTTGGGCAGAGCTGAGCACTGAGCCCTGCTCTCAAATAAATGGCTCCAAGCTCAGTAGTGTCCGTTCTGGCCACATGTGCAGTACAGGCTTGTTCTTCTCCCACATTTTTCCTCACTTTTCCGTGTTATCCAACCAGCCAAACATACCTCCCAGCAGAGGAATTCAATGTGTTTATTTGAGAGTGGGCCTTGCATTTATCTAGTATTACCTCCAGACTATCCTTAATCCAAAGCAGTGCCAATGCTCAGTTGAATTATTATGTGTTTTATTGGAGAAACCGTAACAGAGATGTGCTGTTGGTGTTTGGTAAACAATGTATTTACCTGCCAGTGTTCTAAAACATAAAAGCACCCCACTGGCTGGATGTTCAACAGCAGGAGCTGTGATTTGGCTCCAAGCCCAGCATCCATTATATCTTGCACCTTTAGCCTCCAAATTGATAAAATGGCAGGTGTACAATTAACAGTGTAAATTAACTGCAGAGTCTCTTCTTCAAATGCTGCTCCTAGCAAGTGGATTATCCCTCTCCTACTTCTGCATTTTCCTACTTCTTCAAAATTTCCTCCCTCTTTCTTGGGCAATCACTTTCAGTGGGGCAATCACTTTTAGTGGTGGTGAACTCTCCGTATTATTACTGTGTCTTTTCATGGATAATTTATTTTTCACCTCATTTATGCACCTTTTTTAAATATAAGCATTAAAAAGATGATTGGTAGTTTTTTGTTCCGACCTGAGATGTTCCATGTGCCATGTTCTCTTCCATATACACAGGGAATGCCCCTTCATTTTTACGAATCAGCTGTTGAAACATCCCTTGTATATCATTGATCAAACCATACCCATTTTAAAATGCATTTCTCCTACTTCCAGCCTATCAGATATTGAGAAATGGTTGACTGCAATTTCTTCAGTTGCAAGAACTAGTCTAAGCTTGCCTTCTGATCAAATAAAGTCTTAAGACATCATGCTTTATAACAGGCCAGACTATGATTAAACACACAGAGTTTTAACTTGTGAATACTTGACTGAATTAATGCCCTAATTGACTGGAATAGATGGCATGTGATGATTTGCTGGGTGGGAAAATCCTCCTTTATTAAGGATTTCTTATTTTCGTGACAGGGGTTTAATCTGTGATCAGTCTCATACATAATGTCTTTAAAATTATCAGTTGTTCGGGTCAGCATAAAGAAACTGTGGTTGTGTTTTGGGTCTTCGTGTGGAATTATGTATTTCACTGGTGGGCTGAGCAAATTCTTCCTTACCTTCCTTGCCTACTCTAACATCACTGATGAAAAGTTCCTACTAAAAGTGTCTTGAGACTTGGTTAAAAATGGTACTTTTCTCCCTTTGTTAAAGGATCATTGTTTTTGAAAGCCTATGGAGATTGGTTGGTTTCTTAGCTTTTGGTCTAACCCAGAATGCATTTCTTCAGCTTTAAAATGGAAGGTTTCTGTGTAACCATGGATTGTGAGATGCCTTCTTTTGTATACTTATGTTTGAAGGTATTCATTTGAGGGTAATTCCGAGTAAAAAGAAAGTCCCTTGTGGCACAGTGGATGTCTGCAGGTGTTCTAATCTCCTGCTCTATCACTGTCTGGGAGACTTCACCTTCATGTTTAGGGAGTTCATTCGGGCTAATCAGGATTGGCAACTCTGTGCAAATGAGATTGTAAATGAAGCTTGAAAGTGGAATTTATTTTAAAGAAAATATTTGGATTAAAGAGGCTGTGATATATTTATCATTCTAATTTCCCCTTCCAGCTGAACACCCTCAGCATTTTCATATTTTCTTATATTAAAAATTTTGAAAATTAAAGAAATTAAGACGGATCATTAATGTATCCCGCTGTTTTTTTCTCTGAATATCAGTCATAGTTAATGCATTCAGAACATAATTGTAGTGTATGGAGAATTCAGTCTTAAATAACAAGCTGAGAAAGAGATGAGTAAATTGGTTTTCCTTCTTCATTTTCAAGTGTTTTCTTGAGAACAACGTTCCACAGGGAGGAAGGTTAAATTATGGCTCCCATTTAGGTATCTCTGTGTTTTAGGAGCAGAGAGCTGTTATTAAACCCTCCTTCTGTCTCCAGTCCTTCCTAAACTCAGCGGAGTTGGTTTGAGAGCTGATAGCACTTTGCCCTTCATGAGCAGCCAGCTTATCTTTATGTTCCTGGAGACTTGTGGAATTTATTAAATCCTTTAAGGAATAAAAATGGGATATAACTTTATACATAGAGATTTTTATCTATTTCCTTTTACTTTATTGCTGTTCCATCCATGCAAGGTCAGTGGATGTGTCTGTTCCGCCCGTGCTCTGCTGTTCTCCCAGACACTCCCGCTTCTCTCCCGTCAAGTTCCTACTTGACTCACAGAATGTTGGCCTTGCTCTTTTGCCCAGTTCCTAACAATTCCCTCGGGACCTGTTTTCACTTTCTGTACAGCATTGACATTTTATCTTTGTAAGAGAGGAGTTTGGGCACCTCTTCTTTTTTCTATCCTAATGGGATTGATTTTTGGAGTTATCTACACAACCATTCCCACATTCCTGCTTAAATGTAAATCTTCAAAATACATGGAGGAATGACCTTTACATATCAGAAGATTAACTAGACTGAAGAACAATAAAACAGAGGAGTCTTCAGCAGGAGTCTTCAAGTGATGTGGAATGATTTTTGAAGCTTATGTCAGTTTTGTACAAGCTTTAATTTTACATTCCTATACATTTCAGATTACTTGACAATAGCAGGCTAATAGTAGGGTGTACTTTTTCTTCTTAGAGAAAGGAATAAAAAGAGAATAAAAGTATTTCTTTGCTTGAGAGAAGGAATGATGCTTGTTGTTTGAGACTGCTATGACCAAGAAATTTCAGCTTTCCCTCCCTTGAAGGTGTCATTTCAGAATATGAAGAAAGTGGCGGCACAGAATTTTTCCTTGTGAAGCCTTGTAAAAGGAGGTTAATGTTTGCAAGTTCTCCTGTGACAATTAAGTTGTGACAATGACACAACCTGTATTTGTGCTTCAGAGGTTGTTTTTCTTACCCTGGTTTGTGCCCTTCTTGTTGAGATTGTTGCTGTGGAGTTAAAGATGCTGCCTGTGTGAATCTGGGTTGATACCATGAGTCTGTCTGTTCATGCAGAACATGGTCTTGTTCTTCCAGGAAGGGAAATCTAAAGAGAAGGAATTTCACCACTACATGAATGAGCACAGATCTTTCTGGAGGACAGCAATTTCTGACAGCCAAATAATTTTCCAGTTTGTTTTTTCTGTTTTTTTTTCCTGGGCTCGCCCAGATGTGGTTGATGCATGTAATTCCAAAATAATGGGAAGAATAACATCCCTGAATGAAGTAACCTCCTTTTGGACAAAACAAACACAAAGCTGGAATGCTGGAATTAATGCTGGCATAGCTGGGAAGAAAGAGGGTTTGTTAAGAGATGTATAATTTTGAGGGTATTAATTCTTTCCTGCTTGAGCTGTCACGTTTCAGACGGTTTCCTGCAGGAGAATATAGGAAGTTACCAATTCTGATTGTCAACACTGAGTAAACAGTCAAAATAAATTAAAATTGCCCTCAGTGAATCATTGTCCCGAGGAATTTGACAGAAAGTAGTGTTATTGAGATGTGTTATTTTCTCAGCAGGGAAAGCAAATGTGCCTTCCCAAGACTTATCTCTGTCACTTCCTAAATACCTTATTCAAAACCATGCCTGTATCTTCATTTGTTTGTGATAGGCATAAAAGTGGGAAGTCCCCATTCATCCCTACTGCTCTCAACACAGGATCTAACAAGGTTGACAAGTCTTGTAATTTGTTTGCTGCTTCTATTCTTTCATTTCTTTTTCTTCAGTTCACAAAGGAGATGTATTCCTACTCCTGTCACTTTTTGTGTGCAAAACTCACTTCAAGTGAACCTACATTTAAATCTCAAATCTTCTGCTCTGAATTAAAAGGTGACTGCACTTACATGAATAGATTTTTGAGGATGAAAATAATAAGCTTCAGTAGCTTAAAATTTCATTGACTAAAGCTGTTAATACTTACTAATTCTAAGCACTCCAGTGCTGATTTAAGATCTTACTAGACACCTTTTCAGAGAGACTGCAGAATGAGTGTGTGGGTATCAGGAACATGGGAAAGTCTGGCCATTAAATAATTTTTTAGATTAAGAAATAAATAAATAATAAGGCATTTGTGGAGCCTGAGGCATCTAAAAGGTGCTTGGGGTTGAAAATTCAGTCCAACAGTCTGTGATTGCTGCAAGCATCCAAATGCCTTAAAAAAAGGTTGCAGCTACTTAATGGGGTGCATTTCTTGATGGAAGATGTTGCTGTCAGACCTCCAGGTGTCACCTGGAGGTGCCTGAGAGTCTCACCCTGCCCATAGAAACTTTAATTAAGGGCTTAAAGTGTTTTTTGGTGGGGGAAGAATTAGCAGAGGAGAAGAGGAATATGAAAACTTTGACCAAATCTGCAATTTAGGCCAAAAGTTACCTCTTAGCTCCATGCCATCTTCCTTGTTAAAATTCAGTGAGATGTAGAAGGAAGAGGAATAATTGGGTGATGAGTTGCTGAAAAATGGAAATTCCAAGGAGGAGCTTCTATTTTGTGCATCTGTGTTCAAGGCTTTTCTTACTATGTGATTGTTTCATGAAATGAGTGGAGAGGTGGTTGAAAACGTGGAAGATCATCTGCCCTGTGGGACTGCTCTGCCCATGGTGGTTCCCTGAACACCGAATCCTGTCAGGCCCTGGGTACCTCTGGAGTGCTGCTGAAAATCCCAACTTGCTCTTCAGGTTTCTTGGCACCTTTCAGCAGTGGATAGGGGAAGAATGTACCAGACTTGTTGGAACAGAGTGGTCTATGAGCGCATGGAAAAAATTCTTCCACCCATCGCATGACTGCAGATACAGGGTGTGTCCCGTGCACTTTGGGATGGGAAAGATTGTTTCCTGGAGGCAATCCTTGTGCTCCGGCTGCTGCCTCTCCCCGCAGTGGGCTCAGCGGTGAGCGTGGGAGGAGACACATTCTCTGTGGCTCAGGTCTGCTGCCAGAGTCTGCTCCAGTGCCTGGCTGGAGGGATACTGGGAGGATTTGGGCTCCTTTAGTCCGTTCTGCCCCACGGAACTCAGCCGTCATGCTTGATATCATGGTGCACTGCTCGGTCTGGCAAGTGAGGAGCAAGACAGTTTTCCAGTCTTCCTTGTGTCCCATTCCCATGGCAATAATGAATTGATCCAGCATTTTAACGATAAGGGTTTAGACACAGTTGTGAGTTCATTTTTGATTTCATGATTTGCTTTTCCTCAAAGGTGCAAGTTTAAAAAATAGATGAGAAAGTACATGTTTCCCTATCAGCAATGAAATAGCAAACTTCATATTTATATTGTTGGTGGATCAGACTTTCATTGTTTCCATTTTGAATTGCTGGAGGGGATGGGAATAAAAAGGCTGGTCCATCATTCTGTCAGCATTTGGGGAAAGTTAGTCCAGATTTAAGGTGTCTGTTCCTATGTGCTCCAACTCTGAGCTGCACATTTGCTTCTAACCCAGGGCTTTGTGCAGCCTGGAGGATGGTGGTGTCTGGGAGATAACAGAGCAGACCACATTGTACCATTTCCCTTCCTTTTCCTTTTAGGCTTTCGTAGAGTGGGGGAATGTTTCCCCTGGTGTTTATTGAGGGAATCAGTGAGTACCTTCCAGAAAATAAAATTATTTTCTTGGAACACATAAGGGCTAAAACCTAATACTGAATCAGCAGGTGAAAAATAATAGTGAAGCTGGTTTTAATGTGGGAAGTGGAGAATGCATAATTGAAACAGTACGCTGATGAAAAGGCATTATGTGAAGCTGTCAGAAGTCATTATAATACACTAATTAACACTCTTTGCTCCCTTAGCTTATGCTGTTGTATGCTAATATTTTTTCCTCTTTTGCCTTTTATATTCCTTAACCTTTTCTGCAGGTATTTGTAGGCAGACAGTGGTATTTCCTGTGTTTTGCTCTTTTAAATGCTTTGTTAGGAAAACCTGTCACCTATGTAATATGGATTTTCCTCTTGATAGCAATTTAACTCGTGTGCTTGGGCTTTTGTTTTCCTAATGCTTAAAACAGCTTATAGCACAGATTATATGTCATCCTAAGCAGATAATGTCAGATAGGGAAAACTTTAAAGAGAAAACTTTGTTCTGTGCATATGACTGATGTTTTCCCTTGCTCGTGGCTTATCTCCCTGGTGTCGGGAGTCTTTTCTGGAGAAAGCCTCCTGATCATAATGAATCCAACCAGTCCAATGGATCTTCATACCTCACAGGGCTTGTGGGATTGCTCCAGTGTGAAATCACCCTGCTTAAAATGCCATCACAGGGTTTATGCACTACCAGAGGAAATAACAGCCTGAGTGAAAGGCAGGGCAGGAATTGGTTCCATGAATGAATTTCATCCACTGGGTTTAGCTCATAATGCCTTAGACTGATTACCATGATTTTTACATACTTGTGAATTTTGCCACTGCTGCTCTTGTATTCTCCCTCACACATCTACATACCACGTAGTTTAAGGCCTTTCTAGGCTCCAAAATTAACAAAGCAGGGCAGAAGCTGCTGCCCAGCCTTTTCTAACAGGTCCATACTTTGCTTATCAGATGATGAGCCTCCATCCTCAGAGTGACCAACTGATTCGAGGCACTGCTGCTCAGATATGTTTATCCATCTGGGTAAACCTTGTTTCAGTTGATATTTTCTGAAGGGAAAAACCAAAAGTTAAAAATGAAAATGGAGAAAGAACCACATGTTGAAGTTAATCTTGAGTGAGAACAAACACAGTGAAATCAGACTCCTGTTTTTCTCCCCAGTGATGGATTTGAGATGGGCACAGTTCTTTCATTCCCCAAATATTTAGAGCAATTCTGCTTTTTTTTCTGAGGCCAAACATGGAAAACTTTAGTCCAACAGGGGAAAAGCTCTCAACAGAAGATTCTGTTTATGGAAACCATTGTGCAATCCATGAGTTCCACAGCTTTCTTTGCTCCAGTGTTCCTGCCCACAGACACATCCCTGCTGAAAAATACCATTTGCAGTTAAGGCCTTAGGCACATCTCCAGCCTAGTGAACATGGAGAGTTTCTAACAGAAGATTGTGTGGTAACTGTTGGCAAACTCCCCACGATGGAAGTCAGCTTAGATTAATTACTTCTTGATGTTAGGAAATGACAGCTCTGAGAGGTACAAGCTGTCCCGTGGGCTTCGGAGGCAAGTGCCTGTCCCGTTCAGGCTGGTTCCTCCTGGAACTCACTGCGCTGGAAGGTCTGAGAACACAGGAGTCTATCCCAGGATGCTGCTGGTGCAGGGTGTGGATACCAGGCAGGGAAGGGGTAGCCTGGGGGAAGGGGGTCACTTCCACTCAGGGGTATTGCTGGAAGAGTGGTTTTCCCTGGGGCTGTGGATCTGCTCCTGAACTTTGACAGGGATTGTGAAACCACATTTCCGCCTCCTTACACCTTTTGCGTAATCATGTGAGAAATCACGAGATATGCATCAGTCCTGGTGCTGCTTCAGGACTTTAGGTATTCTCAGGATCCTGGGGATAAGGTGGGACCTCCAGGCTGAGGTTCACTGAGTTTAGAAAAAATTGACATTTTGCAAAAGCACAGAGTGGCAGAGTGGCAAATGTTGGCTCTTTGTGAACAGCCACCCTGAAACTCAAGCCTTTTGCTCCATGCAAGAAACATGGGAAGAACACTTTGGGAAAAGTCTTTTGTCTTTGGGATTTAAGGTCGTGTCTTCAGAATAGCTCTTACCTAGATTTGCACTCGCAGTTTACAGAATTACTTGAGTGACAGGAGAAAGACAAAGAATGATCCTCAACTCCTCTTTTAACATACCCAGAACACCATTCCTGCAATTTTAATTTGGAAGGTCTTTGTTGCTCTGCATAACACATATAATCTGAATTATACCTGTACATTATAACTGTGTTGGAAGCAACTTTATCTTTTAAAGTGAACATCTGTTTGATTTGTTCATGTTTCTTTTTAATGCCAGATTGCTTTCTCTTTATGCCACTTCAGATCCATTGCTTTTCTGCTGTCAGGGCTCCCTGCCCCGTTTTATTGGCAGCTCTGGAACAATTCTAATGTCCACTCAGTAAATTGAACATTCATTGTGGATTGTTTTCCATAGCATCAATATGGTGCATCATCTCTGTTATTTCCTACTTTATTGTGTATTTTAGTCAGGAAATAATGAGATTTACCTGGGCAAAGCTGATTCTTTTTCCTTTGCTTAGTAAATGTACTTTATCTACTAAACTCAGCGTATGTTCAAGTAAGGAACTGATAAAAAAGGACATTAATATTGAATCTCTGAGATGAAACTTGCAGGTATGTAGTGCTCTGCATGACAAGGGCGAATGGCTTTAAGTTGACAGAGTGCAGGATTAGGTGAGATATTGGGAAGAAATTCTTCCCTGTGAGGGTGGCTGGGCAGTGGCACAGGTTACCCAGGGATGCTGTGGATGCTCTATCCCTGGAAGTGTTCAAGGCCAGGCTGGATGGGGCTTGGAACAACCTGCAACAACCTGCAGTAACATGCTCTGGGCGAAGGTGTCCCTGCCCATAAGAGGGAGTTGGAGCTGGTTGAGCTTTACCATTCCTCCTGACCCAGCCCTTTCTGTGATTCCATGAAATCTATCAGCCAGCCAACAGGAGCTTTCTGAATCTCGCTCTATTACTTTCAGTTGCACTGTCAGATATTTATAGTAAAAGCAATTATGTGTGGTGGGGGTGGTGGTGATGGGGACAGACAGGATGGAAAGCGGTTATAAAATGCCATTGCTCGCGAATGGGAGATGTCAAACAAAATGTAAAATCCAAAGGTGCCTTGTACGCTCTGTTCTCAGAACCTTTGTTTGGAAGACATGAGTTTTACTGACAGTGTATGACAGGAAGCTTATATTTTCCGGGGTGGGCTGAAATGTGTCTGAAACCGATGGCAGTCAATCTCAGCCATTCACTTCTCTGGCTTTCACATTTTGATGCAGCTAGAATGAAATGAAAAAAACACTAAAGAAGCACAAACGAAGTAATTGGAACCTAATCACGCTTAATTATTAGGCACGTGTTTAATTTTAGGCATATAAATAGGCCTGCTGAAGGGAAAAGGACATATTCTTTTCATTGCCTAATAAGACTTTTGTCGTATGTACGCCCTTCAAGTAGCTGGATGTTCCTGATGATTTAACAGAAGGATCCTTACAGTCATCCAGTTACACTGGATTCTTCATTAAATGGGCTTTAACTCCTTGTTGGAGTGAGTTAAAAAGGTTTTAACACTTTCCCTGAAAATAAATAACCTGACAACAGCATCAGCAACATTGAAAACGGAGCCATGTTTCATTGCCTTATTTCAGGTTTATCCCCAGGTATACAACTGCTTGTTTCCCTTTCTTATTTACATATAAATTTGCAGCCTGATGTCTCTTGTTTTTGTCTTTCAGAGTAACTTTGTCTTCATTAAATAAGAATGGTTTGAATGTCTTCAGTTGTAATGTGCACTCCACATTTTTCTTCTATAACTTTGTAATGATCATATTTCCTGCTTGTTGTTTCTTTTCCTTTCGCAATCCATGCCTGGGAAGCACGGGCAGCATGGGCCCTGATCCCTAAAACTGCCTGTAGGAGGACAGGCACAATGGTTATTGCTGGTTCTGTCAACTACTTGGTGTAAACAGCATTAAAAATGAAGCACTCACAGGTTCCAGAGTCAGAGCTGCCAGTGGATGGACACCTCTGTCAACTCCTATATTTTAAAAAGAAGACAAATGTTTTGCTTTCGGCCTTCTGCTGAATTGGCTTTGTCAGCTCATGGAGCCCTTTGCTTGCACGGGAGGCTGGGAAAGAGCAGCCTGCTGAGGGAAGTGGCTTTTCCAGATGCCTGGTGGCTGTGTTTTCAGCTGGCACGCTCTCATCCCAACCAGGCAGTTCAAGAGCTCATGTCCTGGGCTCCTGCAGTTTGAGCTCAGCAGCCAAGGTCCTTGTGACAGCATCTGTAAGAGCGTGGCTTCCACAGGGCTCACATGGGCTCATCCATCACCCTGTGCAGGAAGGACTCTTCCTGTGCTGCCTGTGGAGATGCTGGGAAACGCAAGGCACTGATAACACCAGCGGGGTTTATTACTTTAACCTGCCTTCTCTAGAGGGTTTTCTTTAATCTGTGTGCTCTTTGTGCCCCCACCCAGTTGGTGTTTTGGCCGACCTGTTAGTCTCTGTATGCACATTAAGTGGTGGAGTTTTCATTGTTTAAACAAATGTGTTGAACTGTGTGACTTCCTTGTGTTTCTTATTCCCTGTGTTTGGCCATAGTTATATCTTTAAGCACATCATGTTTCATGTGCCCTGTGCATTGGTTCCCAGGTGGATGCTCCATCAAGTGCCTGGCACTCCCCAATCCAAGGACTGTCCTGAGGGGCCCCAGCTGGCATCCAGCTCATCCATGCCTGATGAGTGGATGAAGATTTCCTACATTTGTCTTTTTCATCCTTTTTTCCTCCACTGCAAAGGGGAGCTTGTGTCCCTCACTGTTTGCATTAATGAGCCTTTGATGCCATTGCTAAAATGTAGCAGGTGAGGGCAACTTATCCTGGGTTTCTGTTCCTCATTACACACAGCATTGTAAATTTCTCATTTAAAGAGGACCTGTTGATGTATTTCTGTATGAACATATACTCAATTTAGCCAAAGGACAGTCACTTTTGTGGCATTAGATGTCTGACTCAAATAGAGAAGTCTTTGTCCCTGTGTGATATACTGACACAGGTAGAACTTTTATATTTCCACATCAGAGTTAGATTTCACAATTACATCAGTAAAACTATATACCTTCATACCATCATAATTAAAAATACTTAAACAACAAAGAACTTTAGTTTTCACTCTAAAGGGTTAGAGTTTTAACCATCTTTGTAAGTCTCTGGCACTAACTGGATGGTGTTTCACATGGATGCTTTCTGTTTCCAGTATGTATTCTCGGAGCAGGAGTGTGTTGTATTTGAGTTTAGACTGAAGTCTGCTTTTTACCTCTAGAGATATAGAGCATAAGTTTTCACTTCTGAGAGTTCATCTGTGCTGACATTCTCATTTTTAACTCATTAGGAGCCCCCAGAGCAGCAAGGCTCAGGTATGCTTTGTGGTCCTGAATTTATGTATCACTTGGGTAACAGCAGAGCCTTGAAAGCCCCCGAGAACTGAGTTTCAAAGAACATGGCGAGCCCAAAGGTTGCCTAAAATCATGTGTCCCTGCACCCAACCCCATCACCCCAGTCGTTTCCAATTGTTCATAGTCATATGCTTTTCAGTCTTGTTCAATAACAGGTTTGCAGACCTTTGACATCTCTATTTAAAAATGAACTGACAGCTTTCCAACAACAGCTGGGGCAGGGCACTTCTAGCTGTTCATTATGGAATGGATTAAAAAAAAACCCCACGTAGTTTCATGTTTCCTACTTTGTCTCCAGGTTCAAACTGGTATTTACAGAATTCTTTGTGTTGCTGCTTGACATTGATTTAGCTTATATATAATATGTGCTTTTTACTTCACTAAACATTTCCTTACGTGGGAAGTGTGAAACCAACAGTCTTGGCATGGTGTGTCAGCCTTGTGAGTAAATGTTATAATTGGTTGAATTGCTTTTAAAATGTTAGCTGGATTAATTTCCTCAGATACTGCAAGTCTGTGTTTTCTGTGCAGTTCAAAGAGACCAGTTGATTGCAATTTGAATTGGTTTCTGCAATTTAAATGTAGCAAATTGAAGTCTAACTTGGGACATCCCGTTGAATTACAGTAGCAATTATTGGTAATATTTCTCTCTAAATTTCTTTGTAAATATGTCAAGTTGTCTCTCATATTTCTGGTTAATCCTAACAGCCAGGCATGAGGGACAGTCAGGGTTCTTCTGGAGTCAGCTGGCAGGGGTTGTACAGTTCTTAACATAAAAGCCTTTCCACACACTTCCACTTTCCTGAATGCAAATTTTAAAGCTAATTTCCATCTCAGTATTCAGATATTTCCTTAGACTGATGGCTGACATTTTCTTAATAATATGAAGTACATGGCTGTGTGTTTATGAAAAATTTGAAGGCTTAAATTTTCAGAGATGGCAGTAATCACCATCTGAGCAGGAAGCATTCATCTGCCCGCTCTGATCTTCACCCACTGCTATCATGCTACTGAAAGTTCCTCAAATATGTCAATTTGCTTTCATACTTTGATCTCTGACTCTTCTCTTGAGTTCCCCCAGGGCAACATTCCACTTCCCTGACCATCTTGTATGTAAATTGTTTTCAAATGAGTGAATTAATCAACATTGCAGAACCTTAATTGAAAATACAACTGATGATGCATGTCAGTTCATCCAAGTTGGAAATATATTTTAATTTTCACGTTCCCTAGAGCAATTAGCATCTCTTACTTTAACTTTTCAACCCTTCAAAATTACATAGGGATTTTAACCTGAAAAATGCCAAAATTACCATTGTCAAATGCCAACTTTTGACTTCCCTTCTGTTAAAACGCCCTGGAAACATCTGAGAAATGTTCACCAGAAGATTTCAAAGACAGACAAGGAAGAAACTCCTGCCAGAAGATAAAACGGTGGTGACTATCACAGACAACATTTTAGGTGGAGTATTTGACTTTTTGTTACCTCTAGGAGTTGTACCTCCAGGTTGTTGCTAATACTGTTGCTACTGTTGGCCTCAGGTAGTGCCTTCCCCCACCTTTTTCAGGTTATTAAATGAATAAAGTGGTTCATGTGACTCAAACAGCTGTACTAGGAAGGAGGTGGCGTTTTTTTAAACTATTCTTATTTTTAAATTGAAGAGCTTATTAAAAAAAGAAGCACTTCAGTAAGTTAAATTACTTAATGCTGCACATCCTTGGAACCCTAATCACTTCCAGATGGAGCAATTCATACTTCTAAGAGAGCACTAATTTTAAAGTGAATCGGGGGTTTGGGTATCTGCATCTTAGAGCACCCTTGTACATTGCAGAGCCAAAGCCCTTAAAAAATTAAGCAATCTAGTTTTGAAAAGAAGTACTTTATTTTTAAACTTTATTTAAGTAGTTCCCATTAAAACCGGATTTTATTTCCTGCTGCTATCCCTGCAGCACTCATACACATTCTTGTGAAACTGCAGTAAACAGAGGCAGGAGAGTAGGAAATGTAATTTGTTGAAATACCTGTGGAAAGGCAACCTCTGTGTAGGTGAAAGTGAGGTAACTTTACATGCACCATTTGAGGTGATCCGTAGTATTTGCTGTCTCTGCTAAAAATCTTTTATTTCTCCTCACACATCTTGTTTTTAAATCCCATTTTCAAATTATCTTTCTACTTAATTGCTTCCAATAACTAACCCATTGCTTTTTGTGCTGTGGCCTTGAGGAGATGAACATACCCCTGACTGTCACAGTGTTCAGACATCCTCTGTAAAATCAATGCAAAAATCACAGTATCACAACTCCCTTCATGGCCTCTTGGGGCATTTTCTTACAACAGTGACAAGTTCTTAGTGATCTAAACACGATGTAGCTGAATCTTTTCCCTTAGCAGTGTTACACAGACTCTATTCCCTGGAAAAAGAGTTAAGTACATAGTGGTGTTCGGCTGCTTTGAGCTGTAACTGTCCTTAGAGACGGGAGAGAGAGGCTCTGCCTCTGCAGTTGGAAAGAAAACAGTAAATATGAATAAAGCACTACTTCTATAGACAATTCTGTTTGAAATTTTTAGATATTTCTGACTTGTAATGTCAGATTTATTTCAGTGAGTGTGATTTCAAACTGTGGATGCATTTCTTGTTTGCCCCACTGCTCATTGTTTCATTGCTTAGCAGAGGAAATGAAAAATTAAGGGAACTTATTTAACAGTTAGTCTAGAAAATGTTAAATCCCGTGTTCATTTTGCTGTACAGATACATGTGAAAATTGTGATGTGAAATTCTGCCTAATGCACTTTTCATGTTGGGGTAGACTGGCAAAGATGGGAGAGGCATCATTTTTCTCTCTGTGCTCAGATGAAAAAAAGGAAAGCAGGAAGGAATTCAAGTTGTACTGGGATAAACCAGGTTGGAAGAACCAGGTGAATCCTGCCACATTCACTGGCACGTTGATGCCAAGGTAACACCAAATATCTCTTGTCATTTCTTGCCTGGTCACCTTTTCTATTTGTGTGGTGATGGCTTGGGTAGCCAAAGGCACGTTCCAAACGCAGCTTCAGCCCTGCTGTCCCTGGGGCTGGCACTGAAACCTGCCCAGGCCATCACAGCAGCTCGTGTGTTCACTAATGGTGGCATTGCTTCCACAGCAAAGGCAAAAGCTACAGCACGGAGTGTGTGATATCCAGTCCTTCTTTTAACACATCCTCCCCCACCCCGGCTGCTTTCCCCTGGAGAGAGAGGTTTTATTTAATAATGAGTTCTGTTTAGAAAGAAAAATGTGCATTTTATCATGTTTTGTGCTTGTCAGAGATGTTGTTATTTACTTTGAAGTCACTCACTTGAATCCTAAAACGAGCCTGGATTCTTTCTCTGTGTTTTCTCCCTACCTAAAGCCTCAATAATTTACTAAAGATTTTTATTTTTAAAAAATCAAGATATTTTAATTATCTTTACATTCACGTTCCACATTTTACCATCGTAGATTGTCATATAAAAACGAATTCTCAAAATATCTCTCAGATCAAAATATAAATGCAACCTATTTTAATGATAATTTATTAGCAGTTAATTAGTAGATATTTTCTGAAAGCTACAGTTCCTGTGCCTCTGTAGTGAACTCCACGTACAGTGAATAGAACTTCCACATAGAACATTTTTCCTTATTCTGCATATGTTAAATATTACTCAAGCAAAGCAGGAAAGGTTTGTGATAATTGTCTTGACACAATAATCAGGTCATAATAACTTTAATATTGGGAAGAGTGAAGGGAAAAAGCAATGTTACAAAATACCACCAAATGAAACAAACAACCAGCACATCATGAAAGCAAATAAATCTGAGGTGATAACATTTGACAGTCGCATATTATTGGAAATACCCCTCATTTTCGGGTTGTTGTAAGTTTTTTCCCCTATCAAAGGTTTTTATCAAAACCAGAATGTGTGCCTTGATATATATTTACCAAACACGTTTATAAAAGCTGGCACTGTAAAATGATCTAAAATAAACCCATTTTTTGTTTTCTGGAGCAGGTCATACTCTTGGGACACAAGATTTTGGAGTTGAGTGTGTTGGTTCAGAGTAAAATTTACAGACTTGAAAATTTGCTACTGCTCATTTTATGAAAGCTAGATCACAAATGAAAGCCTGTGTACTCGTGTGATATGCAAAGCCTAGGCCTGCCTTGCCAGCTGGTCAGCTGCCAGTTATAAATTCTGCTGTAGGTATTTCCATGTAGAATATGGATAACATACTGCAATTTCTGTGTTTAATTTATTAAAGTACAGTGTGAGGCAATATACAGTCAGCATTTAGCTGCACAGTAGGCATATGCTTTTGTTCTAAATGTAATCAAAATTATGGTATCTCAGATACCACTTAGTGAAATCCGTTGGCAAAGGCTGCAGTTTGGGATGACTTTATTTTTACATGTCTTAAAACTAAAGGGTGTTGCTGGAGCTGCTGGTTTGGAGGCAGCATCCTTTTCCTTGCACAGCTGCTTTGTGGACCAACGAATGGTGCACTCCCACCTTCCAGGGCTGTGCTAGTGACAGGGAAAGAAATCCAAACAATTACTCTGATGCTCTTCCACGTATTCCCAGCACCTGCTCCAGGGGTGGCCATGGATAAGTTCTTAAGTAGTCCCGTGGCCCAGTTTAGAGTGTATATTGGCAGCAGTTTTCTTGTGTGGAGAGGAACATCCCACAGGCACAGACTCTCTTGGAAGATCATTATAGCAAAGGATATATGGCTTAGTATAATTTTGAAAAATTCCCATGTAAATCTTCCATTTGGATTCAGTACATGTGGAGAGAGTAAAAGATTATTGCGCATTGCCTTGTTCCTTCACAAATTAAGCTTAAAAGTTGATGCAAAGTTATCTTTGAAGATTCAAATGCCAATTAAAGCAATAGCAACATAATCAGTCATTACAGCATTACTGTAAGAGCTTAAATCTTCTTTTTCATCTTTGTCCACGTATTTTATTTCCATGTATTTTATTTCCATCTGAGATGTCAGACACTCAAATGGTTTTCAAAAGTCAGACATCTGCTTTTGGGAGCCAGGATGATTTCTTTATTTTAGCTAGTCCATAGGGAAATTTGAGTTTTAGGGTAATCTTTATCCAATAAATATTTATGAAATATTTATTTATATGAATATTTATTGTTAACTGTCATTGTCTGATCTCTACTGCATAAAGAAGGTCTTATTTCACTTGTTACCTTCCTTTAAAATTTGTTTCATATTCCATCACAGAGGGCATAAACCCTACTCACAGAAAAAGTTTTACCTTGTGATCCTGACACGCAATTAAAAAAAACAATGTATCTTTTGTAGTCAGGGCAAATTTGAGTTCTGAGCCAAAATCTGTGGGCTTCTCTGGCCTCTATAGTGAATTAAAACCCCAAATGTTTTTACAGCTATAACCTTGAGCAGTTGTTTTGGGATAGATACCAATAAATATAATGAGCCCACTGGGAAGAGACAGAGCATTTTCAGATTTATGAAGGGGAAAAAATCAATAGTCTCCCTGAGGGTGTATAAGTCACGAGTTGTACCAGTAGTTTTATGCAAAGTTGACAATATCATGAAATATAAACCCTTGGTTTGGAATTCCACCAGAAATTAAAGTGGCATTAAAAAGAAAAGTAAATGTTTTGGCATATGGATTAAGAAGTTGGTTTGTATTTCTTATTGGTTTGCACTGCAAATTCCTTTCAACTGAGCAATAAAGGATGGTTCAGAAAGGATTTAAGAACAGTTTGGTTCTCAGTCCACATGTCTTCTCTGAATGATATCTTTCACCACCCCCAATTAAATGTGCCTGTCTCTGGGGATTGCTCATTCTGGAAATGGCAGGTCACTCAGACTGCTCCTAAACAGACTGGATGCCAAGAAATTAGGAATTGGTGCTAGTTTTGGAACAGTTGTAGGTGCTGTTCACCTATTGCAGATAGTCATGTGTAAATACACGACAGTTTTAAGAAGTCATCAAGTTGCTCCCAAATCTCTGTGGATGATTGTACTCCTCTGCACATGCTGGTTGAGCTTTCAATTTGTTGGTGGGTTTTGTCTCAAAAAAAAAAAGGGAAAATAAAAAGAAAAAACTCTAAAGTTTTCATATATGGATATAGTACATGTATTTGGGGAAGGAATAGGTTCTGTCTGAGGCAGAAGGAATAGCGGTTGTTTACACAACAAATCAACTGGGAGCAGTTCAATACATGAGTAGCATGAATTGCACTGTGGCACGAATTGATTTGTACCTACTGGAAATTGTACTTCTGTCTTTGAAGGATTGCTTCCATGAGACTGACCTGTGTTTGTGAGTGAAAAAGGGAAAATGATCCTGTATTGAAAATATTCTGGTTCAGTGCTGTCCTGAGAAGTGCAAGTCCACTTGCAAAGCGTCTCATCCTGTTACCACCCCATCAGTGTCTTTAAAGTTGCCATGTCTCATTTTCCCATATACATTGCCATATGCCCAAAGATTAGCATTGTCCATAGGTGTTTCATCACTAGCTGCTTTTGTCAGTCAGTTGGCAAGGAGTTTGGGATGACTTCCTGAGGTACTCCGTGAGTCTGGGAATGTTGTGTTTTCACAGATTTAGATACCACAGGGAAAAACACAGAAGAGTGTATAGGATATTAAATTGAGAATAAATGAGAAGTATGTATCGTATTTCTGCTGCACCCCCCAAAATGAAAAACTATGGTGTTGCTGCTGGAAAACCGAGAAGCTTAAAAGCACGTAAAAGATTTTCCTGCTCTTTATCTACAGTAAAAAAGACTTGAAGGAGATACTTATTTGATGTATGGGCTGGAAGAGAATCTTGCTTACTCCTGGAAGAGAATCCTGCTTACTGCTTGCTAGTTATGCTAATAGGGGTGTAAATCAGAGGCCCATGGTAATCTATCCTGCCATCTCTGCAGCAGCTGGGTTGGGTTGCCCAACCTGGCTCTGCCCGTGCAGGTCGATTCATGCGGCCAAACCTCCTCCCGCTGCCTCCTGCCCCCAGCAGCATTTGAGGTGGGCAAGGAGGGCTGGGTGTCAGACCTGTTCTCCTCCATGGTCCCACACAGCTGCATTGGGAACAGAAGGAAACTCTGTATCTTCCCATGTGTTAAAAAAATAGGGGAATCTGTGTGTTGGATACAGTCCTTGGGAAGCTGGGCTTTGCTGGGCTGGTTATTTCCCTCAAGAGCCATCCTTCCAGCCTTGGCTTTGCAGAGGGAAGGGAACAGGAGCTCTGCACTTCCCATCTCAGAGTTTGGCTATATCTGTAGTCCAGAAGGTTGGGTTGTACCCCAACCTTTAAATACCTTTCATGCTTTAAATACCTGTGTGTAGTTCTTAAAATAGAAAAAAAAAGAGAAGGAGAGAAAAAGTTTCAGCTGTTTGGGACATGCTCACAGTTTGGATATGCACAAGTGGAAATAAATTTAAACATGCAGCCCCAAAGTAAACAGATATGACTGTGAATATACACAGGGAACAGATCAGTTGAGCTTTATACAGTCATTTTTCAAGTTAAACATGCTTTAATGTAAGCCATAAATTTCATCATATGAATATTTTTATGAGCTGCATTTCATCCATTTATTACTCTGGAGTTCCAGAGAGTGACAACGGGTAAATACAGTGCCAGTTCTCCTGCGGGTTGAGTCACCAGGAGCCTTCTCTCTCCTACACGTTGTTTGAGCATGGGTAACAAATTACTGCTATCATTTCAGGCATATTTCAGTGAGATTTTTTAGTTGACAGTGCAGCTGCCAAGACTTCTTGTGTTGGTCCAGGCTGTGGAATTCTGGCTTTAGGTTCAAGGTGGAGGTTCTAGTTTGGAGGGTTCAAATGTGTGAGTAATGGCAGCTTCTTCACAGGGTTTTCACCTGGTTTGGGGCAGATTTTATTTTTACTTAGATCTTGATTCTCAGTTTTTGAAATAAAATTACAGTTTCCAAATCTCTAAGATTGTGGTGCTCAGGAAGCAATGAAACACACTGAAATTAATACACATCTGGGTAATTTGCAGTTGACTTCAGACACATTATTGTTCATATGCCATTTTACATGCACCTGTGTTGTTAAAAAAAATTAAGAGTGACTAAGAGCCCTTTGAGAAACAGGGTTGGGAAAGGGGCCTCTGCCATGCTCTGCCTTAGGCAAACAAAATCTGATTCCATAACAACAATGTTCAGGAGAGGACGTGGAGTTGGAATATGCTGGGGAGAGTGTGGCTCGGTCAGGGCCACATTCCTGCTGTCCTTGGGTGCCTGGCTGAGGCATCTGAGTTTAGGTACCTGTGGATGTGGGTGAGGAGGAACATCCACCTCTCCCTCCCTCCCTCCTAGAAAGGGACAGCAAAGCTGATAGTTAAGGCATATTTGTGAAGTGTCTGATGGGTAAATGCCACCCTAAAACATGGGTAAAAGACAATTTGTGATTGGAAAAGTCTTTTTAGAGGATGGCAGCACATGTTGGACATCATGTATTTAACCAAGTCCGCTTTCTGTAATCATTAATGTAGAATAAAATACCTTTTTCTGATATAGAACACACATACAGAAATGAAAGTGGAAAACAGCTAATTTACAAGTAACTTCTTAGTCACTATATTGATGCTTTATAACACAGCTAAACATCCTCTATCTTCAGAAGGTCATTTAATATTTTTCTTACATAGATCTGGGCAGTAACAGTCTATTTTGAAAGTTTTAGTGCAGAGAAGTAGATCACAGCATGCTCCAAGAGCCGATGTAGCTCCCTACATTTGCTTTTCCTGTTTCAGCCTTATTAGTATTTTCATCACTAGCTTAAAATTAATCAAGGCAGACAAGTCCTTGCAGCCATGAAGCAAAGTGCTGGAAGCAGTTATTGCCTCTGTGAGTGCTGTACCGTGGCAACCCGGGCTGTGGCGTGTACCAAAGCCCTGCCATTTGAATTTTGGGAGATGAAGGAATGAGCTCTAGTATTAGAAACCCTAATCTGCAAAGGGTACAGAGCTTTGAATGCAGAGTGACCTTGTTTGCCAGGCAAGGCTCCGTGCCTGAGAGCTGTAGAGTAAATTCCTGAGTCTTTTCCAAGAGTATTGGCATCTGTCGCCCATGTATTGATGACAAAATTGCCACGTTTCTAGAGGAGGGATTGTACTGTATCATGTAATGTGTTTGTCTGTCTTCACTCAGAAAGGGATTATATTTGCTTCAAAACATCATAGTAACAAGAAGCTGATTCTGTAAATTTGAGAATAACACCCTGTCTCTGCCTCAAATATCCAAACTTTCTTTCTTTTGATTGTTATTCGTTTCTTTATGCAGAGAAATCCACTGTTGCCTTTGGTCATAGCAGCTTCTTATATCTTCTGCTAGTGCTACACTTAAAGATTTTGTCATACCAATTCAAATAAAAATTATATGCTGAATTGGAAATGCTTTATGGTCCTTACAGTGGATAAAATATGTTAATTTGTGTAAATGCTCCTCTGAGTGCAGATGCTTGCACTGAAAGCATGCTTATCTTAAAAGCTGCTTGTCTTTCATTCTTTTATATGCACAGTTTATTTTTTTAATACATGTCTAATATTTCAGAAGATTTTTTAAAAGGAGATATTGGAAGTTAAGTGAAAAAATACCCTTCTTGCTTTTTCATAAATATTCATGGTTACATAGAAAATCTTATAACTGAATTGCTATTTTCTTTTGAGGTTTTGTGTGTTCTTCCCCCCTCATCCCCCCCTTTTTTTTTTTGCTTTATGCTTGATTTCATTGCTATAGATTAGCAAATTAAGAATTCTGGGTTGGCTGTGCCATTATATGCTTGACATCAAGTCTGGTATGTGAAGTGTTAGTCTGCTCACTTGTGTTACAAAAGTTTTATGTGTCTTAATAACTTGTGATAACACACAAGTGAATTAAGCCGGGTTAATATGATGCACTACAGACTTTTACGGTTTAGATCATAAGCTGAAGCATTTGCTTTGTTAGTCTATAACTAGAAATATATGCACGTTGCATTTGAGGTCAGCAACCAAAATATTGCATTGTATGTTAACTATGAAGGAAAAATTAGTGAGAAACTAATTTTGGAAATAATTCTGTTTGAATGCTTCTTATTGAAAAAGATTTCTGTCAGAACTCAGCTGTTAAATTCATATTCTGAATCCAGTGGTCATTTAATTTGAGCGAGACGACAGCTTGGTTCCCAGGCACAGATATGAAAATAAACTAATTCCTATTCAGGGGAAGTGGCTTTTGTTTTATCAGTTTCAATATTTTTTCTCTATGAAGAGATGTCATCTTGGTCTTCCTTTTTTTAGTGGAACCTCTTTTGCCAGGAGGAATTGGCAGGAGTGATGCCAGGTAAAGCAGAAATGAATGTTTGGTACCTACAGCTGGGCAGGACCACTGCAAACACTGACCTGTTAGAGAAACATAATGGAATATGTGCAGCGAAATACATGGATACATTTTCCTTACAACAAAATACAGGCATATATAATACTATAATCATTAAATATTCATTTTTCAGGTTTTCAAGTTTGCACCTGCAGTAAATCGGTGCACTACATAACACATAGAAGATGGATGGTGTAGTGTGGCAAGAGTAATGAATTTCACTTTTCCTGCTATGAAACCCACAGAGCCTGGTACCAGCTGATCATAAATAAATGCCCAGTCAAGAGCAATGTCAGTCCCTGTAAGGAGAACATCGGGGTAGATAAATCAAATGTTGTTCAGGACGTTTTTCTTGGTAGGAAAGAAATACAGAAGTGCTTTCTGGATGTTATTCACTGCTGATTATTCACTACACACTTTTATTCCATCTCATTCGCTGAATTTCAATGTGTTAGACATTTAAAATTCAGTCAAATGCTGGGGAGAGAGGGTAAAAATGGCAAAGGATGAGGATATTCAAATCTCACCGGAGAAGTGAGTTTATAAAGCTGAAAGCTGGCAGTGCACTATAATAGCAGAGACCTGTAGTCCTTTTTCCCTGGTCAATAGCTTAGTCAAAAAGACAGCTTTGCATATATTACAAAGATATCCTTTAATAATGTATTTCCCTTTCAGAGATTTCCCCTTCTTCCCCCGTCTTTCTGCGTGGTTTTTGCCATGTGCAATTGGCATTCATGGAACATATTCCCCTTGGAGTGGCACAGGCACATCCTGTCATTTGTGCAACCCAGGCCCATCCATGGCTTTCTTTGGGGTAGAGGGGGATGGCTTTCAAAATCCCAAACTCACTTGTTACTGCTCACCATGGAATGCACCGGATTGGAAAATCATTGTGCAGAAAGCTGCGCTTTAGATTTTTTGCTGCACTTTTAAGTTTCTAACACCACTTCTAGGAAAGCTAATTAAAACTGAGACGGAGGGTACAAATTGTTACATACTGTGAGTATAGCCTTGGGAATGGAAAATCCAGGGATTTGTCCCTGCAATGGAAAGGGAGGTCTTGAAGAGCTGCACGCAGAGAAAGGTGAATATACAAATGGAGTGTGTGGAGTTACAAAAGAGAAGTGTTGCTATGTTACATATGCTGACTTGAAATAAAAATTGATGCGAGTCATCCTAGAAGTAAATAATATTTAAAAAGCATCAAGCATAGGCTTTACATCCTCAGGGCTCATGTGGCCTGTATCCCAGTGGTATAGAATTTAATGATTACATATACCAGGAATGAATCTGAGATTCCCATTTATTCCTCTGTCACAGATGAGCCACAGTGGAACCCAGAGCTATTGCAGTCAAGCCTGAAGGTTGGCCATACATATGTGTATTTTCTGACTGTTTCTCTTCATCAGGATTCTTTTTTAGTTTTTGCCCATTCTCATTTTTTTTTTGCTAGCAGGGATGAAGTTTGCAGGGATCCAAAGAGAGAAAGAGCTTCTGAGATGACTTACATATGTAAGGCATCACAGCAGTGATGGCCTTGTCATCAACTCTTCTCTTTCAACAAATAGACCAAATTATATAATGAATGTATGTGAAGAAATTGCCTCCTTCTAGTTATTTCGAGTGCTTTTGGGTGGAAAAGGTCCACCAACATTATTCATGTGAAACACTTATGTAAAATTGGTCTGGCTGCAGCTTCAGAACTCCTGGTGATGGTTCTCCTGGCTGTTGGGATGGTAGATTCAGACTCACTGAAATGCCATGGCAGAATGGAGGCTCCTCTTCCGTGTTAATTTAGTTGTGTTTAGCATGCATCCATGAAATAAGGACAACGGATTGTGTGACCCAGCTCATGGTGAGAGCCAACTCTGTGACCTCTTAGAGTGTTGGAAGCTGCAAGCCTCTGGCAGCTACCAGTATCAATTAGAATATGAACTTAACCTCCATCTTCTGTTTGCTTGGATTCACACTTACCTTTTCGTTGGAAGCATATGTTGCCTCACCTTTACTTGAGTTTAGAGCAGGAAAGAAGCATTTCCCCAAAGTCAGCAAAACTTTGGCATGGAGTAGATGTAGGTTATGACCTCTCATGCCCTGTTGTAATCAGTGCACATGGTGCTGCTGCAGCACAATGTTTGCTGAGTGCCAGGGTAAAATAATAATAATAATAATAATGATAACAACAATAATAATAATATCAACTTCCAGTCCAGAGCTTGAACACTACAGTGATACTAAAGTTGATGACACGGTTAATCTCTCTCTTTCACCTGTAATGACAGTATGGGTTAATTTAATTTTACATGGATGAGTGAAATGATTAGTTGTACTTTGTTTAAATAAAGGTTAATAGCTAAATATGGATAAGCATAAGCTGGACGTAGAAAAGTAATAGGAGAGTTGAAATGCTTTGGCTAACGATATTCTGGATGCATACAAAAGGAGTTGTAGCAGGGATGTGGAAGCCCTAGAACAGGATGATCCTTTCATTTTAATTAAAAGTATTTAGGGTCTGAATGGGAAACTTTGCAGGGTTGAAGAGATAGGTATTACAAATTCTGCAATGGAAAAGAAAAAAGAAACTATTGGAGTGACTATTGGGAAGGAAAAAAGCGGTGAAAACCAAGAAAGTGTGAATTCCAGTTGATACCGTAGCAGTGGCAATAGTTCAAACCAGAAGGGGTTCGACAAAAAAGAGGAACAATTGAATTTTTTCCTACTTGTGTATTTGAGATTCTGATCACCTATCCAGGGTATGATTACTGGGAAGTGTGTCATGTGGCAAGGAGATGAAGGAGAAAGGGATATAAAATAGCTTGAGAAAAAAAGAAAATTAGTTCTAGTTTATTCTTCTTGAACACAATACATGTAGAATTAATAAACTAAAAAGAAATCATGATGTAAAATGAAAGAGCAAGGCAGACATAAGTTAACACATTTAAAGGACTTGATCCATTTGGTTTAATGTGTTTAAGAGCTTAGTGTATACCCTGATGCATCTCAGATGAAACGCTCATTGATATGTGCTAAAAGAAAATAGATGAAAGACTCAAATTTTCAAGGCAGGTATTATTTTTTTGAGCTGTGAAATCTGACTGCCAATGCATAAAGCTTTCCTGTTAAGTGAGAACAGAACAAGGGAAAACGGAGGTAAAATCTCTTCCATCAAACTCTACTGCGTCAAAGCTTGTGAGACAAATCTTCCTTTCACATTTGTTTAGTGAATATTGGTGTCTAAATCTTAAAAGAAGACTTTGGTCAACAAAATGTCGACACCCTTTATTTTTGCCAACACTATCCTGTAATTTCCAGGAGAGCAGTGGGGTGAAAGTAAGAATGGCCATGCAAGTGAATACTTCACCCTGTCGTAACCAGCCGTGGGACAAAACATGGGAATGTTGCACTCAGGCAATAAACCACCAAGGCTTCAGAGAGCTTCAGTGTCCGCCCACAATCCTGTCACTGCCATCACTCTTTAACCCCTTTATGCCATGACTCATGGTTTTCAAGCCATGGGACGTGTTCACAAAGGAGCAGCTGCCATTTTCTGGCTCTCTGCTCCAGCCTTTGAATCAGACACGTCATGGGCAACAATGGCAGACTGAGAGGTGCCCTTCGGAGGAGACAGCCCTGGGTCAGTAACAGTAACACAGCAAATGCTCTGAGCATCAAGCAATTCCCTGTTTAATAAGATCATCCTGTATGCCTCTCTGCTTTAAACATCTCAGGCTGCTGAAAATCACTCTTGATTTTAGATCATCAAGAATTGCAGACTTTTTATTGATGGAAACGAGATGGTGATTGATATTGAAATACTTGGTAGTGCAGGCATGCTTTTAAAAAATATTGTAAACAGAGAAGAGATCAACATATATGCTGCAAAAGCATCTTGAGTTACTATGGTGCTGTATTTTTTCTTAGTCTGTAGTGACTTTTTTTACCCAGAGTCTCCACCCAGATGATCTCAGTATCTAGGTTAGATATGAGGTGACACAACAGAGAATATGAAAACATTGGGCCTGGGAAAGGGAGAGGACATTTACATAAAGTAAATGAAGCTCTTTGATTGCATGCAGTTACACAAGATAATGGGTTAGTGTGGTCATTTCTTTGGGGAAGGATTTTACTTTTTGTTTATGAATAGATGTAAAGAGCAGAAGACTAACGCTATGGCTCAAACTGTTCAAACTGAAAGGGAGGATTTGGCCTAATACAGTTTGATAGAAGCATCTAGGAAAATGATTCAAAAGGCTTTTTCTGAATTCCTTTGATCATGTAGCTTTCAAAACATAATCAAACTGCTCTTTGGTTCTAAAGTAGGGCATTATCAAAAACAAGTTCTGCATAACATCTTGCTTCCCTGTAGTCAACCAACTGCATTGCTTAGTCTTTACTTGGAAGGATGCGACACAAGCTTGTGTAGTTAGTTTCAGTTTTTCTTGTTTGTTTTTTACACCCTTAATGTGTTGCATTAATAGAAAAAGAGATGCCCTCCTCCCTCACACTTGGGAGACTGTCATAGCACTGCATCTGAGGGTGTCATTCCAGTACCGAAATGCAATGCCACCTGCATAGAATAGTCCTGTCTTGTGCTTTCAGTACACCACGATCTTGGGCTTAGCTGCCTTTTGCACATCCTTGTGTTTACAGCTCTGTTCTCTCCATAGACTCTTTTATTCTGTGCTTCTGCACAGCCAAGCACTCTGCACACCTCACCATGTCTTTGTGACACAGCGTTTTTGTCTTGCTGTCCCCTGGGCTCTTTCCAGCCTCCTGGGAAAGAGGTGTTTACGCTCCTTGTCGCAGATGGCCCAGAGTTCTTGCTTAGGCAGCTAGGCTGGTGTGGCTGCTTGGATGTTGTGCAGTCGGAAATCACAGCCCTCTGCAGTAAGGACCTCTGTGTTTAATTCATGCATTAAAAAGAAAGTTTTCCTGTGCTTGCTTCAATCTTGTGAATTTACCACATGAAAGAAATTCTTTACACTCATAAGATCTCTTGGGCATTGATCCATAGTCTTTATCTGTGCACATAGCTGCTCCGAGAGAATACAAGAGTTGGAAAGCTTGTCCTTTGGTACAATCCAGACTAGCAGGTATGTTTGTGTTCTTGGTTGACGTGTTTGTCTGATTGCCTGGGTGAGATAGTAAGTTTGTAGATAGAGTCTGTATCCAACATTCAAGCATGTTTGCCAGAGATAGCTGGCTGCTCCTGCCTGTCTCCAAAGTTAATGAATTGCTTTTCAGTTGTTTTCAGCAACAAGGAATTTGGGGTTTCTGAAACGGTTTGTTGGGCTCAAATTTGGAAATAATCCAACACAAATTTTGTAATTTGTTAGAGCTGATATGTAAACAGGTGGCTCAGATATGGCTGATTTAGGAAGTGTAGCAGATATTTTGATTGGGAAATGGGGGACCACTCTGATGGGAATATTTTGGCAAATTTCCAGAAGTACAAAGAAGCATTTATCCTAAACTACTATGCTGTTTATCACTTAACAACTAAAGATCAAGCATTAATCCAACAGATTAGCCAAGCCTTAGCTGTACACTGCCATACACCTCATGTGTATTGTGAGCTCTGCTGGCTGCAAACCCTGATGGCTATTCATCCCTGAGGTGGAGCTGGCTGGGCACAAGGCAAACTCCAACCTCCACTGGTGTTTATATACACTAATTCCACATGCTGGAACCAGCCTTGTGCTCAGGATTACGTCTTCTTTTCATAGGTCAGTACTATGTTCCAGGGTGTCCAAAGGCTGTTGCCAGAGACTGCTGATCCCTTCTGACCTCTTCAGACACCGTGTTACCTATTTTCAGACTGGGTCACAGTCATCATGTTGCATCAGGGTGTTGCAGACTGTGTGTGACTTATGAGAGGGTATGACTGTCTTAGCCTTACTACCAAGTATTTCAGTTCCTATCCTGTGACCTGCCCTTCTGAGGTATTTTTGGGGTAGAGGGCAAATGAGATGCATTCCACAAATAGGCCTTATGCTGCAGTGGAATTGGAATGGCCCTGGAATTACACACACCTCACATCACCTACATCAGACAACATTACAAAGGAATCGAGCTGCACCGTCAGATCCTTTCTAATTGAAGGGATAGGACTTGGGAGTCTTTTCCTTGAAGACTACCCACACATTCTCTTTGAGATCCTATCATGAGATCCTTGACTGAGGAGACACCCATTGAGTAGCTGAGCAGATGCCTTTGTAATCTCTTTGGCTGTCCAAAGTCATTAAAGGCATGACATTCTATATAACACCCCCCCTCCCCCAACCCCCACAATATCTCACCTGTGTTAGTTTTGTATTGCATGTCTTCCTATATTAAAACATGACAAGACAACAAAACCATGCCAGCTTGACTTGTTCAGGCTGCCGAGCATGGTCGGTAGAAGGTATGATGCGGGGGGGTTTTTTGCCAAGTGTACATATCTACTTAAGCGGAAGAGTTTTGCATAAGAGGAATTTTAGGAAGACTCTCTAATGGACGATAACTTGACTTGGTTAAAGAGGTCCCCTGCAAAGTACTTATCTCTGAACATGGCTTGTGGGCAAGGAGGAGGTCGGCAGAGTCCTGTCTGAGTCTGAAAGAAAGGGAAACACTGCACCACCTGTCTTTGACACAACAAAGTACAGCTCGAGTTTTATCTGAGCTGTGGGGGAATCCAGCTGTCATTTCTGCTTTATTGCTTCACTGAAATGGAAAAAAAAAAATCTTTTGAAAAGCAATCTTTTATCTTATTTGGCAGATATGGCCAAGTCCTGCCACTAAATTTCCCAAATGTAGTTTATGTAATCGCATGGTGCAACTCCATGTTAAAAGAGGTAGTTGCTATGTATGTGACAACATACGGTTTGCATATATTATAGTGAAGGAGATCTTCCCTCATGTGGACTTCTCCTCTCTCCAGGGCTGTGGCATGAGTGGAAATGTAGAGCAGGAGTATCAGGATTCAGAATACAGTATTGCAATCCTACTGTAAAACACAGACAAAGGTTTTCTTTTTTTTTTCTCCCCTTCAAGATAAAACATTAGAATATTTCTGAGCAGTGATGAAGCACACACAGTTATGCTCTCCTGGCTTGTGAGGCACCAGGTATTATGAAATACTGCAAGACTTTAGAAAGGATTTCCTGTCATCTTCTACTTATAGAACCCTGTCTATTAAAACATAAAGGTTTTTTGTTATTATGTAGTGTTTCAAAGTTAAAATGATTCGTGAATCAGAAACTGCCATTTTCCTGACAGAGTCCGTTGAGGATTTCTGAAAGAGAGTTTATCTTCCATGACTTGGGTGCACTGCCATAAATTTGGTTGCTTGCTAATAAGCTCTGAGTATGAACATAATTTCCATAAAACTTACCCTCTGTGATGGTTTTTCACAGGTTCACAGCTTCAGAGGGGCTGTGATACCCTAAGACTCAAAGGCAGTGTGTCTTTTACACCATCAATATTTCCTTTGCTTGGGTAGGAAATCTCCCGTGCTCAGCGTTTGCATGTCATTACCTCACTGCCAGCTGTGTGTGAGCAGTGCTGCTGTCTCAGCTCTGGGAACAAACAGGTTTGGACATGCATGGCTATGACATGGTTCATTCCTGACTCTTTTGCAAGTTGGAATTGTGGACGTATCTTCCATTCTTGGCTCGACTGTTATTCTCTGTAGCAAGTCTTATTTTCCCAGGCAGATTGTTGAAATGTGCTAATGAGCCTCCAAAGAATATAAAAGAAGGGCTCCCATGGTTGCACATTTTCTAGTTCAAAAGCTACTTCTGGTGGCAGAGGCAGGTACAGCACTGACACCCTCTGAGATCATTTGCTGTGCATTTTGCCTGCCCACACCTGGAATGCACAGCTGGTCTGTCACTGTAACTGTTGGCTGAGCCCTGGATATTAAAATATTTGGCCTGATGTACTTTTTTGGTACACACTCATTTTCTTTCCATGCTGACCCAATGCTAATAGCTTCTTCCAAAGCAAAACATAATACCGTAGAAAGCAAGTGTATGCATGTAGAATGTTGCTCAGTAATAATCCTATTTTCAGTCTAAGGTTCTGTTGCTTTGCAAAGTTACTCTAAGCCATAGCAGCTGTAGTCAGGACCTATGTGCTGCACATACATTCAGTCCATTTTTCCATGTACCACTTTCCTTGCATGGAGTGGTCTTTGGAGCCTCACAGACGTCCTCTACAGTTTTGTCTCAGGAGGAAAAAAGGGCTCCTCCAACAGAACTCTTCTTTCCCATGCCACAGACATTGTCTCCAGCACAAATGAACACCTGCCAGATTGTCTGTTATCTTTATGATCTGAGCAGCCTTATGTGGCTCTTAACTTTATGCCTCAATCGCACATGTGACTTGCTTGATTGCACGGCATCTTGGCCTGGTGTCCCAGCTCCTTGCCTTCTCTGCGTTGCCTGGGGGAATGGGAAGGAGGGGAGAAGGTGTGGCTATTCCCATTGCAATGCCTTCAGCCCTCTCAGGCACTATAAAGTATTCAAATCAAATTTTGCAAGGTAGGCGGTGACTTCTTCCCCCTATTTTTATAATCCTGCCTTAATCACAAAATAAGTACTGAACGTGCTTCCATGGGTACACTCACAGCAACGTAAATACTTGGCTCTGTCAAGCTGAGGACTTTGTCTTGGAGACATTTTGCCAGATTCCGGAATGGAAAATAACTAGGTGATTTTAATGGCAGTAAGCCACGTCATCTGAGCTTAATTCTTTGGCATTTCACTCCATTTTTCGAAAAGAAAATTTCCAATGGAGAATTCCTGAGTTTTTCATTACATTGTTTTTCAGAAATGCTTTGCCCAGCTCAGCTCAAAAACAAAATGTTCAATAAAATCAAAGACCTAGTGGGTGTTTGTACTTCTGTGGTTTCACAGGAATGGGCTTCACTTTTTGTTGTTCTTGTAGCTCTACTATGCTTTATTTTTGCAATGTACCTGTCACTTAGGGCCCTTTCTCAGCTTTGGTAGAAAAGAAAATTCACAGCTTCATTAAATTGGCAACGTGGTTCTTATTTTGTCACCTATTTGAAAGTGTGAAATCATTTTTTGGCAGGAAAAAAATTGCTCGAACGTTCCTTAAAAAGAAGCATTAAACTTCACCTATGAACATTATGTGTTTGTGATATTAACCAAATCAGTGCCACACGCTGCTGCACTGTGGTCTTTTAAAAACAAGGTGTGCTATTTTCACTGGTCAAGATGAATTTACCTGTATTTTAATAACTCTTTGCTGACTTGGAACGTTCTACAGGCCTCTCCTTGACCAGACAGAAAGCAGCTGCAGGAGCATTGGTCTTGTGCTCATCCGTCCCACAAATCCAGTTCACCGAGCATCCGTATGCACTGGGATGAGGCAGTAGCTCACCTGGACAACATTCAGGAGATACCAAGTTCAGTTGGTACTATCAGGAGTTTTATCTTAATCTCTCCATTCCAGGGTGTCTCTTCTCCTCATAACTCCCTTGGCTGCTCTTTGTAGTGTTCTTTGAACTGAGTTATCTACAGGAGGGGTCAGAGCACACCCTCGTGTGAGCCACTCTTGCTCCTTGAAATGAGTTAGAGCTGGACTTACCCAGTAAGTACCTACATTCAGTGAGGGTTTTGTTTGATTTCTATGAGTCCCTGATGTCATTAAGTATTGATCTCAGAAAGAACCTTAAACATCAAAGGAAAGTGAATTGATTCCAAGCATCAACACAAAACATGTTCCTTGCTTTGTTAACAATTTTAAGTGAATAGGAATGATTTTTTGAGGGGTCTAATTTTACCTCTTGCCATGAAATGAAGAGAGAGAAATAAAAGTTTCCCTGCAGGAGCTGAGTGCTGTCTGCAGTGTAAGTTAGATGAATTAGTATGTTGTGAATCAAGAGTGAGTGTCTAGTGAAAACACTGCTCTAACCAGGCAGGAACATACCATGTGTTTCAGTTAAGAGTGTGAATAACCATCAGAAGTCCAATATCAACTCTGGATAAATGGCAGAGTAAAGTGCACCAACAATATGTAAATGAAAGTAGAATTATTTTCAGGGATGACAGTCTTTCTGTGTTTCAGATAAATGTAATTTATTAATATGTCAACTACAGTTTAGAGTGTGTTCCAACCATCTGTAACCATCTGTAATGTTCAGAGATACTAGTTCAGAGTGATGCAATGGCATTATAAAATGTCTCTCCAACACTTCTGGCATTAGAGTATGTGTAGCCTACAGTCAAAGTGCAGTAGCTCGAAAAAGAAGTGTGATGTTTATTAGGTCTAATTGTGCATAATTTTAAAAGCTGTTTGACATCTAAGGAGAGATAAATGTTTTCACACTTTCAGCGTTCAAACATGACACACTGTGTTCACACCAATTACACTGCTCTCCCCTAGGATGTGACCTTCTCCTTAGTTTTCAAGCTTCTCCTTCTTATTAATTTCTATCCCAGATATTAAGCAGGTACTCTGCTTACACAGATTTTGTAAAGCCTTGGATTTTTGTGCATTTGTACTATTTTACTCTCTGTTAAGCAAGGTAAAAGTGGCTTTGGAATTGATGCACCTTAACATTCTCCTTGAACATAAAATTCAAATTAGAGTCACATAGGTATAGAGTAATACTTGGTAAAGAAAAATTTCAAAGCATAATGCAGTTGAGGTTCACTTATTCATTGCACAAATTATACTTATGTGCTGAATCATTAAGTGTTGGGTTTTGTTGCAGAAAAGCTTGGAATTTCCTTCTGTGTTATAAGGAACCAGCATTTACGTATTTGCTTGTGAATGCAAGTGGGATCTTTCTTCCTCAGATTTTCATATCTGATCCAAGAATTTATATTTAAATATCTCCATAATAATGTTTCTGTTTAGATTTATATCTCTTCTGAATGGAATGAAGAATAAGGGTGTGATTGTAACACGTTTTACATATGCCACGAATACTTCAAGAGAGGAAGAAAGAATGTCAGTTAAAAAAACCCCACCAGAACAACAAAGCAGCAATACAAAATTCTGAAGTGAAATTTAGGAGTCATTGTAAGTTGTTGAATCTGGGTATTGAGCATCTGAGTGTTCCTTGTCTTATTCTCTCAAATAAATATTTTAATTCTCAGTCACAACCAGTAACTTTCCAGAAATGCTCACTCACTCTCACATTTTGGTATAACAAACTCCACGGCTCCTTCAAGAATAATGATTTTCTGAATGGTGTTTTCTCACTTGAGTTCTTCACCAATTGCTTTCTCTTTTGAGTTGGCAGGTGAAATGGAACTGTGGAAACAGAAGTGACTGGACACTGCTGGTGGCAGGGCAGGGATTTATAGGAAGCAGGTGGCTGTGTGCCAGCAGTGGAAGACAAACACTTCAACTGAGGGCATGAAGAGCACCTCCCAGCTTTGATGGCAGCAGAGTGTAAATGAGAAGACAACAGGCAGTGAATGAGAACCAAAATTCCAGGAAATGTGTGTTGGATGTGGATGAAGTTCTTGGTTTGTACATATTAAAATAAGAAGGCAATGTGAAGACAGGAGACAGACAGACCGTTAAATGTAGGGACAAAGAGGGATTCATATATTTAATTAAAAATTCACCTTCAGTGGAAGGTTTTAGGAGAAAACTTAGAGATGCAGTGAGGAAAGGAGACTGCATAGGCACTAAGGACATACCTCTCTGTTCTCCTCCAGAGTAGTTGATCTAAAGGCAGGGAATGAGGCTAGTTAGAAGTTGTCACATTTTCAGTGAAAAACAGGATGAGGAAATCATGTAAGAGAGAGGATGGAGCAATGGACGCAGACATCCCCAAAGGAAAGGCATTGCTGTAGTGCTAATATTGATGAAAATGGCAGGTTAGATAGTGGAGCCTGTGGGATAATACCGAGTTCTGCTTGTGAATTGGAAATCCCTTTCTTCTGCTTTAGATGAGCCCAGCAATTTTCCTTACAAGCTGCTTCCTCAAAACTGAGAATAATGACAGGTTAAAAGGTTACAGCACATTCAGGGAGTAGCAGAAAGCAGTTCATTTTGGAGTGTATCCAAGAAAATGCCAGCAGTTTGGGCACATAGCTGTAGGACAGAGGTATCAGTTCAGGTCAGCGGGAGGAACGGAAAGGCTGAGGTGGAAGGGACCAGGGTGGGTAGGGAGAGATAGCAGGATGTTTTTGATGGAAAATGTCCAAATTCCCCAGGGCTACCTTCAGTCTTAGGTTTGTCAGTCACGACACTGAGTGTCTTCAGCAAACACTAGATGGAAACCTTAACTGTTCCTGAAGAATAAAAACATAGAAGCATGAGTCTGTCAAAGTGTAGTGTCTAATATACTAAAATAAATATCCAAATTCCACAGAGACTGAAGAAACATACTGAAAAATAGAGCACCACTGAAAAAAACAGGCCCAGCAGTGGAGTGCAGAGGATGGCAAAACTTTCCTGCCCAAACACATGATCTCAGGAATGCAAGTTAAAAGATGCACAGTTCTGAATTGGGAAAAACACTTGAAATCTCCATCTTCAGCTTGAAGACCTAGGGCAGAAAGATGTTCCGTTCTTTGAAGGATAGAAATCTTTTGGCCCTTGAGAGGGAAATGTCAGTGTTGTAATAATAAACCACTGACAAACAAATGGGACTTGCCATGGATTCCAGGGGACCACAAGAAATATTGTCTGTGTAGTTATTTGCTGAAGCAGATATGAAGTGATCCATTTCTCCCGCTGTTTTCCAGGTGACATTTTAATGCCAGCCTGTGACAGCTGCATACTTTAAAAAGTAATAATATAAGCAGCCTTAGTAATGTATGAAAAAATATGGAAGTGACTTATTTAGACCACACAAGTATGAAAAACATCTTGGTTAACAGGAACACTAATTTAAGTGGCACCAGTGGGAGTTCAGAGAATATAAAAAGGATGCTCTTATTGGGCAACTTGTGGACTAAAACTCAATATTTAATAATGTCTCTTCCAAACATAAAACCTTAATGAAAAAAGCTTGCATGGAAGTCCAGAAGAGGATTTTTCAGGGATGTGTGTATTTTCACACCCCATTCTCTTGTTAGACTCACAAATTTCAGTTATTTTCAAATCACTGAAATGCTTCTTCAGATATATTTATCAAATATTTTCCTATTAAATAAGTCTAGTTGCCAAGAGGCAACTAGAAAAGAAATGGGAAAGACCTTAAATAGCTGTTTGAGATTCATTTATGCAGTGCTGAAAAGCCACATGGAAAATCTAGAAAGAAATTATTTAGAGTCCCATAAAAATAAGCAAGATTTGTTATTATAAGGAAATTGTTCTGTAATGCTCATTCCACACTCCATTCGGTATAATTTCAGTCCTGTGCTCTCTTAGCTTCATTATTCCATGGTTACGAGGGTTCTCAACCATAGTCCAGTAAAAGTTGGATGTCTCTACTTTTCCACAGGATCAGTAGACTTGAACTTATAGATTCCCAGACCATCATGAAAAGAGACTGTTTCAATTTTTTTTTTTCTGTCTCTAGCAGTTACAGAAACATCTCATGTTTTACATCAGTGATAGACAGTATATTTGATTTAACCAATTAGTTTCTGGTCTGGAAAAAGGCAGAATAAAAGTGATGAAATGCTTGTAACTGAGAGTAGATACAGCCCATCACAGGGACAGGGCCAATTCCCATCTCTCACTGATCAGCAGCTTCTCAGCAGGGAATAATCTGCAGGATCCAGCATCTGTACTTCCCCACCTGAAAACCAGCCATGTTTAAGAGTCAAGGGGGAAGCAGAAATCTCTGGTTTAGGGGAAGGTGGTGCAGTTCTGTGTGGGCCTAAGTTTGGAAGGATTCAGGAGGAACCAGATTAAAACTCGGGCAGTCCATGTACGTATCCTCTCTTTTGGTGCTTGGTTTGGAGTTTGGGTTCTGGTTGGTTGGTTGGTTGATTGCTTCTTTTGTTTTGCTATAATGGAAATTTTCTCCAACTTCTTAGTCAATTCCTATTAGCTTTTCTCTGACCTTTGTTCAGGAATAGCTCATGTGATGTGGTTATGGCAGCAAGGAAGGGATGGGTTTTTCCTCCCTAAGGGTCTCTGTTGGCCCTCTACCCATTGTCCAGAGATTATTTTGATTCTCATTTTTATAGATTCATTTCTTTGTAATGCTCTATACATTAGGTGTTTTGACTTTCCTCTGAAAACTAATTTCAGCCATTGAAACCAGTAAATACCTTATTTCCCAACAGTGCAGCAGGAGAGATTAAAAAGAAAACAAACCAGCGTGTTGCTGAGGGACCAAGGTGCTCTTACCTAACTAATCAGTATTCTAACTTTAATCCTCTGCTTTTCCAGAAAACAAAATCCCTTCCTTCAAGGTTGCCGTGAGAAGGTATTCACATACCCAGATGGCTTATGGGAATTATCACGACTTGTGAACTGAATTATTCTTTATATGGAGTTCCATTTTTCTTTCCTGAGTTGTTCTTGCATAACTTATGGTGAGGGTGTGCTGGGAATGTGCTTCACTGCATCCCTCCTCTTTTTTCCTGTGGCACAGGGCTGACCAGCAGTGCCTGAGAACAATAACAGTAGTTCAAGTGCCTGACAGGTGTTCACTCTTTTATACACGATATGGACTTTTCCTCCAAAACCGGGTTTTCATCATCAGTACTTGGCATTGCTGATGGGTTGTCAGTGGGAAAAGAAAGAGTTGAAAGTGGCTGTGATGAATGAATTTGGAAATGCACGGTGTTGCCTTAGAAGGTTTAGATCAGCATTGCCTGGGTAGATTACATTGTGGATACCAGCATTTTGCATGTTTTAGTAATAAATGCAGATGCTCCATCTTTATCTCTGTTACACGCACTGACATCTGCCATAACCATTACATTTGCTTGCTAAAAAAGATGCATTTTCCAGCACCCTTTATGGTGCTCGGCTATATTCTGAAATGAGTCTTTTTCCAGGTTACCCACACTTATTAATGACTCCAGCAGAACTTTTTTCGTGCCTACCAATTTGAGAATTTAACATGCTCACCTGCAGCCTATTGTAATTCAGATCACTGCAGGGAAATGGAAGCTCAGCATTTGCAAATAGACTCTATCTCACTGAATGTGATGGATGTGGATATAGATTCCCTGTACACTGAATAGGGTGCACGTAAGAGCAAGGATTCTGCCTTGCTCTGAGCGTGATGAATGTGAGACTTGAATGCCTGGATATTGGAAACACACACTGCTTGAATGGACAGACAGAGTGTACCTGCACTTCTGATCTCTGCTGCTTCCCTCTCTACACTCCTCGTTTTCTTTGGGGCCTGCTGAGTGCCATACTGCAAGTCTAGTAGAGAGGAAATTCAGTGAGAATCTGAAACCCAGGATTTGTGGGCCACTAATTAGGGCAGTGCGGGAAGTGCCAAGGAGCATCTGTTACCTATGCTCTCATATTTTGAAATTTTAAAGGGAGAAGCAGCAGAGAAGTTTCATCCTTTTGTTTGTTTGGTTGATTTGGTGTAAGAAATAAATATAGGGTGTTTGTTGGGGTTCAGAGTTCATTTTCCAGAAGGGACCAGTTGCTGGTGATGCAGAACACCTGCTCTGCCTTTGCCACTTCCCTGCTGGCCATGCTGAATGTGAATGGACCATCATTGATGGCCCAGGAACTGCTCCAAGTTTGCTATATCTCCACCTGGAACTGAGCAGTCTTCCTTGGAAAATACCAGTGTAGTTTCTCTTGCAGTGAAAGGAGGCTTGGTGGTGTGGAGGGCTCTGTGGTCTGGTGGAGGGAACAAAGGGCTGCTTTTGTCCCTGGCTGGGACTTCACTTTGTAGCATTTTCAGAGCCACACGAGCCGGGCCTTTCACCCTGTGCTGTTTGGGTCTGGAGAAGCTGAGACCTTGCAATTTCCACTGGAAACAATGAAAGCATAGCAACTTGGAGAAAAACACGCTGGTTTTAATTTAGGAAAGTACATAGAGTTTATGGGGTATTTGGGAATAGAAGACTGATCTAGAATCAATATCTGTAGCCTTTGAGAAGAGGCTTTAATTACTGCCAAAATCCAGGATGGAGCAGAAAGACTAGTGGTAAAAGGAGGTGCAAGCATGGCAGGCTTGAAAGAGCTGCTCACTTTGCCAAAAATTACATTATATACTCTCCTCCCCAGCCATCCTGAGAGTTTCCACACTGTCCCTGTGGTGGTCTTTCCAGCCAGTCATTGTGACCCTTTTAAGGTAAAAATGTCCCGAACAGGACACCAGCATTAGTGTGGGTTTGGGAGAACTAGAAAGTAAAAGATAATTGATTCAGAAGAGAAAAGGGAGTTGCAGAAGGTGAGCTGCTCTGAAACAGAAACTCAATTTTATTACACAGAGTAGATTGCAATTCTCAGTGACACACCTCTGCTTCTCCTCTGACTTGAATTTCTGCAGTAATTCTGATAAAATACTGAAAAAATTACTTTTTAGGCCCTCAGGGGTGACAAGGGGCTGTTGGGATTTACAGTTTTGATTAATAGAGTATGAACTGTCAAATCTGAAAGGCAGCTATCCAGAAATGCCAGGAAGATCCCTCTGACATAGTGTGAATGCACGTGAGCTGCTTGAAGTGTTTATTATAATATTAATAATCATGTTGAGGTGTGCCCTGTACTCCTGTGCTTTAACGTGACAGCATTTTTAGGTTGTTCTTGACAAAGTGTCTGATGGTGCATCCCCACAGCACCAAGCAAAGACATTGCATGACATATCAGCTGTCTTAACAAACCTGCTGCCAGGCAGTTCTTCCTCCTGCCTTTGGAGCAAAGGCCTGCACAAACATCTCTTTGGTGTCCCACCACTTCTCATATAGGCTTTTTGGAGAGGTTTTTAGAGTATCCCTCAATTTTAGGAACAGAATGGACAATAGCACAATTCTGAATTTATGCCTCAGTGAAATGGGTTGCAAACATCAGCAGGTGTTTTTCCAGAAGAGCAGCAAAAGTCTGAAGTAGGGACCATGCTAGGCAAGTGCATAGGGATGAGAAATGCCAAGGAATATTTCTGTCTGTACTCCTCACATTTATGTGAGCTGGTGCTAGTTGTCTAATTTGTACTGGGTAAAATTCTGCTGACCTTTCCTCAATTATTTATCCTGTAATTTTTTGTGGTGAACAATGAAAGCAGGGAGATTTCTTAATTTATTGATTCCTTTGCCGACAGTCTGATGGTGCAGTATGTATCATATTTGTGACATTCAATGTAAACTTCAGAGATATAACAGGCCCTGTTAAGCTAAAAAGAGACTTTAGGGCCTGGAAAGAGTGCAGACTAAATATACATCCCTTTCCTTGATGGACAGAAACAGCAATGTAGCCACTTTTGACTTTGGGCCTAACTTGGTCCTGTAACTCTTAAAAACTCCAAACTAAAATTATTAAAAATCCCCAGCCTCTCACCTTTGTCACCTCTCTCATCTTTCTGTAGGTGCAGAGCTGACAGATATTCAGGAAAGAGAATTTCTGTTGAAATGTAGCCTGGATTCTTGCCCTCAGAAGTGAAGGATTTTTTTCTCTCATACAAATAAAGAAGTAATATAAATATTGGGATATTTTTGCTTTTCAAAACCAGTAATATCTGATCTCGCAGACAGCACACGTTTGTTTTATGTCTATAAGGAGCACATGCTCTGAGTAGTAACTATGAAGTAGAAAGATCTGGGGAACTGTAGTTGGTAAAAGTACTTCAGCGCAAGTGTTTAAAGATTATTCAGTTGCGTTTTCATAACTCTCATGCTATTTTCTGACATGCTTTAAATTTTCAGTGTAAAAGAGACACTTGAATTATTTGCTTTTAGTTGTGTTTGCATAGTGCCCCATGGAAACAAGTTTGCTTAAGACTTCTGGGAGCAAAACAAGATCCAGGAACAGTCCCTCTTTTCAATGGGAGTTCAAATAACTTCAGATTTGTCTGTAGAGATTTAGAGCTGTAAATGGCTGTCATTATTAGGAAATATGTAACTCAGAACTTGTTTTTCTTGATAAAGTAAGAAGTTGACAGTTCAGGCTGTGAGATGTGGTATGAATTTTAATGGAGTGCACTAGGAAGAAAGGCTGCAGGAGGTTTAGTGGATGAAGAAGTGTTAGCACTATTAGCTGGACAACAAAATGCATCAATAATCACAATTTTGGGTAAAATATAATAATATTGACCCTAAGCACACTTTGTATTTTTAGCAACTTAGAGGTGTGGGGGTTTTTATATCTCTTTTTTCAATTTTTACTTGGAATAATTTAAAATACATTTTTTTAATCTACCCTTATTCAGACCAAAGGTAAGAACCCCTACAGTAATAAAAATTATCCCTGTACTGGAAATCTCTTACTTCTTGACAGTCTTACAGATCAGAAAAGAGAGAAGTTGAAGCTCTTAATTTCTAGTGTTGCTTAAGCCACAGCAGCCAACTACAGTTCACTTTTTTGCTTCTGAACCTTTCAAGCTGTTTTCTGACAGCCACCCCAGCCTGTGCTTTGTGCTCATGGTTTGATAAGAGGGGAAAATTGCAAAACTGGAGAAGATGAATTTTGCCTTGAGTGACCTTGGGCTCTTAATTGCTGGTTAGTGAAGAAACACCCCTTTGAAGTGCAAAAGCAGTCACTGGTTTAAAGACTTGGCCTGCACAAGTGGGAAAACAATCTCTTGGATATTTTTCCTTGAAAAATGGGATCTGTAAATGATAATCAAAGAGCAGGCTATTCAAGAGTTTCTCCTCTTGTTCTTTTCAATACTTTCTATTCTTACGCTGCATTCCTTGTGCCCGCTTTGGCATTTGGAGATGAATGCCATCTCATCTGGTGACAATAAGGCCAATTCAGTGCCCTACTGTAGGACATGAGGCTGTATGTCCTGCTCCACGTAAGGGATTAATTAAATAGCTGTGAATGGCATATTTGAGACAGAAAGGTCACTGTCAGCACTTGGTGTGCTTATGCTAACCCATTGTGTTAGGAGAATAAAATGATGCATTAGGCATAATTAAATGTGAATTCGAGGCTTCAAAGCAGAACCAGTTATTGGCCATTAATTGACTTGCTGGCCATCATGAAAAGAGACTGTTTCAACTATTTTGTGCAAATGGTTCTTCAGACTTTGTTAATAATGGAATATTTCCGTATTTTTTACAAGGTGTGTCTTTTCCTGTTTCAGACTTGTCTTTTCAGCTTGCCATCATTTGGTTGCAGAAGTGTATTGGTAACTAAGTTATTATATATATATAGTTATCAACTTACATGTATTGCTGCCATTTTGTAATGAGAGATGAGCATGATGTGGGCAAAGAAAAGAGAGAGATGGATAAAAGCTGCTATTCCTCCATGCTGGTCATGTCAGTCCTGCATATATGTCCATGTTCTGACCATATGGATCAGGCTGGGATGTCTTCCTCCATTATTGTCTTGTATGGCACTTGGGGCAAGGAGAGCAGAGCTGGAGCACAACCAGAGCTTTGTGTGAACTGTTTCCCTCCTCCGCAAACAGCATCAAGTCTCCCGTCGTGCTCTGCCCCACTGCTGTGACCTTCTCTGGGGCAGGTCACCTGCTGACCAGCCTGGGGTCCAGAGGTTAAACAACAGAGGTTCTCCAGCATCGTGTTCATGGCCCCGTGTTCTTCCCCATGTGCCCTTTGCCTGTGTGAGGCTGCACTTCCCCGTGTAGGTTCTGCTGGGTATCCTCAGTGCCTGCAAACTGCAGCCTCTTGGACACCAGCTCTGGGTTGCACTCTGGCTGCTTTCCTTGTGATTATTCCCGATATAAATTGAACACCACTGTGCTGGGCACTGTAGGAATGGATAATAAATGGGAGTCCTTGTCAGAAAGAGTTACCAGTTGGGATTGTTTTGTGGGAAGTGATGAGGCAATAGGCTGCTAATGCACAAATTGCTAAGGCACAGGGGAAATATTTAAGTACTGCTGTCATGAGGTTTCTATGCTCAATTTGCTGGTATTATTGTGTCATACTGGTGAGTTCATCACCCTCTCATGTTGCTCTGTATTTATAATGACTAAGACAATTTAGTTTGTGTACTTGTCTTTGCCATGACTTCATATTTATAGTGTATTCTACAAAAACTACAGAGAGCAGAAGTGCTGAGTGTTGTTTGGGAAGGTTGCCTCAGTTTTTAATGCGTGCAGATGAAGACATTCAGTCCATGCATTCAGCCGGCTTTCTCTCACAACAAGAGGTTATCACTTCAGTACTGTAGGGTAAGGCTTTAATTGCATTCATCATACTTGGCAGAGGATTGGCCAGGGTGGCCTCTAAGGATTAGATCTGTTTATCTGGGTATGAAAGAATCATTTGGTCATGTGCCAGAGCACTCTGGTTGTGAGGGGAGGCTTTGCTGTCAAGCTGAAGAACCACTCAGATAAACAGGCTTTCTGTGCAGTTACCTTGGGTGCATGAAGTCATTGTCTTGGGGCACCTGCAGCTCTAAGTTCTGGGCTTAGCTGGTCTGCTCCAGGTACTCGAGTGCACATGTTAAACATCTTCATTTCAATCCTCGAGGTCATGTTAACATTCTTTCTTATATTACAAATGCATCCTCAGAGCTTGTTCTGGCCTTTCTTTTTGTGGTTTTCCTCTCCAGCTGATAAAGTCTCTCATTCAGGGCATAGCAACTGGTACCTCTCACTGGTAAAACGTGTAGGTTTTGTGGAACTTCATGGGTTACTCAAAAGTGTAACTTCAGTCAAAACAAATTGATAATGCATTCATGAAGTGCCACACTTTCTTTTTCTTTCTTTTTTTTTTCTTTTGGCACAAGGGAAAACAAAGAATTAAAAACAATCTAATGAAGCAAAGAAAAAATAAAATATAATGACTAATTTGTGTATAATGAAATAATAACTAAATTAATAATTAAGACACTGGCTGTTGTTTAATAGTTCTTTTTGGTTTTGTGTCAGTTTTGTTCACAGGGCAAGAGGAAAACATGCACTCCCCTCATGCAATGGGAGCTGATTTCAATAGTTTTAAAACTTAAATACCTTTTAGCAGAGGAAAACAGCATTTGATATTAAACAGTTATGAACTTCACTTAATAAATCTGAGCTTGTTTTATTGAATCCTGCTGACAGACAAGTAACTTAAACCTTTCTATGTAGAAACTTGCTGTATAGGAGGGTTCTGCAGCAGCGCGAAGTTGGGCTCTTGAATCGCCAGCAGAGCCTCACTGGAAAAATATTATTGCATTTATGCATTTCTACTGTGTCTCTGATGCACCATGTAAAATTAACTTTTATCTCTAGACAAGATCTAAAACGTTTCCAGCAGTTCACTTGAAAGGGTAGGGAAAAAGAACTGTGTGTTAACTAAGAAGATGACATCTTGCCCGAGGCAGTCTGCTTTTCTCCTGGCTCTGGGAGGAATTTGCTGTCTCCTAAAGGTCTGATTCTTTCTAAGTGTTTTGTTTGGGTTTTTTTTTTCTTTTAAAATATGTAACTGAGGTCTTCTCAGCTATTTTGTGTGCCAGTTGCCAAAATGAAATGAACAAAATAATAAAAATGAGCCATATTTCTGGGTAAGGTGAATCATCTGCCGGCCTGCCTCATCTTCGCTTTAAGTACAGTGTTTGATCCGCCTGGCTCAGGGGAGTGTTCTGATCCTGCAACAACTGGAATCCATAAGAGAAAATTGATCTGTCTTTAAAACAAGGGAGATGATGTGTCTCACAAGTGCTTTTCATTGAGAAAACCATAATCCAATACTGTTTCAGTAGCACTCAAATGCTTCAGCTCTGATCTGTCCCACAGACAATCCCAACAGCTGTCTGCCCTGGGAAAGGGATCCTACCCACAGTTTGTTACGCCACAGGTCTCAGCTTTACAAGTGGATTTATGGACAGTGAAACAGCATCGCCTTTGTGACACCTGAAGATCTGTGAGTGGCAAAAGAATCCCAATCTATTAGCAAAGAAGTTTTTCACTGAAGATGTGGTTGAGTTTTGACTGCAATTGGACTCCCTGTGCAGACTCTGTTTAAAAGGCAGTGCTAAGGATTTTGGATCTCACTGCCAGTCAGAACCCTGATGTTATTTTGGAAATGATCATGGGAATATTTACAAATAATAACCATTTCTGTGTAAATTAAAATATAAATGAACTGGTACATAAACACTGTCATCAACTTTAATGTTAAAAATGCTACAGAGCTTTAATGTGTTTTTCTGTCCACTTAGACAGAAATTCTGCCCTGATTCATTCTCAGGCATAACACTGGGCCTTGGCATTTGTTTTGTCCTCAGGTAGAAACTGAACTAAAGCCCGCAGAGGTCTTAATGAATTGTGAAATTTGGATCTGACATCCGTCTTATTTTACTGATTTTTATGTTGATTGTTGAGGGTGAAGTTCAGTTCCTTGTATGCCACAGAAAAACACTTCAATTAGGAATTCTGTAGTTTTCTCAGCTTTGTCTTCCATGTTGACTTCTCGTTCCCATGAGGTGAGCACAAGGTTGGAAGAGTGTGGGGAATAGGTCCCTGTGCCACATCCTCATGCCTCCAAAGTTCCATGGGTGGAATAGATGTATGAGGCAGGTCAGCAAAGCTGCACGTGTCCATGGTCACAAATCCTACTCATGTACAGAAAAAATCATTTAGGGATCATGTGTTAACAGCTGGAAAAGTGTAGGAAGATGGAGATGCATAAGGGAAAAGAGAATCAGAATAGGAGTATCTTTATTTTTCCTGTGCTTCTTTAATCTGACATTGAAAACCCTTTCCTTTCTCAGGTGGTATTTGGCTGTGTGTTTATATAATGGGTTTATGTAGCTTTGTTTAAAATAGTGTGTTATTATTATTTTTATAATCATTATAAAAGCCAAAGTGTTACAAACTTCCAACTGGGAAAAGATGAATTTGTAAATTTTATTTTTTATTCCAAATCACAGGAATGCCAACTTCTGGGGTTATGAAGTTGGAGCAATATATAATTCTTGTGCAAAATATGCGAGAATAACACACAAGAAGCCAAATTTTACTGCTCTGGCTCAGTCTTAGTGTGATGACCTTGATTTTAGGAAAGGTGGGAGCAGAAATGTTGGCACTTCTTAACTCATGATCAGCATCAAAGAATGAAAAATATTCTTGTCTTTGGAAACACCTTCCTCTTCCAGTGATGCTGTTCTTCCTGGTTCAAGGTAGCCTCACTGAGACAGGTTTCCCATTCAGTAAAGCAGGAATAGGAATGTGTGAAATCAGTGAAAATAATTGCTTCTATCACCTCATCAGATATTTTATTAGTAGCTATAAATACTTGTTTGTCACAGGGAAGTTGCTTTTAAGTTTGCAGCGCATTCTGCAGGTATTGAGCCGTGTGTTCTTTGTGGGTGGAAAGGGACCCTCCACTTCTGAGCCACTGCTTTAGAGGGGGCTTTTCTCCTTGTAAGATGTGTTGGTCTGACTATTTGTGCTTTGTAACACCCCAAACTAAAGTGTTTCAGTGTGTGCCTTTCTTTAGGAATGATTTGGTGCATAAGACAATTAAGCCAATGGGCCAACTTTTCAACCTCCCTCTTGGCAGTTCAGCGTGTCCGTGTTCAGCATCTAGACCTTGGATGTTTTCCAAGTCCCTGTGGAGCCCTGACTTCCTGAGGTTACCTATATCTCAGGATCTCGGAGGGGGAGCTCTGTTGCATCTCTGTGAACCAAAAGGCCATTAGCTGGAAGGGTCAAAGTGTTAATGGAAGAAATATTCCCTGCTCGCCATTATCTCACGGACGTTCCACGGGAGCCAGGGAAACGTAACACTTGCTCCCTCTTTTCCGTAGGTGGTTTCTGAAAAGGTGACCTCAAGTGTTCTGTGACTAAATAAGAGATTAGATGCAAACACAGAAGGCAGCAGAAATGACCTTGCTTGAAGCGCTGAGGGAGAGCTGTGCTCCATTATAGGGCCACTTCGGTAGCATCAGGTCAGATCCTTCCCAGGTGAGTGAAGGTTGTAGAGATTGTATTCCTTAATTGCTCAACTTTCTCTTTGCACTCCCTGTTCTTATCCTTCCTTGTGCTCCAGGAGAAGAGCACTCCCTCTCCCTGGCACGTGGCTGTATGGAATGTGTAGACAAGATAAAAGCCAAACTTCAGGCTCGGGTCGTATCACTGATACACTGACCAAATAAATAGCTTTCCAGAGTGTTTAAAAATGCCCCAGAAATAGTTGAAGCATTCAAACCAAAATGTGTAGCTTTCTTCAACATACACACATGGGTCTTTAAATAGATCAGCAGTATGCTCTGTGGAGGATTTCTGTTCAGAAGTATTGTGAAGCTGCTTCATGTGTCATAAATTCTTTTATTAATTATTAATGTTTCTTTTAAGCTCTGTTTTGATGCTTGGATAGTCTTCTGGAAAAGTAAAAACAAATATAAGTCATAAAGATAGTCCATGGTACACTGTACAAAAAAAAAAAATCACTCACTGAGGGGAACATAACAAAGTGAGGTGACATTATATCAGAAAATTGGGGAAGAACTTTTAGATCCACTTTTGCCATGCACCTTGCCTATCTCTTCTAGATATCCACATAAGTTGTGAGGGAGATTGGCAATGGTTTCAAAAGCCAAAAAGAAGAGGAGAATACAGACTTAAGGTTTAAAAGATGTTACGCTCATGATTTGGGATAGGATTTTTTTCCTTTTTTAATTTTAGGCTTGTAAATCGGATTGGGCTTGTGAGAGTCAGTGTGAACTGACTTATTAACCACATGAGAGGTTCAGTGTGGATGTGAAAAGTTGAATCGATGCATGAAGATTAAGTTTCTTGGTCCAAAGTATTACTTTTTAATGGATTTTCTAATACTGTGCTAAACATCAAGAGAGTCTTAATGGCCTCAGTTCAGCTTCCAAACTGCATTTCCTACATTTGTCTCTGTATTATTTCAAAACTGGCTTAGAACTGGAGTAAATTAACTGATTGTGATTTCAGATTAGAATGCATATGCAAAAGCAGATGATAATGCATTAATCTAAACTGCATAGATTCACGTAGAGAGTTTATCTGAAACAGATTTCCAAGAGGAGTCAGAGTGGAGCGTGTCCTTCGGGTTTTTTGAGCCTAAACCAGGTCAGAGACACTGACGATATTGTTCCTGAATTTGTATTCTGAGTGGAGTAAAATGCAAGAATCCTTTTGGTAATCCTGGTTACAAGGAAGCAGAACAGAGAGGGAACAAACCCAAGGTGGTGTGTGTCCTGACTGGCTGTCCAGCTGTGCTGCTCATTTCAGGACAGTGTGATCCTGAAGGGAGCTTGAGGTTGTTGATAGGATTGCTTGATTTCCCTAATTCTGACACAAGAACCAGGTTTGGATAAAACAAAGGGAAGGAGAACTGCTCTTGTCTTTATGGTTCTCAGATGGCTCTCCCCGTTTCCCCTTTAGCTGCAGTTATTCCAGGTCATGCAGCAATTCAGTTTTCCATGTTTTTTTTCCTCTCCATTACAGTAAAATGCATGAGTGATCAGGGCCACCCCCTTGTTTAGAAAAGCCCTGCTGTGGAAAACATCTGCCAAACTTCTGCTATTCTCTTTGTCACCTGACAGTATTGCTTTCAGTTTCTTTCCAAATTACATGACTTTTTTCCCCTACTTTCCATATATTACACACCCCAGTTCTTAAAATTGTGAATGTCTTGACCATTTTATGCCTGCACAGTGAATATGGTGATTAAAGAGACTTGCCACACATGTTAAACTTATGCTAAGCACAGAAGACACTTTGGGTAAAAGCATTAGACAGTTTCCAATTGCAATTAAGAGAGAAAATTAAAATTGCAAAACTTAAATAGTTGTTGAAAACCCTGCCTTCAGTTTGACCCTCATCATATGGTTTCTTATTTCATTGCACTGAACTGAAATTTGTGAGTCCTGTGAAACAATTGTGCATATTTAAAAGTCCCTGCAAATTCGTACAACAGCTTTATTTTGTTTGCTGCTGGCTTTGTTTTGTTGTTTTATTTATAACTGAATGTTAGACCTTTGCTTTCAGTATTTTTGAATCATAATTCTTCTTTGGACAGAAAACTGCATAAAATCATGTTGCTCCTACTAACTTTAATTGCAGAAGGGAAAACAGACTTCAGTTTTTTCTGCCATATTCACATCCATGAGTTACCTCTTTCTGTGCAGGTCCAGTAGAAGTTACATGAACTTAACTAACAACATTTTCTCTCTTTTTAGTTGAATAAATACTGTTCATTAAGATAAACAATTATTTGCTGTTATTCATTGCAAGGGAAGAAAAATTAATTTCATGTCGCTACATTGGTGACTTCATATATAAAATTCATGCCAAGTCATTCTTGACTCCTTAAAAGATTTTAAACATTTCCTCCATTTGCCTGTAAAAGATCCTTTCTCACTTATTCTGGCTTCTGTCATCCTAAGCCAGGAGACTTTGTCTTCTTTAAGGTTGGCGGTTAATTGGACAAAGCACATCTTCATTCACATCTCAGTCTTCTATCTGATTTTGCACTTTATGGGAAGACTTTGAGCTTTTTTTGGAATGTCACATCTTTGTAAAAACTTCAGGGAACCCCAATTTGTTTTGCCCTACTTCAGGGATTGGGACAATAAATGACTTTTCGGCTTTTTCTCTGAAGGCTGCTCAGCTAATTGCACCTACTTCAATTCCAATGGCCAGCAGCCTGCACTCACTTCCCTTCTCTTGCACAGAGAGCAGGTGACCTTTTAGACTGATGGATAAATGGAGGAGCACCACACATGAAGTCTGGCCGAAGTATTTATGTGGCTGCCAAAGAGAACCTTTTGGACAAATGAGAGGAAGAAGTGGGAAGTGTAAAACCAGTGCTGAGGTGGAATTTCAGTCAGCGAGGAAGATCAGAGCTCAGTGCTGTCAGAGCCCCATCACAAATATTTTGTAAATGCTGTGTTTTGTGGTTGTGTAGGCTCCTGAGAGGGTAACTGCTCATAGTGGTGTACTTCTCTGATATCTGTGTTTGATGTGGATCTTTTGTCTTATCTCTGAAATGGATTTTTTCCATATTATCTGGTATGGGATTTTTTGCTATACGTTTTTGGCACCCGGTAACCCAGAGAGAATTTTGTTTAAGACAAAGGAGTGACTCCCACAGAAAATAAGTGGAGCCTTCTCCTGTGTGAGTTATAATTGAGGTTATGGCATGGCACATTGCCTTTGGCAGAGTTCTGTTGCTGAGAAACTCAAACCATGGCTTTGAGGCTGCTGCAGTGTAAGCAAAATGAATTAATTATTAGAGACAGAAGAAGAATTAGAGGAAAAGAAAATGGCTTCTTAAGTGAAATACGACGTATTGACTTTGGGGAAAAGAGTGGAGGAGAGCAAACAACTTAGTAATGAATAATCCACTTTCACGTAGCTAATGACTCCTTAGCAGATCTGCAAGAGTTTTTCTGCTGGTGGAGTTGGCTCTCCACAGCCTATCCAATGCTTCTGAGAAAATTTATTTTTGTTGTATAAGTCCATGGGTTTAACTGTGATGCTCCGCTGAGGGGCGTGGCAGGTATCAAACCTGCAAGTTGGGTTTGGATACTTTATGCTTAAATTAATGGCTGGAGCTCTCACCTCAGGGGAAAAAAGTGGAAAAGAAAGAAACAAAACTTGGTTTTTGATAAATTAGAGGAAAATACTGGACTGATTAAGAAAGCCTTCTAAGTTTGCTGTTTATACGACATGGAATACGCTACTGATGTAAATCTTCACAGGTGTGTGAATCCTTTGCTGAGTCAAATCTCTCTTCCACAGATGTACCCAGTACTTAAATTTTTATGTCTTTTTCCTGATCATCTGCTTTGAAAGAATCTTTGTTTACCATCTTCATGGTCTCTGCATGAATTTAAATCCAGATAGAAAAATAACCAGTCTGTGTTTGGACTTTGCTGCATCTACAGGTGTAGCTGTAGATCTCCTAGAGATGGGAGGGAGAAGGGTGGTTAACAGGGACTACCTNCCAGGCTTCTGTTTCGGGGCTTCAAAACCATCAGCAGTTTGTCCAGCGTTACCTCTCCATCTTCAGTCTTAATGCTTAGACGGATTCTGCGGTCCTGGTTCTCTCTCTTTGGTCCATAGGTTTTCACCATGGTCAGTCCAATTCACAAGCAGCAGCGGGATGCCTGGAAGAACATCTCTACCCCTTCTCTCGTGGGCCTGGGGGCCTTCAAAATCTCTCAGCCTCCCGACGCAGGTTCTGAGCTGGCACGCTACATCTTACTACTGAACTTTTTTTTTCTTCTCTCCCAAGTATGTTATTCTGCAGAGACGCCTGCCTTTATCTCTAACTTTGAAGGCCATGGCAGCACGGACAGCTCAGGCAAGAGCTGAGCTGTTAACCCCCTCGCTACCAGAGCAGCAGAAAAAAACCCTAAACCATAACACCTGCCTTTTTCTCATTTTTGCCTGTTTTGCACTTCATTACTTTGTTTACCTTTTTTTGTTTCTACAGTTTTATTTTTACAGTTTCTCACTGAACTCCATTATTTTGAGCAGATATCAGTGACACCTTCGCTTTTTATTTTCTGAGGGTTGAGGGATCCTGTGAGTCTCCCTGCAATGGCAAAAAGGGATTTTTTCGTCTCCTTTGACTTTCCTCACACATTTCATCCATGAAATCCAAGTCATGTGGCACTTTAAAGACTTTGCAGGAATATCCTTATTGCTTTGTTTTGGTTATTAAAGTAATTTTTAATAAGAGGTCTGTCTCTACAAGTCTTGTTTATATACAGCTACAGTTTGCACCTTGCTAGGAAATCTAAGTTTGTTAGGGGAAAAGTAAAGGGCAAATGTTATCTTGTCAAATCTTTGATATGTCAAATAAAACTGTTTGTGGTGGCCTGAAACCTAAGGAACTGTGTTAGTAAAATAGTTAAGATGCACCCTGGAGCAGCTGAGAAAGGAAACCTTTTAAAGACTCTTGTCCTGAAGTTAAAGCTTAACCCCTTTTTTCCCACACAACTTCTCTTTGAGGTCAGAATATGAATTTTGTTGCAAGTTAGTTGGACTTGTTCCTTTGAAAAAAGATACTTTTAACAATTTTTTGGGGGTTGCTTTCCATGTATATGTTGTAAATTAATGTATTACATTCAAGTTGGGTTCAGATTGAAATGCAGAATGATTGAAGAGGAAAGGGAACAAAGAACTCTCGAGTTCTTTCAACATTTTTTTTAAAATATGCTTGATAATTTTTGACAGACTCCAGCTCAACTTTGTGGCACTGACACCCTGAATTTAAAATTATGGCACAGCTCAAGGATGAGATGGATTGAAGTGCTTTTTATTACTGACCATTCCCAAGCAAAATGCTTTAAGCAAACTGGGTAATGGAGGGAAACTACATTATATGGGGTGCTGGCCTTAGAGAGTTATCTCTCTATTCTGCCTTCTAATAAAACAAAAGTGCCTTCAGATTAGTAATTGCAGGGTGTAAACAAGGAAAAAAGCATATTATGACTGGTTAAATAAATGAAATAGAAAATCCACAAAGTTGAGTTAGTTTTTGTTAATATGCTTGATCGGGGACATCTGGTCTATTGGAACATTATTTATCTAAAATAAGTTTGGTTTGAAGGAGTCTGAAAAAATGGCAGATACAAGTGAGGGGACGGTCCTGTGCAGACCCAGGAGTTGGACTCGATGATCCTTGTAGATCCCTTCCAACTGAGCATATTCTCACAGGGTAACAGAATCACAGAGTTCTGTAGTCCTTTGTATCCAACTATGTGTGTCACAGTTTGGGAAGTGGAGTTCAAAGTGGAGTTGAATTCTCCCACAACCATCTACAAATGTTACCACTTTTGAAAACAGGGATGATGCTGGCTGTCCCGGATCAGTCAGAAGATGTTTAGTCCAGGGGCCAATGAGAGTATTCCCAAGTCGCCAATCATTCACCCATTTTCCAGCTGTTTGTAACAGGCGTCCTCGGCCCAAAGTAGTGTTATTTTTTGTTAAAATAACTTACAAAATGTTACTCTCTAGAATGTTGTGTTGCTTTTGAACTTGGATATTGCTTCACATTTGAGCATTCTGTTGTATTTTTTTCATTCTTTTACTTCATGTTTATTAAATAACTGTGTTTCTCTTTGTTGGTTTTTTTTTTATCAACCTTCCTGTTGCCTGTTACATTTGACTCTAGTTCTTGCCTGTGAGGAGGTGGTGAACAACTGCTGCCTCACCACCTTCTCCAGGGCTATCATGTTGCTCTGATCCTGCTTCACGATTTTTTCAAGTAATTACTATACTTGATATTTTCAAACTTTTTATGTTAATTAATGAAAGAGTGGGTTTGTTTTGTATTTCATGGTGTCTCTGTGTTGGTTCAGGCTACGTGCTGAGCTCCTGGAGCCCTTGGTGGGGTTTGAAGGAAAGGAGTTCTCTGTTATGAGAAGAGGGTGGTGTCCATGTGTTCATATAAACACAGGTAATTACTGGATTGCTGGAGGGGTGTGTAGAGCTGCATTTTCTGTTTTGGTTTGTCTATTTTTACCACTCCAAGGTAACACCTTTGATCTGCTCTTGTGGCTTGTGTGGCACCAGGACTCTGCTCTCTGGGCTGAGCTGTGCCTGTGCTGCTGTAGGGAGAGGTCCATCATCTCCACACCAAGCACCCCTCTCTTCTTAAAGCTTCTGTGGTCAGATAACTCACTTTTCAAAGGGCAACACACCATAGCTCATTTCCATCTGTTTTACATCCTGCGTGTTTTGCTTTACATCTACTTTAATGTAATTTGCGTAGCATTTGCCTTGATGTGTTGGGTGTGAGGGAGCCAGGCGTCCCCCTCAGTGCCATGATGGCTTATCTCTTGGGGTAGTAAACCTGAACAGGCAGTTCTGTGCTGTGGGATGGGGTGGTTGTGAGCCATGCCAAACCCTCCAGTGCATGATGAGCTCTTCTTTCTGGCTGATATTGAGTAGCTCTCACAAGAACCTGCCTTAACAAATGGCACATCAGCCAGCAGTGATAGCTGAGAGGTCAGAGCCTCTCCCTGACCAGTGCCCTGCTTCCCTCTCCTTCTTTTGTGTTTGGACAGTGTGGATACAAACTTCACAGCCACCTCAGAATTCCTCTCTGAAGAGTGAACTTGAGTCACCTGCAGGTTGCTCCATCTGCCTGGCTTTGTACAAACAGATAATGAGCAACAAGATATGATGTAAGAGTGGTTTTCATAAAATCTTCCTAACAGATGTGGTGGTTTATTTGAAAAGGATGGCAGGCAAAATGGGAAAGGGAAAAACCACACTGAGAAAAGGGAATGCTCGTCTACAGTTCATAAAACAGACCTTAGAAGTTCTCAAAGCTGTCTTTCTCATCCTGCCATACTTCTCTGTCCATAAGATTACCCCTGACAAGGGGATCGTGTGCTATTTCATAGAAACTTTTCTTTCAAAACTTAAAGTGTACATTTTTAATGTGGCTTTTTATTTTTTTTTAATGTGACCATGATGGATAAGGTGATGCGACCCCAGTTCACCAAAGCACTTAAAACACAGACTGAAGAGCCCTGGTGAACAAATGGCTGATAAGGGAAGTTCTTTAGTTACTAGTTCTTTAGTTGTCTGACTTAAAAATCCATTTTTCTTTTGCTGGTATCCCATTTTCCTGCCAATTGCTATAGCTTTTAGCACTACCATTCCCTTGCCTTCAATATAACACTGTGGGATTAGAAGAATTGCTGTTTGGGCTGGCCTTGCAGGATACAATTTGGAAGAAATTAGTGGCACTAAGCTGCAGAACTTCTCCCTTTGCTTCTCATTTTGCTTGTGTTTAACAGTTTGAAAATTGGCCATTGGGCCCCAAGGATATCTGTATATATTTACTCTGCTAATTTTGGGACAGCTACGTTGTTAGGGCACAGTTGGTCTTTACCACCTGGGTAGAACATGCTGTATTCAACAAGGCTTCTGAGCTCTGTCCTACTTGGATTTTAGGATGTCATGCCTTGGTGACCAGATTGAGAGGATCTTCATTTGCCTTTCACAGTGAATTTACGGCCCTGGGCCAAATTAAGTTCTACTGATGCAATGTGTGCATGTGCGTGGAAGCACAGATAGAAGTTCTGGCTTCCTTATAATGGGATAATGGAAAGTCTGTAGGGAATGGGACAATAATTTCCCCATTATGAATTGGCCTAAGAAATGAGTTTTTGGTTCCACTAATGTAAATCTTCTCTATGCCCACTCAATTTACTGTCTGCTGTGCCTCTGGGTCTGCTCTAAGAAATGCTTCTGCACTTGTCTAGACTGATTAACATTCATATAAATAGATGATTTCTATATGAAATGCATTTTGGCACTGTATTGACACTGGAATATATTACTTTTAGCCTTTAACAGTTGAACAAATTTAAATAAAATGATGGCTCATTTTTACAAGGTGATAAAATGAACATAATTGGGTTAATAACTTAATCTGGCAGCCTGGAATTAGATTACACATACCTGTGTGCACAAAATTTGATTAGGGAAAATCAGATTTGCCATTCCACTCGCTTCTTTTGTGACCTTTGGTTATTCCATCCTGTTGCCTTGAAGGAGCCAGTTCAGACCAGCCAGTCCAAATCTGGTGGCGTCACTCGCTCATTCCCCCCTTAATTGCTTTTAGTCCATACTGTTTTCTTTCTGTGGCAGAACATTTGTTTTTCCTTAATATTCCTAAAAAAATTTCCTGTAGAAATGGCGGTAATGTGAAGAGGGTTTTAGCACTGCTTTGGCAGGTGGCTCTCTTAATTATTTCCTGGCAGAAACAAATCAAATAGATTGAGATGAATTTTGGGATACTGGCTGTGGTTAGTTTGGCTTCCTAGTATTGCTATGAGGACTTATTTTGCTTATCAGACTTGGGGGTTTTTTGGGGGTTGTTTTTTTTTTTTTTTGGAATGTATTTATAATCAGTTTTCTGTTGCAGTGAACCCCACAGTGAGGTTGGCTGTAGTCTCTCAATTACTTGAGTCATCAGTAGTTTCTGTCAACAGGGCTTCAGGAACAAAACAAAAAAATGCCAGAACCTACTCCTGGACACACTAAAATTGTCAGTGCTTCCTGCCCTGACTGGAAGCTGCAGTGGCATCATCCTCTGCTTCACATAAAATGACTGAGTCGATTTTCAGAGAATAAGAAATGAAGTAACAAAGCACAGCGTGTTGAGTCTTGTGCAGAGTCTCAGAAGCAGTGGTCACTGTTTCAGTAATTCATATCACTAATCATTGCTGATCTGCATATTACTAGTTGTGCTGATGTGGCTCTACCACATCCTGCTTTGCAGCCACTCTTTTTCCCTCTTAAAATATTAAAACCCTGCCCTAGGAGTGCCAGGTTACATTTGTGACATATGCTCATGATACGGCACAGTAAATGAATTCTAATTGATTTATTGCCCCTTCAGGTTGAAACACTTATATATGACTAATTTAAATGTTGACAGCAGTTGAAAAGCTTAAATACCAATTGCTGTTCTAGGAGAAAAGTTGTTTTAAATTAATCACTTAAAATTCAAATTTAATGTAGTCAAGTTTAGCAATTGAGTATACTATTTAAATAGAGCACCAAATTAATATATCTGGAAGCCTCTAATGTTCTAAAGAACAAATTAAAACATCAATGCTTATTATTTAGCCTTTTAAGGATAAAATAATGTCAAAGCTGTTTTTCCTAGGATGTGTTCATCAGTCCTTTGTTTCATGGTCAGGGGGTGCAGTAGCCCTTCCCCTACATGATGAGTTATATTTTCAGTGGGTGTGTCACAGTGAGATGGATCATCCAGCTGCTACGTGAAGTTGATCCCTATGCCCTGACATGCACATGAGGAAGTTTATATAAGAAGTCCAGTTTGTTCTACCCTGGGGGAACTGTCTCCTGGTGATCCAGGTGTCTTTCTGCCTGTAGGTCTGTTAGTAGCAATTTTATTGAGTAGAGTTAGTGACAGTAAAATGCTGTGGCATCATTCACTTCTGGTTATACTTCTAAAATTGCTTTTTTTAACTGCCTGTTACTGTGCAAACTTTGTGCGTGCACATATTCTGTGATAAAACACGTTTGCATTGATTATGGTATCCTTAAAAGTTCAGTCCAATTTGTAATAAAGATTTTTATTTTGCTTGTTAACAGAGTATCTATTCCTGCTATTATATTATAGTATTATGTCTGTCATTTTAACACCTACAAGGGAACGCAGATTAATTTAATCTCAGGATTTCAGACATCCCTAAATTCTTTATCCTGTCAGGCTTGTGTTGCATATACAGTGCCTTTCTATGTAAACATACATTGAATCTCAGATGGCCTCCTTTTAGAAAATATTTATCATGAACTATTGACCAACTGATGACTGCAGCCAAAAAACTGAACCTAATGTACTTTGTGTAAAGCATGGGCTGCAAGTGTGTGCAGATGAGAATTTTAAGAATCAATTAATTGAGTGTTTGTGCTTTGGGTGCTTCCAGACATGTTTTCTCAGAGTAAACCTGTCACAACATAAAATGAACCATATTTAAGCAGTGAAAATAATTTCAGGGCACAGAAAGAATCAGGATTTTTTTTTTACAGAAGGACTCAAAAGATTATTTTCCCTGAAACATTGAATAGTTGCTATACAAAGAAACACAGAGGTGAGAACTTGGTTTGTTTGTGGCGCACGAAGAAAAAGGTGGGAGAAGTTTAATGAAGCTGAATGAGCTACAGAAACCAACAGCTGATATAAAAAATGTGTAATGCTTGATTAGTTACAGCTCTAAAATATTAAGCCAAGTCTTTAAAAGAAGTAAAAGCAAAAAGTGGGAGGGGAGGTGCTGAGATTAGACCTTTGTAGGTCAATATTTAACGTGGAGGGAAAAGCTTCTCAAGTTACTCGGTGTTCAGTCAAATGAATGAAACTAGGCTTCCTCTGGAGACGTGTCCTTTGTCACCTGAATATCCCCAATGAATTAACAGCAGCTCCTTTTCTTTCTCCTCCCCTGGACTGCCCTGGAGACCCTTACCTCTGCTGGGTCAAAAGGCTGTGGCTTGGGTGAGGCATGATGTGGCTGATCAGCCTGGAAGTGTGATGTGATGGATTGTCCGGCGCTGCCAGACGGGATGTATGGCTGCAGGCCATGGCCTGTCTCTCCCTCAGCAGATGCATGAATGGAGGTGTTTCTTTAGGTCTGTCAGCTGGCGTTCATGATACTCTGGGAATTTAATTGTCTCGTGGACTTTCGTGCCCTTTCATTTTAGTTTTGATGGAGTTGGCCAAAAGGTTCAAAAGTCACGTTTTGATGGTGGAAGAAGGGAAACTGTTGTGGCCCGAGCAGTCACATAAGCTCTTTTGCTATGTGAAACTAGACCTAAATGAGAAAACCTGGGTTTTGGAAGTGATTTAAATGGCCCTGCTTCAGTGCAAAGGATGAACTCAGATTACGTTCACAACGTGGAGAGAAGACATTTATCTTTAAGCATAATTTTATCCCTTAACTGTGGCCATCTGGATTTCTTATGTCTTCCTCGGAAACATCTGGTCTTGGCCACAACTGGTGAGATGACACTGAAGAAGCTGAATCCCTGAGATGATCTTGTCTGGTAATTCCTAGACTGCGAAGTCATTCATCAACCACTTTGTCCTCATTATCTTGATTAATGCAGCTTACAAATATTCTTCTTTTTCCAAGTGATTTAACTGTACGTGGTGATAACTTAAGGCATTTTTATTCCTTCCAGAAGATGTTAAAAGGTAAATTTGAAACCAAACTGCTCTTGGACTTGAGAGCAGGAGTGGCTTGGGAAGGGATGAGGAAGTTGCACCTTGCTACCTTCCCCCTTCAACATGGCTGAAGAGCCAACTAGAGCAGCAGTCCCTGACATTTGAGCGTGACATGTTCCTTGTGAATCCAGCTCTCTACCCCTATAAAAAAGGTGAGAGCTGCAAGAAATGCTGACAGACCAGCACAGTTTTTGTCGTGTGTGATATGTGCCAAATTTCCAGTGATCCAACAAAACCATCTGGTTTCACATTTATCAAAGGTTGGTCCTTATGAATTCTAGCAGCACAGCTGAATTGATTCACTGACATGAAGGTAATTGTGAGCTTGGGTCAGAGTCAGGATGAAGGTATAGAAGTGAAAAAACCTGTACTTTGATATCAATCCTTTAGAATGTCTAGACTGTGCTAAACTGAACCGTTGGTAAATCTTGTCCTTTCTTCAGGGTATAACACTTAAGTGTCCAACAAACCACCAAACTTTAGAGAGAAACTCATTGACTTGTTAGGAACATCAATGTAATAGGGGGTTGTTTAGCAAAACTCATAGAAATTAAAATAAAAACCTGGGACACTTGAAATGTGGCCTTGGAAAAGGGAAAGCTTTGGTTGATGTCTTTCTGGCACAAAACCCAGTAAAACAACTCTTGATTGAGTTCTGCATTTTAATGATTCCAAGCATATAGATTGTTTGATTACATTTGTCTGTTAAAAATTTATCTAGATAATTAACTTTTGGGACCTTTATGAAACTTTTTTTGGGTGAAGTTTTCATTAGCTCCTCATATAAAAGCAGCAGAAACAGTTTTGCTCCTCTGGTTCACACATTTGTCTCTTGTTAGTCTAGAATCTGAAGCACTGAAATCTTTTCATACGTAGTTTAAGTGGTAAGTTGTGTCTTAGAAACATGACAGCCGTATGACAATCTCCCCTTATGAACAGAGATATTTTAGCTTTGGACTGAAATGTGCTTTAAGACTCAAGGGCTGTATTTATATCCAGATAGAACCTACCTTCCTTGTGTGAGAAGCTGAATCTAGAGGATCAGAAGTTCCTTGATATTATATTATTATTCCATGATATTACTCTAGTGATACCATTCCCTTCATCTTACAGATGAAGAATAGAAAGCAGGTTTGTCCTACCGAACTCACCATGAAAATGAAATGCAGTGTGTCACTGAGCACTTCATTTATTGCAGTGCCAAGCAAACAAGATTAGCTTCTTGTATCCTTTCCTCAGAGAATTTCCAGTACCAGTTTTCCCATAAAATCTCAGTTAAGTGCTTTGTAGAAGATTTCCCTCCAAACACAAGTTTTTTCTAGGAATCTTGAAAGAATAAGGCCTCAAATCCATTAATTTGCTCTTGAGCTTGAATAAGTATGACATGTCCCACTTCTGCTCCGTCAAGAGGGAAAGAGTGATCTGCTGACACACCAGTCTTTACTATAATTCTTAAAGCCAGGGAGGAAAGATTTTTTTTCCTATATTGTCCTTTGTGATCATCCTTTGAAGAGAAAGCTTCTATAGCCTTGAAATTCATGAAGAGGTATTCCTTCCCCCATTCCAGCTTGAACTTGTCAAAGAGAACAACCTTTGCTAAGTCAGCAGCAGCAGCTAAATTCTTCCCTTTCGACAAGAAAGAATTCAGAGGTTTTGATTACTTTTATTTCTTTTTCTTTCTCCTCCAATTTGCTCTAGTAAGAAAAGTTAAATGTGTTGCTAAGGCTCATGTTTCTTCAGCAGGTTCTGATGTTACTGTGGAAACAGTTCTCATCTCACAACCTGGGCAAGGCCAAGAATATTTGGAAAGACAAGTACTTAGCAGGTCACCCGTTTGTGTTCTTCCTATTGTAAAAGTCTACCCATCCCTCTGATCAAAGTTTTCATTTTTCCAGCTGACAACACTCACGTGCTTTTAGTACTTTAAGTACTCTTTTAGAAAACCATTTTACACCTTGGAAGACGTGTCTGTGTAAAACTCCATGGGTCACAATCGAGTGGAAGTTTTGCTGTTGACTTCAGCGAGGTCAGGATTGCATCCAGTATTTTTTAACGTGAATGGGTGAAAAGGTCTCTTCCAACCTTGCTAGTACTGTGATACCGTGACACAAACTCTTCCTGTCAGCAGCCATTAGTTGTGGAAGCATACTGGAATTATTAGTAGGACTGTAATGGCCCAGTAAATCAAAGAGGTTCAAGCTATGAGGGTGGCCTCAAGTACGGCCAGGATACAAACCAGGGTGTTGTGATTCCTTTCATTGGTTTCCAGCATTTATTTCTTCTGCCTATAGAACTCACTGTCTCCCACTTAGGGAGGAAAGAGGGTGAAGAAGGAAACCAAACCTTCCCTGCAAAGTTAAAATTCTATCATGATGCATTTTTACAGATTTAAAGGGTAACCGTTAAGCTGTGGTTGAATACGTTGCTGTAAAATACAGCTATTGAGTGGTCTTGCTTCTTAGCTTTTACCTTTTCTCCATAAAATTTCTGCTTGATTGGCCAGGATTCAGTGAAACCTCTCATTAGGGCCCCATGGTTCGTTAGAGCTTAAAGAGGCATCACTGAAAATTGAATTGGCTGTGCTGTGATTCTCTAGTTGCTGTGATTAGTAATCGTCTGACATGATGCTCTGTCCTCTGTATGCATAAATCCTTCCCATCTCCATGGTATTTGTTAAAGAGTTAATTTGTTTAATATTTAAGCTCTGAATTGCAGAATCAGTAGAAAAACTCTTTGTAGATTCATCCTGAAATGTTTTCCAGAAATTACTCCGATAATCTGTTGAAAACAGCAATTTTCACACTTGGCTTTTCTTCATTATTTTTTTAATTTGAGAGATGAGGCTCTGACAATTCCTTAGGCATGCTGCTGCCAGACAGTCAGAGGAACAAAATGCTGTCCATGAAAAAGCAGTCTCTAAAACTTTTCTTCTCATCACCCAATAAATTGACTAATAAAGCATAATTATGTTTTTTTAATCAAACTTAGAGACATGTTTGCCAGAGCACCAATGTGATTTGCATGTGTGATTCGTTGACAGTAAAATTAGGTGTGTTCTGATTTGAATCATGAAATATAATATATGGAAAGGGATGGGCTGGAATTTAAGAAACTAGTGACTGAATGGGGAAACGAAGAAACAACAGAAAGAGTTTTGCATGTGCAGGCACAGAGAATCCTACTGGCCTCCCTGAGAGGACACCTGGCCCTATAATCATGGTTTGCTGGTGGAACAGGGAAGGGATTCCATGACCTGTGGAATGATGGCACAGCTAATAGTGGACCTCTGTTCTGGAGTGATGGTGGGGTGACTATTTGTGACCCAGGAACTGGTACCTTTTTGCCCTCCGGCTGAAAATCTGACATTTTACAAATTATTGCTCCTTTAAATGGCAGTGTCAGATTTTTCAAACAGGACAGAAAAATGTTTTTGCAAGGAACAAGGTTTTCCCTGTCTCACTACAGACCTGCACAGAACCTGGAGGAAGGGAAATGCAGGATGGCTCTTTGGTCTGTTTGTGTCTTTTCTTGTATTCATGGATATAACTATCTCCTAACTGCCAAGAAGTTTACTTGACTGTAGTTATACAGGGGAGGTTTTGAGTCACATGAAGTGGTTCGAGGAGAGCTTTCAAGCTTCTGTTGTCTCAGGGTTGTTTAATTTTATTATCAAGCCTCAGGAAGAATATTGTGGCATTTTTGTTGGTATCACATAAACTTGAGTTTATCTCAAATAATAGAGAGCAAGAAGCAATGGTAATCTCCATTTTAATCTGTGTACTCTGTGAAATGAAACATCATGCAAAATTACTGGGTTTTGTCTCTTAGGAGCTGCAGCACACTGATACAATGACATATTTAATCAGGAGGAATATATTTAATAAGAAGGAATTATGTGTCAAAAACTGTGACTAAATGACACGGGAACTGCTCAGAGACACCAAGACACAAAATTTACACTTTCTATTCCATTTCTATGAAATGAGCATTTAAAGGTCAGGAAGAAAGGCTAGTATTTGCATTTAAATGGAGATATTTTAAGTTGAAATGGTGATTGCTGACCTCTGCCCTGACTCAAGTGGATTTTTGTTTTGTTTTTAGGGCTCAGAATAAGGCATGGGAAAAAAAGTGAAAATACTATAAATCATTAAAATGCTAAAAGTGGCTCAGCTTTATTTCTACCTATTTGCACATATCTGGTCTTCATCAAGCTGTGAAGTCTTAATATATGTCTGGCCTCCAAGCAGAGCCACCATAGAGCCTCCTGAAGGGGAATACTTCACAAATTCAAGGAATCTAACTAAAAAAATACCACGGGAAAGTGCCAATCCACAAGTTTAAGCTCTTTGCTCTCACAGAGCACACATTTCTCAGCGTGTGCATGAGACACCCAAGAAGTTTGTGCTGCTCATGGGCCTGAGGTCCAGCCCAACATGTACCTGAGAGGATTGGGACCTTTTCATTGTGTATCAGCCATGCACACACTGATGTTCCAGCACTGACATGTACTGAAGTGTCTCAAGGCTGCAAGCTGGATTTGAGGCACAGTTGTCTTTCTTCCTGCTTCATGCTGGTGGGTGGGATGTTGGTAACCTGTAGCTGGTCCCTCCAGACTCAGCTCGGTGTTCCCCTCTGGAGCAAGTGGTGCTCCCAACCATTGCGTGGTTGGGAGCTGAGGCTTGCTGCTCACATTAATTTGCATCGATTGACATATTAGTGCAGCAAAGACTGTTTTTCTCATTCTCCTCTTGATCTGTGAGAGGTGTAGGCCAGACAAAAGATGCTGATGCAGCTGTGACTTCTCTGCCAGTTCCAGCTTGGGCCAGGCAGTGTTCCCACAGAAGTCTCAATTCTGTTCTGTGATGGCACTTCTGGGTAAGGCTCGAAGAGACCGCTCCTTACCCCAAGTTCTTGAGGGAATTATACTTAGTGTCATACAGCTTACTAGTGCGTGTGGAAAAAAACCCCCCATGTTACCTTCTGAGAACTGCCTCTGAGATGTCACCTGCATCATCTCAGCTGTCAAGAGTGGCAGCAAAATTTTCACTTAGTTGTTAAAAAACCTTCTCTCTACAGGGGTTTGCTGCCTTAGAAATAACGCAGTAGACGGGAGAGGAAATGTATGTGGAAAATGTACAACCTGAGACACTTCAAAGACACTAATATTTTAAGAGAAGTCTGCTGTTCTTTAAACTTGGATAGGTAACTATATATTTTCCTTCAATATGTTATAGTGCTGATAGTCTCTGTAATTAGGTAGCTTTTAAATTGCCAGTATATTTACTCTCTTCAAATGCAGGCTATGTATTTCACATTTGCTTAAGAGAGATTGAGTATTTTCAGGTATTTCACTGCTGACACCTTCCTGAAAATTTCTAGTGGTATAACTTCATGTTCATGGCTTGTTTTTATCAGTCTGAAATATGAAAACCTCTATGAACTATTGGGATCTACCTGGCCACAGTGGCAACTGCACCTTGTCAGAGAATGGGAGTCAAAAAAACACAGCAGGAGAAGTTTTTATTAGTCCTGGGTAATGATAATGTCTTAAGACTTATTGGTAATAAAATGTTCAGCTAGAAATATGAGTTTTTAATTGATTCTGCCCTTTAAATAAATCATGTCCAGGCTTAAAGATTCCCGTTCCCGCAGAATTGAGCAGGGGTGAAGGGTCAGTTCTCGTCGTAGCTGCTCGCCTCTTGAACAACTCCTTCTTTGCTCAGCCCTCAGTTAGGGGCAAAACAAGATACTGAATTTCAAGTTTCATCTCTGCTGGCTCGTGAGTGACTTCCAAGGCTGCCAGGGTGACTTCTGTTTTTTCTGGGAATGCTGCATTGCAGTGTGTCTTGGTCCTGTGGTACCGAGCCATCAATACATTCGTTCAGTCAGAAACACTTTCTTTTTCAACATGACTTTTTGAGTCTTGCTGCTCTGGAGGAAGCGTTTCCCACCTTGTGTTGGTTTTGAATTATTAATTATATTTATTAGTTTTGATTAGTGTTGATCACGCCTCTTCATTTGCTGATGCCAGTTTTGGAGTGAGAACGCCATCTCCCCATGATGGACCTGCCTTGTTAAGCTGAGAGATGTGGGTGCTCATGGCTGAGCAGCCAAGGGACTGAAAGTTCACAGCTTTGTTCCCTGGTGACAGAATTCTGCCTGAAGAGATGCCGCTTGAGTGCTGGTATAGTCTATTTTTGTTTTTTAAGGAAAGGTTTTCAACCGAATGAGTTCATTTTGCATATACGGACCATTACATCTGTATGTAAATACAGTGATTATTTGGTTTGCAATCTGCAGAGGAAACTTAGAATATGTTGATAAATATATTTGAGCTCTGCCACCTTTATTTCATCGAAGATTTGTCTTTTTTTTTTTTTTTATACCTGCTGATGTGGTGTTTGGAGTAATATAAAAAAGGTACATGTTTTTGCTAGTAAACAATTCATCATGTTAACAACTGGAGCTGGCATAAGCATTCTTGTGTGAACACGACTGACATCTCCTGAATGAGGATTTAAATTAGTTCCACTTTTCAAATTTGGAGCATCAAACACTTCCTGGTGACCTTGGGCTTAACCATTGGGAGAGTTTTTTTCTGGATGTTCCAGGTATTAGACAGACAGTGTCTGTAGTACCTTAACAGAAGGCTGCACTGCTCTTGTTAAACAAGATGTGCTTGGAGACCTCTAATACTAAAACATATTTCATAGGTACACATGAACACATAAATATTTCACTGTCAGGAAATAACAACCTGTTCTGTTTTAGCTGAGGAAGGTGAGGCTGTTCACAGCCCAAGATTATTAGTGTAGAAGCTACTAAATTCTGGGCTCATTAATCAATTTTACAATCAGAGCAGCAAAAATAAGAAGTGTGTCATCTGGAGCTGTGATTATTTCCATCAACAGCAGCAGTTTAAAATGTGACTTGTGTAACTAAGATACTAAGTAAGAACTAAAAAAAAAAGATAAAAATTTCCCAAAGTTCAACCTTTTAAATTGGAGATTATATAACAAGCAGGAAACAGCCAGGAAAGGTTATGGTTCCTGATTTTTGCAGAGTGAAGGGTGAACTTTTGACACGCTGACTTAGACTCTTCATCTGAATTTGCCTAGTTTCAGATACACTAACTTCATATCTTGTGACATTCAACTGGGACCCAGTTACTTCTGGCCAAATTCATGAGTCAGAGGAATCCTATTTATTTCAGCCAAACCCATTTCTCACATTTCTACTGGGTAAATATGGAAGGGAAAGAAAATAAAGGAAGTACTAAAAGCAAGAAGATAATTGTCAGGAATATGAAATGGGAAAAGAGGAAAAGTGATTTAAACATAAGAGGGAAAGCCAGATAGGAATGACTTATTCTTTTTCTGGTCTACTTGCATTACTGTGGAAACCAACTTGCTGGAGGAACAAGGAACTCCAGTGTCAGCCTATGGAGAAACAGCAGAATAATATTGGCAGTGCTGTGAACCTGGTCTTGCTGGCTTCACTTGGATTTTCCTGGTGCCAATAGCTTAGAAAAACAGCTAAAGGGGAACTGTCTGCTGCCACATCTTATTAAACACTCTGCTGTTTAAAGCATTAAGCAGATCTGATGGACAGTACCAGGCCAGGTGGGGTCTGACACCCCTGTTGTACAAAAGGGACCAAGAACCTTCTTAGTTTTATGGAAACAACCTAAAGCAATACAGGGCTGTAGGAGATGTTTTATCTTGGTATCATACGGAAACAGCAGCTTAGATTTTGCATGTGTGATCCTGTTGAGATTTTTAGGTTTCTATAAATGCTACTTTAAAGAAATGATTTTTTAATGTCTGGGAGTTAAATATTCCCAACAATGGAAAACAGCATTACCTGTGGTTGGATAAACACATACACCATCTTGAGTCAACTCCATAAACAGCACAAATGTGGCAGGCTGTGGCTTGGCTCTGTGATGATGAGCAATTCCATCATCTTTTTAGTGATGTTTGGAAACCGTAAGTGTAGCAAAACATAAATCTGTCACAGCACATGATAGCGGCAGCCCACTGAGAAGATAATCTTGATGCAATTAAGGGTGTTCTTAGTGGCTTTTGACCAGTAAACGATTGTAAATTGGAGAAAGATGCAACAGCAGTAGGGACACACACGTTACCAACTCCATCAAACACAGATCTCCAGCTGTCCTAAGGTGTGTTTGTGCCAGTTGCTCTTGCAATTATGAGCATTTGCTCAGATATATTTATCTTTTTGTTAACTTTGTATGAACGTAGTTTCCATGGAAGAGTAGTCACACACTGTCAAAATAAACCATTGCGAAAATGAGTTGCTCTACCCTCTGCTGATCTGAAGAAATTCTAGCTGAGTATTCATCTACATAGCCCTTTTAAAAGGCACTTCTAAAAAATTTTAGCAAAGCTTACAGATAAAAAGATAGATGTGCAGAGATGTATAATGACAGTTTAAGGTGACAATTTCCCACTATATCATGTCTTCATTGTGTGATGTCAAGAATCATTTGTTAAAATTTTCTTCTTTGGATGGATTTAGGTCCTGTGAAGTTTGAAGTCTCCTTTTTTCTCCATTTTCAGCTTTAAAAAAAATCTGCTCGATTATGTGACGATTCTAACTTGGTCAGACAGATCAATGGAAATTTAAGTTTTTCTTGTCTGTCTTTTTCAGGTTCCTTTTCTGCCAATGAAAATACTGCCCCATGGAGGTTGTCAGTCATCAGATAGCACTAGGATAGATTTCCTCCTGAGTTTTGGCTGTCAGCAGGGTGTGAGGGGCATAACACAGAATGGTTTCAAATCCCTCAGTACCCACACGTTACTCAACAGGAGAATAGGTCTTGATCTTTCTCCCCTTAATGTTAAATAATGTTTTTCCCAATATGTGCTAGAGCTTTACAGATTTGCTTTCAGATTTTCTTACAAGACAAGATCCTGGTGTGATCACATGTTCTGTAAAGGATTTTCCTGTGCAAGGCATAGATTTTCATTTAGGAGCTGGTAAATTGGAATGAGGATAGAGAAATACAACTGGCAAATCATGTTTAATGTCTAAAATTTCCTATAACCCTTTTTGCATGGACTTGCAAGAAGAATGACACACACTGAAGAGTAGATTTAATTAGATATCAGCTTTGTTGAACTAATTTATTTAAAGACATATCTGGCAAAAAGTTGGAGAGCACACTGCAGGTTGCTGTTTGTATGTGATAATTTTCCTAGTGCTGCCTTCATCTGCTCTCCTTTCCTGATCTGATTTCTGTCTGTGGTTCCTCATCCCTGTGGCAGGCGTTAGAGCCCAGCCAGAGCCCTTAACTTTGGTTGTCTTCACCTTTCAACTGGTTTCAGGGAACCAGACTTCCATGGAATAGCTGTTTGCCCTGGGCATCTGCCGCTTGTTAATTGATTTAGTTTAAGCAGCAACATCCTGATCTGCCTGGAGAGATACTGAGAGCACTGGTGATGCTGCTGGTGGTGGGGAAAGAAATTTGAATATCCAAGAGAGAAGCATTCCCTATCCTGAAAAAGCCCATCAAACACAATAAACTTTTATCTGTGGCTACAAAAGTGGGTTCACTTGAAAAAGTACCTCTGTGCACTGTATACGTTGTCAGCCAGGACAGAAGATGCCCTTCCTTACTCAGACCTCTTTCAAAACCAACTAACTTAAACAGGACCTGAGGACATGAGCCATAAACCAGAAAAGGTCTGTGACCTCTTTCATCCTTGACCAGTAAGTGCTGGCTGCCCTGTCTCCGAGGCTGCACTAATGATACTTTCTCACTTCAGGTTTGCATCGTGTTAAACGTTGTTTTAATTAAAAATAAATAGGTAAAATAACTCCTTAGAAGTGGTATCCCAGGAACAGAATTCTTCAGGGCATTTTGCTAAACTTAGGCTTGTTTTCATCAATTTTCCTGGCAGACCTGGAGGATAGATGTCAATTCTGTGATCTCAGTCATGTATGTTGAAGCTAAAAGAATAGTTAAAAGGTTACAGCTAAAATTGACCTTAAAGCCTTTTGATGTTCAAATCTTTCATGTGTTGACAGGCCTGCTCAAGGGAAGGTTGCTGCTCCAGCAGGAGTTTTCCTCTTCTCTGTAACGCTCACCTGCCTCACAAAAATCTGAAATCCTAAGTGGGATGTATGGGGCTGTTGAATTTCAGCTTCTGGATAAGTTGAATTGGGTCACCCTAAATAGTCCATTCATCCATTTCCCAGGAAATACATATTCTGCAGCTGGAATAGATGGTTAGACTATTATCAGGATAATTGTCCAGAATGTTTGTTTTTCCTCAGTAGATATGAGGAATGCTTCTATCCAGAGAGGATTTGTTACTTGTTATTAGGCCTAAATTTTATGGTTCTTTGTTCAATCCATTACATTCAATAATATAAATACACTCAGTTAACCCCAAATGCTTTCTCTTTGTCTCTTCTATTGATAGCATTTACAGTATGGAAAGGTCTGTTCCCCATCACTACATAATCATTCCTTAGCCAAGGAATGGATGGAATTTATTCAAGATGCACTGTTCTGTTGGGTCTTGTGCTGCACCAAAATACATCAGAAATGTCCAGCGTTTCATCAAGCACAAAGCTGGGCAATGTGACTAATTCTTGTTTGTTCCTTTCCTCAGTCACCAGTGGGAGAAACGTGTGGTGACCAAACTCTGTTTCTACTGGGTCTTGTGCTGTTTTTCCTTAGTGTGTGGAGTGATGAGTTGGTTTGTTTCCTCATGGAAAGACTGTGCCCACTGGCTTTTGGGGGTTTTTTTTTAAATCTCATTTTGCAGCCGAGTCCTGCCAGCCCAGAGTCTCAGTTTTTCCTTTCTGAACTCCCTGCAGTTTGTCTCCATCGTTCACAGGAGTCACTGTGGTGTAGAGGTTAAGTAATAAATCTGGGCTCCTGGCTCTGGCTCAGGCTTCCTGTGTGATCTTGATAAATCATTTACCCTTATTGCCTCAATTACGAAGCAAAAAGAGGTAATATTTACTTACCTCAGAGGCACTGTAAAGTTGGTGTTTGAAGGCTCCTCCACCTATTTCTCTGGATAGTTATGTATCTTCTGTCTTTGTTTTTATTCTGAAACTTTCCTCTTGGAAATTCTTCTAGAACCTTTTATTATGCTGCAATTCTTTGGTGGTTTTTTTGTGTACAAACTTTGCCAAACTGTGGCTTTGTGCTGTATTTTTCTTTTAGCTTTCACTTAAATTCTTCATATTAAGGTTCAAAGCAATTGTGCCCTTTCATATATTCCTCTTGTGCTTTTTTACTTTTATTTAACCTTTTTATATTGGTTTAAGAAGCACGTCTAGAAAATTGTACTGTAGTCTCAGTTAGGGAACAGAGAGTTGTTCAATTACCTCCTTACAAATACACCTGCACTATCAAAGTAAAACCTCTTAAGTTTTGAGGTAGATCAGAGGTGCCTGTGCACCTGAAGTACTTCAAGACAACTGTTTGTACAGTTGTATCATCAGTGAACACATATTTCATGTTCCTCTGTGAGTGCTTGTCACAGGGATTATGTAGAAGACAGGTGGAAAAACAATTGTGTGAAAAGGAATATGCTTGAAAGTTGAGTGTCACTGTTCTTTTTACGTACACATTTATTTTGCATAATAGATTTTTAAAATAACAAACCTGTAGGGTTTGGGCTTCTTTTCGTTCACTTTGCTTGGGACATGAAGTACCATCTTGCAGAGGTATTTTTACGTAAATCTGGGGCTCTTCTCCCTGTATTTATTTTCGTAATGGTAGAATAAAATATTCCAAATATCTGTAACTTTTAAGGAAGTTAGTGAGAGTTACTCCTTTTTAAAAAGCAGTAATGATACCCAGAGACAGATAAATCAGAATTGCAGGTGAAAACATCCCTGGTCACTGAATAAATGGGATGTACAGCCAGGTTGTTACTGTGCAATAGGCTGTTTGGAGGGTTTTTTCCCATCTTTCCCCTCTGCTAGACAGCTTCAGACTTCATTTTTTTTGCCAGTCTGCACTCCATACTGTCCCTGATAAAACTTGGAGAAATGTTTACTTCAAGTCCGGAGCCTGTCAGGAGTTGCAGCCTTAATCAACAGGCTCCATGAGAGATTACTAGAAAAATCATTTAAGCTCTTCTCTCAAGATTTGGACATTTTCTGCAATCCCTCAGCTTCCAGAGCACACAGGGGAGCCACTTCTTAACCCCAGTTCTCTCTATCTCTCCCCCTCAGGTACTCTGGGATTTAGGTCCACAAGCCTTACAGTTGAAAAGGGGTTTGAATCTCATGGATACTTAGACCTGTGGAGTACAGAACCATGGCAGGCACTTTTATTTTTAGCAACAGGTGTGTTCAGAGGTGGTTCATTTAATGATCCTGTCTCTGGCTGGAGTTCCTGTTCCTCCAGAACTCTCCCACAGCGAGGCAGACTGATGGTTTAGCCTTTGGAAGCTAAATCAATAGCACACGTTCAGGGGGATAGAGATCCACAGGCATTAGCAGAAGTTCTTGTTCCCAAGCCTTAAACTTGGAGTGAGAGACACTTGATCTGAAGAGTATGTGGGAGTTCAGTGCTCAGAGTTAGTCCCTCTTCTCTGCTGTTAACTCTGAGGTATCAATTAGAATGCTGATGATGCTATTTAAACATTACCAGGGTTTGGGGTTTTTTCTCTCTATTTTGAATTGTCACTTTAAAAGCCAGTAATCAAGTTATTGCTTTATTAATGTAGATTTGGTGAGTATACTAACTAATGACTTTGGAATTTGATGTGACGTAGATGTTCTATTAATGCAGAGGAAAAATTAGGCTATCATGCCTGTCAGGGAAGAAACAAAGAGATGATAAATGGGGGGGAAATAGTTATCCCAGTCCATGCAGATTCACGCAGCTTGGAGGTACACCCTGAGATTCTCATTTGAAGAAGTACTTTTAGAACGAAAAAAGAATGAAATGAGGCAGCACTTGCTACATGGTAAATCCCTGAATGACAATGGAACTGGACTTTCCTGGTCACACAGGACGGGAGAGTCACCTTATTTCAGCCTCAGCATCCATCACTGCTGGTTCCTGGAGTGCACTGTTGGAAATGAGAGTCAATGCCACAATTTTTTATAAACTTGAGCTTTGTCTTACAAATGTTTGTCATTTAAAAGGCAGTAAACCCCCCTGGGAAATTGCCTCTGCCAAGTGATAGGGAGCTGTTCCGTAGCACCTGCAGCACTATGCTAAGGACTGACTTAAGGTCTTCTCTGCTCCAGATACTGTTTAAAACAATGAATTCTGCACCTATTGGTTCCAGAGGAATATTCCTCTAAAAGGTTTCTTTATTGACTTTTTTTCCCAGTGTTCCCTCTCTGTAATTTCTGTGGAGTTTAATTATTAGCCCCAGGTATCCTGGTTGAAATCCAGACTATAAGAAATGGAGGTTTAAATTGAGACTGGTCTTTTGAAGTGCTGTAGAATAGTTTTAATATAGTTGCTATAATGCTTGTTTTTCTGTTTATATTGTTGGGTAAATGAGACAAAAATGAGAGCTTCCGTCTGAATTTTGGTATATGAAGTCAGAGTCCCAGAGCAAATGTCTGTGTGATTAAAGTGGTATTGAAGCATTATTAAAAAGCTGTAATTTCACATATTTTATACTTTATTTCACATACAGTGCATCTATGGTGAAGACTTGTTACTTAATGTAATTCTGGTGCTTGTGCTCTACTGAAGTCAAAGAAACTTTTCATTGGTCCTTGTTGGCTTTGGATCCAGTTCTTGGTTTAAACTATTGATTAAAAGAGAAACTTAATCTGAATGGGAAGCCAAGAGAATTGATACAGAAAATGTGGTGAATTATCAAAAAGGAAAAAAGCAAACACCAAAAAAGCAGCTCCCCAAAGATTGCATCCCCAAATGTAATTTGTTCCTTTGGTTTGATGGTTCTGCTTCCAGGTGCTTATTCAAAAGGCATCTAAGTAGTGGCTTTGTCTGTACCTACGTATGCTGGGTGTTCTTCCCTTTCTGCTTTTTCTAATAACTCTGCCATTACTGGATTTTGTTTTCCTAGTATTTATTAGGTTTCTCTGCAGTAAAAAATATTATCAGAGGAGACTTAATTAAGGGCTGCTGCATCTGTTGAAACTTAAAAAAACAATATACTGTAGCAGTGAAGGTTGTCAAGCACCCCAATAAAAGGTGAAGGGCCCACTTGGAGAACCAGCCTTGTCACTTAAGGTCTGGTTAGGCTAAGAGGGAAAATGAGAATGGTTTCAAGTGTCTGCTGTATTCCTGTCTTTCCTAAATCACAGTCCTCAACAATACACATGGATGTTTAAAAGGAAAGGGGGAACCAGAATGGAGTGGCTTCTCAAACAGCTCCCCAAGGTCTGCCATATCTAAATACTGTGATTGAAAACTGCTGAATGAAATGAGTGCAATCTGCTTGACAAATCATATGCTGATTTACCTGTTTTTTTATATCCTTGGGAGGATTATACGGCAGAGAAAACAACTCCAAAAAACAATATAAATCCAGAAAGCGTATCGCAGAACTTGCTTGTGCAAACCTGCTGTGTTTCAAGTCCTGTTGATTCAATTGACTTATGCTTGTAGTTTGAAATGAAATTATGGTTGAGTAAATGATGTTTTATATATCCCTTAAGGTGTTTGAACTTTTAAACCATCCAGATTAGTAAAATAAAAGGAAACTTGAAGGACAGCTGGAATTGCAGGTCAGGTAGAGAGAAGAGTAATGAGTGTATTATTCATTGCAGCTCTGCTCGCTGGGGTTATGGTCTGGTTTTGATCTACAGTACATCCCTGATATGCATACTTCTCTTCTCTACTCGTGGGTATGGTTAGCCCTCCCTCCCTTCCACAACGAGGCCTTTTCCCTGTGTACCTTTTGCCTTTGGCAGATCTCCAGTGTCAGGAAAATCTATAACCCTTTTGACAGAGAAGCAGCTGCTGCGGGATCGATACTTCATTAGGCTGTAGGTGAGACCCCAAACGATCCTTGTCCTGGTCTTCAGGTACGGAGAGGGTTTTGAAGACTCTCCATGTGCAGGGAAAACATCTGTAGCAGCAGAAGGTGGATATTGTGGCTTTGGGCTGGGTCACCGTTTGCATTGGTGGAATTAAAATGGTGTGGAATTAAAATGGTGCAGAATGAAACTTTGGGGCCAGAGGGAGGAGTTCTGCACCCTTATATACCCAAGGGTTTAGTCGTGCTCAAATCACTGTCCATATCTTCCAAATGCCTTTTGTAGGCTTGAAATTCATTCCTGCTCATGGACAGGGCCAATGTGAGATGCTATTTTTGTGCATTTAGAAGCTATGACACCCATCACTCAAGTGTGGGTCCTAGTGTCCTGCAGAAACACCTGTATTTTGATCTAATGGAAAAATAATCATGATCTCCCATAAAGATAAAATGGAATCTAATACAGCTTTATTTTCTTATCCCCAAGATTAAGCTTATTTCCAAGGAAAGACGGGACACATGTGACTAACAGTGGGCATATAGAAGCAAGAGCACAGTTAGTCCTTTTCTAGAGAGTGCTTGTTCTCATTATCTAATGTGTCTGTAAAAGGGGGCTTGTGTTCCTCTGTTGATACCAAACATTTGGTGGCAACATTTGATCCTCAGGTTCCTAAACAAGCACACACACAAACCTCCTGAAGATTAACAGGTATTTTTCTATTCAGACGTTGAGGTGACATTGCTTTTCCTTTGAAAAGATTCGTGTTTTTCAAAGCAGTTGTGTGTGTTTACTGGGTTTTACCTGTTTAGTCATTCCTTCTGATCAGATCCTTTTCAGAGTCAGAGCCAGAGCAGATCCATTGTATTGGTGGTCAGGTATCTCTCAAAAAATTTCTTCCAGTTTGAATTTGTGTGGCCTCACTGAAAATTCTGGAAATCCTACTATGTAAATCTATGGTTTTAGGCAGATGTGGCTGACAGTTTTCCAAGATCAGTTTTTCTCTTCAGACCTCACCAGTTCCTCAAAAAAGAAATGTTTTCAAGAAATTTATTTCATATAAATTCAAAAAATTCAGCTGATGGGCCTGAATAAGTAACTGACATCTACCAACTTCATGCCTGCTTTTTGAAGTTTAATAATTTATTCATTTTCTCCCTGTTTATAGAGTTGATCGGTGGGTCAGGTGTGTTTCCCTGAGTGTTTGCAGTTAAAATTTCAGTGTTCCATAGAGAAAAATGTATATTCAGCAGTAAATTGTGGAAAAATTCTTGGCAGATAGATCAACTTGAAAATTGTTTAGTTTTTCTTTAAATCAAGTTATCAACTTTGTGCAACAGGAAAAGAAGTATTTTATTCAGGAATAAGTGCTGGGAGTTTTGATACATGACAAAAATTATATACTTCTGATTTTTCTGCACCATTACTTTATTTTTACTGGGGAATAAAAGTGTCTCTGGGCCTCCCTCACAATGTTGTTGGATAGAAGACCAATGAGAATCCGTCCTATAAATTAAAAAATAAGTTTTATTCCTGTATTCAAAGGGGAGCTTAATGAGGTTTTTTCACACAGTAAACAGTCGTGATTTTTTTTCTGAACATGGTTGTGGTGAAGGCTGTGTAAATTACACCAATGCATATTTATTCATGGACTTGTTGTGGGAATAGATTTGGGGGCCTATAAGCATATATCAGAATTTGTTACAGGGAAGGGAACTTATGAGGAAGGCTTATTATCCCAGGAGTGGAATTAAGGTGAAATTAACAAGTAATTGAAGTTATCTTTGATCATGATTTTTCATTCCCTTTTTTTCCCTGCTCTAAGGAAGTGAATATTTTTGATGTTCAGTAGAGCAGTACAATGCAGCACGGAGAAGCATAATGCTGAATTTTCATAATAATGTTTGTAATGCAAATGAGGGACACTTCAAAAACAGGTTGATTAGCATTTCTTAATAAATTGCCAGTCTCCTCCTTTTTTCTTCATTAATTCTATCAGCAGATTACATAGCTAGATTTTAACATCAGTGAATGTGAAGTGTGTGGTGGCTTCTCCTGATATAATTATTTGGTGGCTCTAAATAGTTTCAGACTGTGTGTTTAAAGCAGTTCCTCCAGCACTGGAGCATTACAGTGAATTAATGAGCTGCTTGTCACCTCCGGGACCTCTCCTTTGAAATCCAGTCTGGCTTCAAGTGATCTCCTACCATTGCAGGCCAGCAGCTGAGAAAAGGTTAGGAGATGAATGAGCTCCAGGGACATTGCTGGACCTCCACAGGATCATATATTTACTTTAGAGCTGTTTTTCAGAGATCAAACCTGGGGAAATGCAGAGCTGCTGTGTAGTTTCTTGCACAGACCATCAGCCAGTGTTCCCTATTCCCATTCCCACCGTGGCTCCCATACTGTGCTCTCCTCTCCCTCCCTTCCCTGGCTCCTGTGAGGGGGGATGGCAACACAGCCCCTGGAGCAAACAAGCAGTTTTTCCTTCCTGTGTGTCATTTGGGCTTTTTCCTAATTATTTTCGTCATTCCCTCTTATGCTTTCTTTCATATTTAAAATAATTTGTTGTCTCCTTTATCTCCCAAATCTTACTTTTGCCCAGTGTGTGGGTTTTAGTCTCCTCTCCCTCTGTTGTTTACCACTAGGAGACCCACCAAGCGATCTGACATGCCCTCCCCTGCTGGACACCTGTGAGGAGCTACTGCTGGGTGGTTTTGTTCTCATTAGAGAGACTTCAGAGGATGAGATGCTTGTTGTAATGCTTTGATTTTGATTTCAGAGGAGAAACAGGAGTGACATTGAGCTTTCAGTTCAGAGCATTGTGGTGAGCACCAGTCTCTGCCCAGTTTGGATTTTCCTGATTGAACAGGGCAACAACAAACTGAGTTTTCAGGAGCAGTTTTTAAATGATATGTGCAACTTGTGATAAGCATTCAGGTTGCATGGCTGAAGCTGGAAATTTTTAAAGCTGTGGAATCGAATCATAGATCCACAGAACACTCTGTGTTGGAAGGGACCTTTAAAGGTCACGGAGTGCAGCAATGAAGTTGCATCTTCAGCTAGATCAAGTTGCTCAGAAGACAAACTGAAGCTCTTTACTGTCCCTGGAGAAGCTCTGAGTCAGGGATACTTTCATCTGTTCAAATTTTTGTATGTGTGTATGCTGTCTTGCCTGTGGTTTCTGGCATGGGGCTGGCTGGTTGGGATCAGACTCAACATCTTGCTGCTCCTAAGATTCTACACTGGATTTTTTTTTTCTCTCCTAATTTGAATATAGAAATAATGCATAAAACTCCCTTTTATTAAGATGGTCCTGGAGTCTGATCTTTGTTAGTAAATCATCTTGACAATCTTCTTCCTTTCGTGTGTGTTGATTTTGATGAGGTAATTCATCAAAAGCTTGTTATAAGCCATTTCTTAGGCCTTCTGTCACTTTAGCGGGTTGTGGATTACTGCTCAGAGTTAAGCCAAACCTGGCAGCTCCATCCTCCAATCTCCCTCACAAAACTGAAGGGAAGTCATGTAGAATTCTCCTTTTTCAGTAACAGAGGTGTTTAAATTTGGCATTTAGGATAAACCATTACTTGCACTATTGATGGGTTACATGAGCACTGCTGTGGATATTGAGTTGGATCTTGACCGTTCTAGAAACAAATGTAGCTCTGAGAAGCTGCAGAGTTTTGAAATTAACAGTTTAACTTCTGTGGCAAGTTAAACTCATGGCTTTTTCTTTTTTTTGTTTGATTTGAGAGAGAGAGAATGAGATGTATTATTTAAGAAACATTGTTGCTAATATAACTGAATTTTTAGAACTGTGATTTTTGAGAAAAGCGTTGCTTTATTTTTTTCCCTTTTGGTTTTGAATTAGAACCACAGCAATGTCCATGTTGGAAGGGACAGATACGTGAACCTGGAAGCTCTGCGAATACACAAATACTATTTGCAGGAGTGGGGGAAAAATGCAAATATGAAAACCTGGCAGCGTGAATCTGTGAGGTATAACTGTACCTACTTTTTTTTAGGTAGTGGATGATTATACTGGTAGATCCAGCCCAATACCTTCCACTTTTCTTCATGTGAGAAGTTCCAATTCTCTGATCATCCTGGTGGCCCTTTTGCTGGACCCTATCCAATTTTCAGTGTCTCTCCTGAAATATGGTGGGACCACACCTGGACACATCATTCCAGGAATGACCTGATAAGTGCTGAATAGAGAGCAGAAGTCACATCCTTTGGCCTGCTGTGGTCCAGGATATGTATGGTTTGTTCTCAGTGCGTCAAAGGTGTGTTGTGAAGTCACATCCACCTTTGCATCTCCCCAGGAACCCAAGTACTTTACAGCAGAGCTATTTTATGGACTTCTGTATGTCCAGGATGTAAAGCTGGTCCCTAACTCAGCTCTCCGCTACATCTCCAGGCATCTCCAGCCTCTTTAGCTTGAGTGCTATTGGGAGGGAGTTACTGTGAGTATCTTGTGAAGGACAGCCCCCTTCTCCACAGTGCTCTGCCACTAATGGAAGGGAACTGCTGTTTTAGTGTCTTAAATTCCTTTTGCAAGCTGCCCTGGTCACTTACCGTGTAAGTGACTTATCCTCCAAGTCACTTATCCTCCAAGCCAGGCATCCAGAACCCAGCTCCAAATCCAGAGGCAGGGGCTGTGTGAGTATGACCTCCTTCAGCAGGGGCTGATGGCTCAGTGGAGTGACTTCCAAGCCCACCTGGACTGGAGCACCAAGTCATCTCCAGTCTATTGTGAAAGACACGTACTTCTCACAGGCCAAGGCCAAGAGAGAGGAGGAGGAGAGAGGATGTGCTGTGCAGCCTCCCCAGCCACCCAGTGTGGATTGTTCATCCTCTGCTGCTGCCTCCAGCAGCTTCCTTAGGAAAGATTCCTTGGGTCAAACTCAGCCTTTGTGCAGTTCTGTCAACAATTGCATTACGGATGAGCACTGCCAAAGTTCTGATCATTTGGTGAGTTGTCAGTTGAATTCCTTTGTTCAGTGGAAATGGGTCTGTGCTTCCTGCAACGTTAAGGCAAAACAGCTGGAAGAGCTGTGGGAGGACAAGCTGGCTCAGAGCAGGAGGTTGGGAAGGGAGGCTGTGGCTGCCCAGCCACAACACACCCTCCACTGGCTGACCAGGAAGGAGCAGCGAAGGAGCTTCTGCTCTCTCCTGTCTTTTTCCTCAAAACCTGACAGCTGGATGTGCTCTGAGGTGTGTGGCCAGCTTTTCAACAGAGAGCTGAAACACCACAAAGGATATTTTTTTGTATTTATTTTTTTTTTAGAAAAAAAGAATAATTGCAATTATTATTGATGGTGAGGTGCTTTATGCCTGAACTACTTTGAGAGTCTGTGGCTCTTTTGGTGCCTTGGGTCACTTGACAACAATTACAGAAGACTCTTGATAGATGGATGATATAGGGCCATCCTCTCTCAGCCTGTGGGCTCTTTCCATGATTGGATTAGGTCAGTTCCTAGTAGGATCTTTTTCCATATAGGGAGCCAGGCTCAATACATACTAAATGTAATCAGAGAATGCTAGCACGGCCAGTTGTAATAAAGTGAAAAATCAACTTCACTTCTTCTTGGGTAATTGCAGTAATTTATTTTAACAATTAAAAATGAATTCAGTCAGGAGTGTGCTATAAAGACACAATAGTATTGCTGAGAGTTGGAGCTGGGAAGATTTCCTGGTTGCCCTTCAAGCCAGTGGAGAAGCAAGAGAGGGCCAGCATGGAGTCTGATACATGGAGAGGCACTCAACAAATCAAAGTCTGCATTATAATTAGGTGTTCAGAACTTTTTATTTGTATGGAGGGGAAACAAAAAATGAAAAGGTATAAACATGGTAAGTTTGGTTGAGGCTTCAGAGGACAATAGTTTCCCAGTTCATTAACATTCACCTTCAGAAATGATTTGGTTGTGGGGCTTATTTTAAATAAATCTTCAATGAGTAAAGAAAAACAGAGACTGTTCTCTGGTAACGAGTAAAGCCCAGTGCCTTTTGTCAGTAATGGAGCAGAAACAGTCCTTTTTTTCCACCACTGTAAGTTTCCAATTACTTTTCCTTCTCTTAGTCCTTCATCCCTAAGTTAAAACACATTCAAAATTGCACTCACATTGTTTGATGAAGGTGAAATTTCAGAAAGTTAAATGTTCAGAAACAGAACTAATTTGATTTATGTTAGCTGTCCACCTGGGAGCATTGCTTTGCTTCCAGGTATAAAGGCTAAGGAAAGTCAAACAGTTCCCATATATTCCTAATATTATACCCTGTGTCTGAGACTGTAACAGAGTTTGGCCCAAGGTACAAGAGACCTTGGGCCAAACTCTGCCCAAGGTTTGGCCTTGGTTGCCTGCCCAAGTCCTTTGCAGGCAACCTGTGACTGGTGGGGAGGAGGAGACACATGTCAAATTCTGATCATGATTCCAAAAAGGATCTGAAAGGCCTTATTTACCCTGACAAGCCCTTCCAGAACTGGATGGGGATCAATTAAATAAAGGTAGTAGACCAAAGGGGAAAGGAAGCATGGAAGTATTACCACAAGTTTGATCCTAAAGGTTATGGGAATGCTGGAATATTTTGAACAGGTTGCAAACTGATTGTAAGAAAAGACTTTGGTGAGCAAAATAAACTCCTTCGGCTAGTTTCCACCATGATTTATTTAGATTAAATTTTCAAAAGGACTTACATCTGGGCTCATGTCAGTTTGCTACTGGAGAGTATGAAATTGTGTCTGGAAGGGCATGGTAGGAAGTGGGATCCGTTTCACCAATTTCTTAGGAAATTAAGTTTTCAATTAAAATAAAATTAATTTATCTTCCTAGAGATAGGCCTGTAGAGGCTTCCATTTGGGAGATTATCATCAAACATCCACAAACAGATGACTCCCATATTTCTTGACATAGAACCTACCCAAACAGAGGAAAAAACCCACCCAAAATAAATCCTTACCAAAAATCTCTCAGTGTCTGTAAGACCAAAACAGTTCCCTGAAACTGTCCTGCCAGTCTAAGACACTTGACTTGATCTGATCTCCACTGGCCTGCAGGAAGAGAATATTGAAATAGGTAACTATGTCTCAGTGTTAAGTATTTCTATTTTAAGAGGTTAATATTCTGGAAGCTGCTGTTAAAGAAGGTGACTAACTTCTTTTGAATGTGTTACTTTTGAGTAACTCTCTTGAATGTAAGTGTTGTGGACTGATTTGGAGAAAATGACGTGGTCCCCTGTTGAGTTGGAAACCCCCCTGAAGAGCTTGGGAAAGAGCTTTTTCCACTTAGGATCACTCTGCTTGTCCCCCAAATTGTTCCCGACACGCGTTTCCATATTCCTCTTAAAGCTTTTACTAGCATGAGCAGAATTTCCAGAATGTTCAGTTCTGTTGAAAATTAGCCTTTCTGAAGCCAGGTTCACTCTTTTCCTACAGAGACCGTTTGGTTTATGCATGGGGAGGCAGGGGGTTTGTAAGCAAATTTCATATTTGCTCTCAGTTGGTGCAAGGCAGACATTTGGGAATGCTCAGCCCCTCACCCTGTCTGCATGCCATGCTTTCACTTCCACAGAGCTGGAAACACTACAGATATGCTGCATTTTAAGTGGAGAAAGAGAAGAGAAAATAAAGTAAATTTAGCAAAAGCAAAGATCAAATAGCATTCACTCCTCAAATCAGTGTGAACAGCTGGAGGTGGCAGACAGAATATGCAATAATTACAATAATCTCACATTTGCACTCACAAAACCATGGGAAGAGAATTTCTCTTCAAAACTACCCAGTCCTGAGATGCAGGCAACCAAGGGAGAAAATATATAATGGTTGAAGGCAAGGCTGAGTGGAGGCAAGCACTGACCACGAATGTCAGTTTGAAGGAAATAAAAGAGGGTGAAGTTAGAAATCAGGGAATTTTGAAAGGAAACATGCTGAAGGATGAAAGCTGGCACTGGAGAGCAGTGTAATGCCCTGGGGTGTTGATCCAAAGGCCCTGTGAACTTTGCAAAGGTGAGATGTTTTGGTTTCTCCAGAGCACACAGGTACGATAATTTTGGAGCCCTTCATACCAAGGAGGAAAAACCAGTATCTTAAATCTTGTCAAAAGATGTAACTTCTGTCATTTTCTAAGCCCAAGTTCATGTGCATTTCACCATACTTGAAATGCAGTCCTAATTTGGGAATCACTAGGATCTGGTACTGCAAATGTCTCTTGCTGTGGTCATCCAAATTCTGAGAACTGTGCAAATGAATTTAGGGAAAGACCCCAAACACCCTCTTTTCTCTATAAAATTATTGCAGAGAAAATGACAGAGAGAGGAATTCATATGTAGAAAGTAATGCAAAAATATTCTTCAAGTATAATCTCAATTTGAAATAGCAGCTGAGTATTGATACTGACTTAGCAAAGGCAGAAAGGAGCCATTTGCAGTGAATAATGTATTAAGTAGTTGAAATGTGAAGTGTTTACTAAAATAACAGTAATTATACAAACCAAGCTGATGGCAGTGAAGTTGTTGGGAAGCCTGTGGAATGTGATATGTTGGTTTACTGCAGCATGAATGCTGTGGAGAAGTTCTTGTGGTTTTTTTGCTGGGTTTTTTTACAAAATACTCTGAAATTTTAGAGGCTATTTTAAAATTTATTTATTTGAAATAAGCTTGCACCACAACATAATGTAATAAAAGGGAGAAAATGCAAATGGTTCTTCAGCATCTCCTATCTGGAGGCAATAGCTACCAATATATTTCAATAGATTTGATTATGACATTACAGAGATTTGCTGTTTATTGTAAGGACTGCATCCCTATCACTCGCATACAGAAGCCCATTAAAGAACTTTGTGTTCTCAACTGCAAAACTAAACTGATTCTGTGCCCACTGGCAAAGGCTGAAGTTTCCATTGACAAATGTGTACAATATGTAAAGACTTGGATTTTGTATTTTTAACAGCCAAAATTCATGCTTTAATGTTGTAAAGAATATATTAGAACACTGTCAAAATGCACTTTTTAATAATTTTGTTCAGTACTCAACATGTTTTCAAATATTTAATCTGTCTTTTGCTTTTTAATGTGAAAGTTAATCTGTTAACTGCTATTATTATCTCTTTGGATATACAAATGTCCTTTTTCACAGATGGACACGTGTGCAATGGAACAGGGCGTTACTTAACTATGAAACTTGGAATCCAACCACAAGCCATGGATGCCAAATCAGAACTGATTTTGTTTTTCCATTTAGAATAAAGGCCACAAAGCACTAACACACCATCTTCAGAAGAATTTTTATGCAAAGTGCTTTTACAGTTTTAATTATTCCCCTTTCCTGTGGATATTGGAGGTGGGCTGTATTGTGAGAAACAAGGTGTCTTTTCTTCTAAGAACCTGCTTTATTTTGTGTGTAATTTGTAGGGGGAGACATAAAGTAAGCTGGTGGGATAATATGGAAATACCTGGGAATGGATTGGCATGTCACACACGTGGCTCTGTTGGAATGGCTGTGATGAAAGTTGGGCATGGGGAGATGAAGTGGCTCCTTAACGCTCAGTATGATCCGTAACCTCCAGCTTCAGAAAGCATCCTTAGTCTTGACAGCTATTGGGAAGGAGCCCTGTGGAGAGCAGGGAAACAAACCCCTGAGATTTCTCATTGTTTCTGCTGTGGGTTTCTGCACCCCTGTATCATTCCACACCTCGTTCAAAGCCAGGAGCAGCTGTCTGGCATCTGTGGGATGTGCCTGGCAGTGGCAGGATCGTCTCACTCTTGTGTGGGTGTGAATGGAGCCCCCTCCCCTCTGCTCGGCTGCCGATTTCCCCAACTGAAGGGAAATTAGTTGCCTACCATTTTCCAGGTCTGTTTGGGGCTGACTAATGACTTCCAAATGGGTTAGGAGACAATTTCCATAGAGGAGGATGGAGAGGCAGGTAGATGGGAGGAAATTGCCTGGGCTCTGTTTATTCTAGGGAGCTGGGATCAAAGCAGAGCCCAGATGTGCATTGCAGGAATTAATCCAGGCTTGAGGTCTCATCTAGGGATGGGTCTGTGGCAAATTCCTCCCTCTCCAACAGCATGAGTTGAGACTTCTGCCTCATGACTCTGCTTTTGAACATGACTTCTGCAGGCTCGGGGCTTGGCACAGTGTCTGCAGGTCCCATGTGTGTTGGAAATTCATTCTGAATGGTTTTGCTCTCTACTGGGGGTCAGTTATTGAAGGCTGGGACCTGCAGTGATCTTTGGGTCAGGTGAATAAACTGTTCCAGTTACAAGGAAGCACCTTGTTGTTGAAAAATTGACTGCTGAGTAGTAATAATTGTATAAATTAGCATTAATTTATTTTAGAAAAACCCATAGTATCGGGAGATTTTGCAAAAAGCTGTTTGGCAAATGTTGTATGCAAGAAGAGTGCAACAGGCCTCAGAGGTCAGGCTGGATGAGGGAGCAAGGAAAACTATTACATTCACTGCCACCATCAGGGATGGAGGGTGTTTTGCCAACTTTTTTAAACATATAAGTTATGTGGTGACAAAAGCACCAAGATATCAATCTGTGGGAAAGTTGCATCTCTAATTGTTCGTGTAGTAGGATTGATAAATAATCGGTGAATTCAGCGGTTTTGATGCCAAATGAAGGTGGACCCAGCTGGTTTGGGTTAAAGCATATCCCACAAGTTGTATATGGCAGAAACCAGCAGAGTTTAAAACCAAAATGTGCTCTATGTGGAGCTCTACATTTTTTCTGTGGATGTAGTCTCTTGTTGGCCATTTATATTTTAGGAACTGACATGTTCACTTTCATTAAACTTGCCTGAAAATGGAGAACAACTGTTTAAGACCAGAGCTGTTGACCTTATGTTTCACAAGTACATAATAAGATTTTATTTACTGTAGTTACTGCAGGCCTACTAAAAACTGGGGAAATATTTTTTCATGCTTTGCCATATCTGATATGTGACTGTAGATACACACACGGTTTCTGTATATTGTTCGAAGGAAGAACAAAAAAATAGCTTAAAAATAGGAAACTGAGCTGAAAAACATCTGAATGGACATCTTATGGTTTTGGTTCAGATGGTGAGTTTTCAAGATAAAATGTGCACCAGGTTCAGAGGTTTTGGTTTTCAGTTTGGTTTGACATGCAAGACCTTTAGGAAGCAGATGGACATGTGGCATCAGTATCACCCTTAGAAAAGAACGGGATCTATTTTAGTCGAAGAAATGTGTAAATTTTCATGTCTATGCCTATGACTCCTACCTATAATTTTGCTGTGTTATAATAGTAGTGCTTTTACTTCATATTTTAGTTGCAATTTTACTTGGTCTTTGGGAATCAGACCTTTTCCTGTGGACCTTTTCCTCTCTGAATCCTCCTAGTAAGTGGAAAAAATCCCCTTATTATTCATACTCTGAAACGAATTCTAGTAGGCCCCAAAAGATTTTGAAAAGCTCACTAGTATTTTTGTACAGGACTTCATTTTTGTTTTCTGAGAAAGTACAGGAATGAGGAAATGCATCCAATTAAGTAGTTTGCAATAAAGATATTTCAGGGTTTTTTGGTTTTCATTCATCTGAAACGTCTACAAGCAATTGGTGAGGCATGACTTTTCTTACTGGAGTGCTTCATGTGGGAACCTGTGCATCAAACTGGAGACTGTACACTAGGTGGGAATTTTAGTTAGGGATTTGGTTATGTCTTAATGAAGGCTACAGGCTATGTGGAATCCATCATCTTGTAGTTTCTGACATACAGTTTCCAGAACAAAGCAAATGGAATGTATTTACTTCTACATCCATGGCAGGTCAAATAAGCCCTCATGACTGTGACTGTGAGTTGTGTCAGAAGGGAGGGAATTCAGAGAGAGGAAAGGACTCACTGGCAAAACTATAAAAAGGAGGTTGTGAGAGGCTGAGGTGGAAAAAAACAAAGAGGTCCTTTTCCATAGCAAAGTGCCCTGTTGGAGTGTACCAGCAACATCATAGAAGAGGGAGAGAAAGACGTCTTCCATAAGTGGAGATTTTAATTAATTAATGTATTTAATATCACTTTAAACAAAGAACAAATATTCCTATGGCATGACAGAATTCTGAATTCCTTAAATATGCTTGTCTACAATTCCTTTTTATTTTTCCCAAACAGAAAATTGCTGTTCCGTGTAACAAAATGACTGAAATGTGAGTTTGATGGTGAAGCAAAGACCATTGGCTTAGAGGAGTTCTTTTGTGTACTCATGGAAAACCCATTAGGAAAAATGACTGATTTATACCTCAGTCAAGTCACATGCCAATAATTTAGGTGTATCTGTCTTTTGGAATTGTCAGTCTCTTGCTTCAATGTGGGAAGTGGCAGCTGGATTTTAACTCTTTTTAATTTCCTGAACAGAATCATAATTACTTGGCAAAACAATATTGCTGTTAGATTGTGGACTGATACCAGGTTCTCTGATGCACAGATTTTTAGCAGAGAGGCAGGAGGTCTGAGGTCTCCTATGAAATATTATAATATTGTGAATTCCTTTGTTGGCACATAAGTATATGCTCCCTCTCTTAACAGTGAGCTGGAAGTGACACTTTTCAAAATAACTTGACAGAGATGCTTTCAAAATTGTCACTTCCTTATGATAATGTAATTATTCCTTATTTCTTCAGAGAAAAATTCAGTCCATTTGCAGATTCTCATGCACATTTTTATCTACTGCTTTTGGAATGGCAGCATAACATTACTGAAAGATAACAGTGTAAGAAAACTCTAGATCTTGTCGCTTACAAATGTAGTTTTTGGTCTTACAAGTATGCAGTTTTTCAAATCAAAAAAAACTATTAAAATCTGACCCAAGTCTTGATTTTGCACTGAAACTGTCAACCTTTTACCAATATAAACTGCATTTCCTATGTTTTATTGAATTGCATATTAATGAATACTAAGAGGCTAGATTATAACTTTCTAGGAGTTAATAGTGTACTTAATTGAAATGTGCTTCAAGGAAATAGGTTTCTATTGTAAATTATTTTTATTATTTGAACAGTTTTGCTTTCTGTCGAAAGTCTGGGAGAGCATTTTTTAACTATTAAGGTAGAGTTTTGATGAAAATACAGATATGTTTAATGTGATTTAAATGTTGTGGGTTTCATCAGATTTTTTTGATGATTTAAGGTTATTTATGTGTAACAGAGCTCAACTTGATCTAGACAGGTAACCATTCTGATGAGTAGTTCTCTTCAGGAATACTATTTATTTTAATAAATTGTAAGTATTCCCCTCCTGGGGGAATGGGATGTCTGTAGGCATGTTCCTAAAACTCTGTGATCATTAATTTCTGCAGTAGCTGAATATTGTTGCAGAGACATTTTTTTAAATCTCCAATATTTGAGGAGTCAGCTGAAAAGAGCTGTGTGACATGCCTGAAACAGATTCAGACATCTCTGCTGAGCGCAAGGGAAGGCCTGAATACCGGGATTACAGGTCCCACAAATCCCCTGCTCTGTTCTACAGAAGGATCAGGCAGTTTATATATTCACTTCATCTATTTTCACTTCAGGGGAGTGACTTGCAGCTGCAGCCCACTTCACTGGCAGATCAGGAGCTACACTGTAATATCTGCCATTTGTCTTGGAAGGCTGGTTGTTTAGCTTATGGCATCTTTAGTTCTCCCAGGATATGCTGGAAAATAAACAGAGCTCAGGCTCCCTGGGCCCTGCTCCCTGCGGTAACTCCCAGGTCTGTGGCAGTTGGAAGAGCCGGCGGAGGAGCCGGGGCAGCGCAGATTTCTCTCACGGGGCCCTGCCTGGGTGGTCTGGGAGGTGATCAGTCCACATCTCCTGGGGACTCCACAGATCCCATTCAGATCCCTACTAAGCCAATGCTTGGAAGCCCTTGGGCTCACCCCAGCTGGGGAGGCTGAGGTGAGTTGTCAGCAGGGCAGGCTGGTGAGGCCAGTTTTCCAAGTCCCCATTATCCAGAGTAAAGAGGATACCCAGCCTCCAAACCCATGGTGCCTCTTCAGGCCTTCAGTCTTTTGTTTATTTTTAGAACATTCCTCTCAAGCTGTGTTGTTTCATTTCACAAAGAGCCGTTTCCTTTACTGCTGTCTAGTATTTGCACTCCTCCAGGGCCGAGTCTGTCTGGAAGTCTGGCTTTTCAAGGAAAACAGTCTCAGAGTCTGGCTGCTGGTGTGCAGCACCTACAGTAGCTGAGCTGTCATTTGGGAACCATATTCTGCAAAGTTTCATAGAATTGCAGATGCTCTGATGTTTTGCTGAGCTAAGAGGAAGTTTGTTGGTGAGATCAATGAACTCTAAAGCTTTCAAGTCATCAAATGACTTGATAATGAGAAAGTTGTTCTTTTCTGACAAGAAAAATGTTCAAATCTTTCACAGCACAGTGTAACTGGCTCCCCAGTTTAAGAAGGATGTTGAACTGCTTGAGAGGGTCCAGAGAAGGGCAACAAGGATGGTGAAAGGACTGGAGAACAAGCCCTGTTGGGAGCAGCTATGGGAGCTGGGGTTGTTCAGCCTGGAGAAGAGGAGGCTCAGAGGTGACCTCATTGCTGTTTACAACTACCTGCGGAGGGGTTGCCGCCAGGTGGGTGTGAATCTCTTCTCTCAGGCTGCCAGCACCAGAACAAGAGGACATGGCCTTAAGCTACGCCAGGGGAGGTTTAGATTGGATGTTAGGAACAGGTTTTTCACAGAGAGAGTGATCCCTCATTGGAATGGTCTGTCCCGGGAGGTGGTGGAGTCACCATCCCTGGACGTGTTTAAGAAAAGACTGGATGAGGAACTTAGTGACATGGTCTAGACAATGGGAGGCTCAGATGGACAGAGCGTGTTGCCCATGATTCCAGGGTTGGGGGAGCAATCCCTGTGTGGGAGTCGCTTGGGAGTCAGACTAGGTAATCCATGTGGGTCCATTCCAACTTGGAATAACCTGTGAACCTGTGAACTGCGGCTCATAGAGTCCGAGGTTCTGTCGTCATCTTTGAAACATGGGACCAAGTTATTTGATCTGTTAGGAAAATTCCACATGGAAGATTCTATGTGCCTCCATGAACCTAATATGAGTGGAGACCAGGATGACAAGGCACTGACTTGCCTGTTTTCTGCCAGGAAGCCAAGAGCTTTACATACTTCTGTGCGCCCAAAGAGGATGTGAACTTCCTGCATCCAAAGGTGGTGCCTGATGAGCAGGGCTGGCCCAGTATTTCCTTGGCTGCAGCTTTTCATCACGTCAGCCTTTCAACATTTACATATGCAAACAGGAGACCTGATGGGGAACAGCTGTGAAAATACAGGCTTATGACTTAATGTGTGCACACTATATACAACCGTGGGATGGGAGTTTTTTATGGGTTAAAAAAATTACCACCACATGCACATGGGCACGGCGTCAGGTCTCCCGCTTTGCTGTGTGTACTTTGGACTTCATTAGCTTCTATCCACAAGTAATTAGATGTACAGCCCAGAAATACTTAAGGATGCCCCATTTCTCTCGCTATCGCTTCGGATTCCGATCAGCTCACTTGTAGCTCAGCATTTAGTGCAAGCTCCTGCAATTAAGCCCTTCCCCATGGCATGTTCCCACACGGTGTCGTGCTGCAGCACTGTTTACTTAATCGCCTTTCTTTGCTGCGTGGCAAGTGTTTCATTAGGGACTGTTAGGAAGTTGTTAGGATGCAACAGAGCCTAATGGCGGCTTGTCTCCAGCCAGGAGGGGTTTGCCTTACTGGCTGATGTGATTATGTAGGTAAAACCTCAGTTTCAACTGCGCTAGGGAGTCTTTTGCACACATATCTCAAAATACAATGTTGTCGCTAAAGGACGTACCTGCAAGCGTGAGGACGTCCATTAGGTAGCTCAGTTGTGAAATACGTACTGCAAAACACTTCTTGTTTTAAAAGTTCAGGCAATTAATTTAACGTGCAAACAGTAATTCTTTGGAGAGATACCACGGCTGTGTAATATTTTGTCGTTCTTGTTTTACTGTGGTAGACTTAAATTTAGCATTGTGTTGTGAAGGCAGAAGCATACTTTTAATTTGAACTACAAAAGTGAGTCGAAACATTGCCCTCCAGGTATTTGAACGGAGTCCTCGCCTTTGATTTTCCTAAGAGAAAAGTTGGTGGTGGGAATTAGTTTAGAGCATGTGATTCAAATTCTTTCTCTGGCAAGAGCCTTGATTCATGTTTTAATCTGGAGTTTGGCATTGCTAACAAAGGTGAAGTGTAATTATTTACCAAGTGGCATTGAAATGGCACCTATATTAATAACTAAGCACATGCTGGATTATTTGGATAAAGATAACCTGTGCTTTCAGTGTTAATAGGAAAATGCTGTGGCTCCCTGTGAGGACCACAGGAATGTTCAGCTTTCATTTCCCCACTGTGTCTCCTTCACCTCCTTTTCCAGACTCTGTGTAAGTCTCTGAGCCAGATTTGCTGTATCTTAATAGGAATTAAATGCAGATTTCTAGGAGACTAGGATGCTTGTGAATGGGCAGCTAAATATTTGGAAATGTTTCTTCATCTCACTCAAGTCAATGCCGAGGGAAATGGACCTGGCAAATCCATTTCTCCCTGCAGCATGCAAAGAGCTGGAAGGGTTGAGCTACAGAAAAACCCAAGTGAGACATGAAAGCCAGAGGATTCATCATCCAGGCCAGTCTGGCACGGCTTTTATGGCCTTATTTTGAATCGGAAAAGAAAAGGAAACAAAATACCCTTCCACAAAATCCGAACTCCAAGCCCTTACCTCCCTCTGCCTGAGAGCTGCTAGCTTGTTTCCTAGAGAAATATCTAAGGTATTTGGTGCTAAACTTCGTTTTAGGTGAAAGTTTAAAGGAGCTTTACAAGATATGTGCAGAAGTTAATGCTAGTGACAGATGTTTAAGCTTTCTCTAAACAAGGCATTCTTTAGCCAGTTGATAGAGCTTGTTGTTAGCTGAAATATTGATCTAGAATTATGAATTCCTAATCCATTCCTCAGGCTCCCACTGCTGGATTCCAGATGTGAATGATAACGTGTAAAAACAGCCCTGCCTTTTTTCCATCCTTCAGTGTTTCAGTTTTTTCTTGTTTGTACTCCATCTCCTGCTCTAGGATATGATTTGAAGATTCAGGAGCATCATCAGGAGCAAGCAGTGTCCTGTCCCAGCACCCTAATTTTGATATGATGGTATTTATACTCAAGATTAACAATGCTTTAGCAATTTGAGTTTAACCTTTCTCTGTGGCCCCGACACTGCAACTAATAGGTGCCTTTAGGACATCTACCACAGTAATGCTTTTGAACATCAATTAAAAAAATGCAGTACAGGCTGATTTAAGAAGTGTCAGAAGCAGGTATTTTGCAGTTTTCCTAGATACAGGTTCTCCCAAACCGGTGGACAAGTTGTTCTTTGCATATATTTGACACAAATTTAATGTGCAGTCTGTAATAAAATTCTATGAATAATTATTAATCATCGTTAAGTATTAGGAATACTTATATTTGATAAAAGCATATTAGATTGCAATCAGTTAGCATTTATTACCCAGAAGATTTCCCCCCAAACAATGGGAATATATACCCTGCACAGCATAACTACAGACTGTGATTTCCTTCTTGTGATGCTGTTCAAAGGATTGGTTAGTGGGAAATCAGGTCTCTGTCCACTCCAAGGACACCTTTGTGCTCCTATATTTACACACACACAGGTAAAGCAGGATTGGAGCTGTTTGGAGTTGTTTCCAGCCCATCCTATACCCTGCTGCATAGACTAAAGGAGTAGATGATATATTTTTTTGCCATACAGATTTACAGTGCTCGGTTACTGCTTGTCCTTTTGTTTCTTCCCAGTTCTTCCCGGAAAAAACAACCAGACCAAATTCATCACAAACAGGTGGGAGAAGTACTCATTTGAGTTTCATATTGCTATGGTTGGCCTTAAAAGGATTTTATAAATTTATGGCCTCTATCATCCAAAGTTCTGCTCTTTCAGAGCATTACAATGGGTTGGCTGCCCGACTTGTGTGTTGCTGTGCTCTACTTGAGCTGTTTGGAATATTACTTTGAGAATTGAAAGGGCTCAGGGGTGCTAAAACTGATTATGAGATTTTTCTTTGCTTGACAAGATGAGCAGGTCCATGTGAAGTATAAGGCAGTTATGTGGATTGACGGCAGACAGGTTTCAATCACGGGATCACGTTGTGTTTTGCTCATCTTTGAGGTGGGATGCCGGCAGAATTGAGTTTCAAGAGGATAATTGCAGCCCAATCAAACCCTCAATTCAAGTTTCATGCTTGTTTCTTTTTTTTTCTTTTTTTTTAATTATTCTTGAAAAGATTCCTTCCAGTGACTCAGTGTATTCTGAGAGTCCTTCAGAAACTTGGTTTATAATTTGTCTTTATGAAAATTGTAGTAAAAGCAGTAAAATGAGAAAAAGCTTCAACTGCCCCAAAATCTTCGTTGTCAAGGATCCCCAGTCCTTATTGATAAATATTTCCAGCTGTGAGTATTATCTTCGGCCTGCATTTTCAGTGGTTTTTTGTGCTGGTACCTCTGCTGAGTAGGAGTCTCAGCAGCTTGTTGGAGTGATCCCACCTTGTAATTTCCCACCCCAGAGATAACCTTCCATAGTCGCATACCTGACCCTCTTAAAAATCAGGAGTTAATTGTAAGAATGTGAGGACTGTTTTGAGTGGTAAAATAATCCCTTTGGCTAAGCAGGATAAGCCCTGAGACCAGGCAGAGCCCTTTTAGGAAGTGACAGTTATACATTTCCCAGCAATACCCCCACATTCACAGCTCCCCACGTATCATGATACACTTCATTGGGCTCTCCCCACAGAGGTTGTGTGAGGGCTGTGGCTTTTCTTAATTGCTTCATTGAGAAGCATTTGCTGCAGTCCCTGGTTTTGATTTGTACACTGGAAAGTCTCGGTTCAGGCTCCCGTTGCTCGACTTGTCCNCTGTTTTGAGTGGTAAAATAATCCCTTTGGCTAAGCAGGATAAGCCCTGAGACCAGGCAGAGCCCTTTTAGGAAGTGACAGTTATACATTTCCCAGCAATACCCCCACATTCACAGCTCCCCACGTATCATGATACACTTCATTGGGCTCTCCCCACAGAGGTTGTGTGAGGGCTGTGGCTTTTCTTAATTTGCTTCATTGAGAAGCATTTGCTGCAGTCCCTGGTTTTGATTTGTGCACTGGAAAGTCTCAGTTCAGGCTCCTGTTGCTTGACTTGTCCCTCTTCTTCTGTTCCTTGTAATCATTCTTTTGTACCTTTCTGAGCTTTCTCTACTTACTCCTTCTTAAGTCATGCCATGTCTGAGTTGCAGGAGGCCAAGTTTTACCTCTGCAATGAAGCCGGTGTGATTCAGTGTATGCATTGATAGATTTGATTATGTTGAAGGTCACTTGTGGTCTGGAAATTAACTCCCAAGGTGCCTTTGAAGAAATTTAAATTTCTTGAATGTGATTTTGTTTTCACCTGCCACAAGACAGTGGGCTGGGAGCCTGACATACCATCTCCAATAGACAGAGAAACCTTTGGTAGCTGTGTACAGCAATGGGAACAGAAACACAGAATCAGTGGAAAATAATGTAGCTTTTCATCACTTTTACATAATCTGAGATGGTTGACATTAACCCTGGGACAAAATGCAACTGAAGCATACAAGACGAGATCCGGTTTAAGTGATTTTGATGCTCTTCTTCCAAATTCATTGTTTGGCAGTGGGTAATTCTTTAATACAAAGCAGTTGTTTTCATTTTTAATGTTGGTTACGGGAAAATTTATGTTCTATTTGTACTTCTCTGCAAATATTCAAGTGCTCCTCTGGAAGAAGGTTTGCAATAAATAACACTGCTTCATACACAGAGTGGACACTAAATCATTTAATAGTACAATAAGAAAGCCTTGAACTAAAATCCTAGTGGACTTTCTGAAGGTATTTTTATTAGATTTTGCAATATTATGTTCTTTAATGGAAAACTTTCCCTCCTGCTAGTATGCATTCAGTCTTGTTGCTGTATTAACATATGGCAAAATATCTATTATAACTACAAAACAGGACAGAAAATATATCTATATGAAATCATTATGGTATAGTTTAAAATATTTACATGCCTTTCAAGAACACTGACAAGTCTAGTGGCGGACTGTATAGTGGCACTTGCATTAGCTTAAGCTTGCAAATACCAAAATCAAGAATTAGGGTTTGAGGTTTTGTTGTTTTGGGGTTTTTTTCAGTTCCCAGTGATTACTCTGAATTTATTCAGTTTCACAGTTTCTCAGAAAATGGGTTGTTGGTTTTATCTCTCAGGGCTGCCGTTACATTAAAAAAAACCCCTTAAAACTATACTTTTCTCCTCAAGTAGGCTCCAAGTACCCATGGAAACTTTAAAGTCTAAACTGATACATATTCAGCAAGGACTGAGTGCAAGACTGACAGTGCCAAAGTCCCTGAGCTGGAGGAGTGACTTCATTACCTGGCATCACCAGCAGCCTTTTAGGATCTTCTTAGGCCTCATCCTGGTCAGTGGCTGTTTCACACACCCAGATTATCATCCCTGCAGCCCCTTTTAGCTTCCCAACAACTCCCTGCATGGGAAAGCACAGGCCTAAATGTTTTCTTTTGGGGACATACTCATGCTCTGAAAAATGAATGTAGGAGGGTAATTGTAGATGTATTAGGCCTTTCATCTGCCTCAGTGACTCATTAAATGTCGTGTGCACAAACACAAATACTATATGTCTGTGGTATATGACTGGCCATTCTTCCAAGAGTTGCAAAGTCAGGCTTTGTCCTTTCTAACCACTTGTCTCCCTGTCTGCCTTCAGACTAAATGCTGAAGGCACATGCAGGAGATGGAAAGACAGGAGGAACTATCTCCAACTTGTCACCCTTCAGGATAAAACTGCACTGAAGGATTTTGAAAAACTGAGAATCAAATTCCTGTTTCTGCTTTGATTCAAAGAAGGGCAGAAGTTCTCTGTCCCTCAGGGGAGAAGGTGGCCTCAGAAGATGTGCAGGTACCAATTTCTGCCCTGCTCTGCAACGGCACAAGGCTGGCACTGGATTCTGTCCCTGCAATGCTATATAAACATTTTGATGAGAAGTGACCAAAATTCGATCAGATTCTTGGTCTGTAAGGCTGACATGTCAGAAGATGTGACATTGCCAGGGGAATAGTAACTTGTGTATCACTCGGGGAGTTACAGCTGCATACATTGCTGTGTGCAGCATGGACACCCACGGACCCGCTTTTATTGCCTCCTTTGCTCCAGTTGAGATCCTGTGAAATCCCACTCCGAGGGGGGCAGATTTTATGACTGGATTTTATTTTATTGCTTCTGCTTGTGCATTTTGCTCTCTGTATTTTTGAACTCCCTGTGTATGTCTGTGTTCGGTGTTAGAAATTCGGGAATAAATTTACAACTAATCATTGCAGTGGAACGCTTTCCTTCAGGAAGGCTTTTTGGTCATACCTTTGCTTTTATGAAAATGTGGAAATAGGCTGAAATACTTAAGATGAAATATTCCAGTGAGAGTTTATCTTGCACTTAGAGTAGATTTTAAGCTGTGGTTAACAAAACCACAGTGCCTTACGCAGCACAGCAGCTCCTCCAGCCTTACACATTCACTCTTTTCAGGACATTCCACCATAAAGGATTTTGGGTATGTTGTTATTTTTTTTTTCACCTCTGTGTCTTTTAGCCCCCTCTTTGTTCTGAAAGTGTGGAGTGTGGCATGTTTCAATTCCTTTGCTCCCTGGAAATGTTAAAGCCATTTGCTGTTCTAACTGATCCCTGCTTGGAGTGTTTCATTACTGACGCAATCTGAGGTGAGCATTATAAAGTGAAGTATTATTCTTGATCTCACTGCGAAGCGGTAGGGAGTCAAACTGCAGGCAGCCAATGTCAAAATCACATTTTCTAAAGGATTTTTCCTTATTTTATTTTATTTTATTTTTTTTTTTACAGTGAGGGTGAAATGTGTTTAAGGCTGTGTTTGCTGATCTTGAAGCTTGGGATGTAACAAGTGAAATGACAGAAAAATATGACCTTGCAAAGAATGAGAGGAATAAAATCTTCATGAGCTTTGTGAATAGTGGAAATGAGGTGCAGCCCGAATGAATGAGACCTTTAAAGGTTGCCTTTCCCTTCCAAAAGGTTTCTGATACAATATGAAACTTCTAACAAACCCTTAAGACAAGACAATTGTGGTACCATGCATAGGATTCAGAATTCTACGTGTTTGACAGCCATGGAAACTATTTCCAATTTAATCTATTTAACAAGAATGAAAGAGTGTTTTCTTGCTCTTAGTATGTAGAATATTTAGTCATTAATTTGGTATTATACTGTTTTCACTGCTGAGATTTGAGCATATTGTGGAAAATTAATTATCCTAGCACGTACCGTACTTATGAAGTATTGATTTGCCTTTTCCACTTACAGAAAATTGTACCTTTTTTCCCTCCTAAATTGAATTTATTTCATAAGAGGAGTTAGACTGGAAAATGCTGCATGAAAAGCCAGTATTTGCAAAGTGGGTTGTATTAAGTGGGTTTTTTGAAAGGAATTTGAAATATTTTGGGCAACCTTCTTTCATTGCCCTCTCTTTTAATATATTAATCCCCAAAGAAGTTACACAGTGCATCATACAGCCATTACAGGATGAGGAGAGGTGACCGTCATTTCACCACGTTCAAAGCTTCTTCTATCCCTGCCTTCATGTAACTGAACTGATGGGTTTTTTCTTTCATTCTGAAATAGTTGGAAAAGGGAAAGAGAGACAGGGATGGGAAGGAGGTTGGTTGATTTGGCATGAGGTTTATTCTAGCTGGGTTTAGTAGTTTTGGGTTCTGTAGTTTTAGAGACAATGTGAGAAGACACATATTCACGATGATCCTTGTGGGTCCCTTCCAACTCAGAATATTCCGTGATTCTGTGATTAGTTTCCCTGTTGTATTTTTGATTTCTCCTCCCATGACCGGGACCAGTCTCTTCTTGCACCTCCTCTTGTTACGACTCTGCTGCAGAGGTTTATACTGAATGTTAGGAAGAGGTATTTCACAGAGAGAGTGATCGCTTATTGGAATGATCTGCTCAGGGAGGTGGTGGAGTCACCATCCCTGCAGGTGTTTAAGTGAAGACTTGATGAGGAGCTTAGTGACATGGTCTAGCTGGTGGGGAGTTGGACTAGATGATCCTGAGGGTCCCTTCCAACTCAGAATAACCTGTGGACCTGTGAAACCCTCCCTCTCCCTTATCTCTGTTCTGTGCTTTTCCTTTCTCTTCTACCAGACTTCACTGGTGATTTCTGTAGCTGACATGCGTGCTCAGAATTCCAGAAGAGCCCACAGCTGCAATTAGCTCTTTGCCAAGGTGTGGGTGAGCCAACGGGCCCTGTCGCTGCGGTGACGTCCTTCACTTGCTCTGCTGACACACCACCAAGTTATCCTCTTAGTGAGCCACTGGGAAAAGTCCCACAGCAACAGAAGCACATTTGGGTGATACATAAAAAACCCCATTGTGTGCACTCACCCTCCCCCACAGCACAGAGTTGTTTCTCCCTTTCATCTCGGTGTTTCTAAAGGCAATGAAAGCTTTGTCCACCGGCAGTTATAAATATCTGGTGTGCCACACCCCCAGTTCAGTGCTGTGGTGCTTGGATGGTTGGAACCCCACGAGGCATTTTCAAGTGTCTTCTCCATCCAGCTCAAGGAGTTCTCATCACTCCAGAAATGTCTTTCTTTAGCTTATAGGACAGAAGAATGAGCTTCCTTCAGAGCTTAATAGACCTCTGCTTCACACAGCAGCTGAAGGGGTGCGGAGGTAGTGTAATGAGAGCACAGGCAATCCAAGCTAGAAGTAAAATACATTTTCTCTGTGATGTGCTCAACCTTTTCTGCCCTGGGGCTTAAAAACTGAAATCGACTCTTTAATTTAGTGTTCTCCTCCTGCACACCAAAATGCCGCTAATGATTCGACAGAGTTAACAAGAGGGGAGCAAAAGTGATGTGTCAGATATGTCTGAAACCATAAAAATTCTAGAGGCAAGACAATTTGAGTCATGTCAATGGATTTTGAAAATATAATTTTCTGCCTACCGGAGGCCAAGGAAGAGAACATACTGAGTTCATTTGTGTTGCGGTATTTGTGCAAACATCTTATTAAATCAAACGTGAAGTGAAGATTCGTTTTAAGCACCGTTAGTGTGTTATTACCCTTATTTCTTTAGAATAGCATGATAGAATTATTTTCAAGTTTGAAAAGAGTCCAAAAAAAATCTGCAATGCTTCAAACCAGAGACATTTTTTTCTCCTTTTTTCCTTTCCCCCCCCCCTTTTTTTTCTTTTTTCCCCCCTCCCCTCTTACCCCCCCTCTCCCACTTTTTTTTTAACCTGTAGAAGCATTGCTCTTGGGAAAGAGGGTGGGATTTGTGATTCACTAGTTCAATAGTTACTGCAAATGTGTCATGTGTGTCAGTTCTTCTATTTTTTTTTTCTTTTTCTTCTTTGTTATCCCAGCTTCTACTGGGAAAGTTTGCTCTGTGTCATGAGTGCAAGGGCCCACGTTTCAAAGAGATTAATATCCATTTCCAGAAACATGGCAATTTCTTATGATTTGTGGTTCATAGAGGTGGCTATTTACACCATTTAATATGTTGAATATGGCATCTGTTATTTAACCTGTCTAACTTTTCTTTAAATACTGTAAAGAAGTTCATTTATTCAGTAAGATGGTTGCTTTTCCTGACACGTTAACATCTGTTTCCAAATGATATCTTCAGCTCTGAAGCAAAACTTAAATCTACTTTGGAGCTGGAAGCTAATGCATGTTAGCAGTGGCATGCGATGCAATTTTAAACTGTTCATGTGTATTTAAAATAAGATTGATGTACACTAGTTTCTTTCCCAGGGAATTCTTAATGATCCAAATGCATTTAAAACCCTTTCGTAAAATCCTCAATCAAAACCACAAACCCCAGAAATCTTTCAAAGCCAGTTTACTCCAGCAGTACTGTTGCAGCAGGAAAAGTCCAGTTTCCTGACAACTGTTTGGTCAGTTTGTTTTTTTCCTTGTTATTGCCTTTATATAAGTCACGAAATGAGACAGAAAAATATGTTACTGCAATTTATCCTTTTGGTGCAAATCAGTTGGAGATGCACTTGGGAAATGAATTCCTTAGAGAATAAATGTGTTTTTTAACACCACAATTAAGAGCAAGCTCCAAACTTGCCTATACACCTATTTGGGATGTGCTATAGTGCCTGGTCCCCGGTCCCTGTCTGACTTTAGCTGTAGGGGCCCAGCTCAGGAAACAGTCCTGAATTCATCAGGACAGGAAATTTTTCCTTATTATTAATTTGTTTTAAAGAAATGTGCTCTTGACTACTATTCCCATCTCTTCATGGGGCTTATATTTGGCTGGACATTGTATCTATTCCTTGGCTTCTCCCAGTTAGAAAGAGAGCCTTTTCAGCTGCAACAAAACCTCAATTTATTTTGGAGTGGGAATGAGAAAGGAGGAGAATAAATAGCCAGTGAATTGGGCAAAAGGTGATCTAAGGTTTTCTTCTTCACTGGCTGATGGATGGTTGTTACCTCAGGCTCTGAGTTTGGAGGGATATCGCAAAGGTACAGACACAGCTGGACACTCAGCACAGTGGAGAATGCTTTGGGACCACCTCTTGCCTGGGAGCTCCCCAGATCCTTCCTTGTGACCTGCATCCAGGGCCAAATCCATGCTGTGTTGTGGCAGTGTTTTACAGGTCCGTTATGTGGTGGAAATGGAGCCAAATGTCCTGTTAGATCCCCTTGTCAAGGCAGAGTGAGAAGTGTATTGATGCTATCTGATTAACAGCACAGTAAATTAAATCTGTTAAGTCTAAACAACATTTGCTTTGGTCCCCAATTTTGAGCATACCTTTATTATTTTTAACGGATTGAAGCTGACAGGAGATTTGTGTAAGAAGATTTTACAGAATTCCAATGAGAATGAGCCCTTTGTCAGCGCACCACAAAATCCTGAGTCATTCACAGAATTTAAGATGGTGTTAGTGTTATCCAAGATTATTTACGGAATATTTTAAAATGGCTAAATATGCCTTTGTTGTGTAGTGGAGACATTTGTGGGCTTATATGTGGTCTGGATGAGTTTGTGTACCAGCAGTAACATGTCGGGGCCAGGGAGGGCTGTGTGGGTGCATAGGCAGGTGCTGCAGACTGTGCTGGAGCTGTGATGGGAGGGGCAGAGACACAGGTGAAGAAATCGCAGAATATTCCGTGTTGGAAGCGACCCATCAGGATCATAGAGTCTAACTCCTGATTCTGCACAGGACACCCAAAGAATCCCACTGTGTGCCTGGGAGCATTGTACAAATGCTGCTTGAACCCTGGCAGGCTTGGTGCTGTGACAATGCCCTGGGGAGCCTCTTCGAGTGCCCCACCACCATATGGGGAAGAACTTTTTTCTAATATCCAACCTAAGCCTCCCTTGACACAACTTCAGGCCATTCCATTGAGTCCTGTCATTGGTGCCCCCAGAGAAGAGATCAGTGCTTGCCCTCACAAGGAAGCTGTAACTGAAGTGAGGTCTCTCCTCTTCTCCAGCCTGAACAGACCAAGTCACTTTGGCGGCTCCTGGGGAGTGGTTCCCCTTCACCATGTTCATTGCCTTCCTTTGGTTGCTCTTTAATGGTTTAATATCTTTCTTATATTTTAGTGCCCCAAACTGCCCCAATATTGCAGGTGAGGCCGCCCCAGGTCAGAGCAGGACAATCCCCTCCCTGTCCTGGCTGGCAATGCTGTGCCTGATGCCTCCCCAGGACACACTTGGCCCTCTTGGCTGCCACAGCACTGCTGACTCCTCTTCAGAGCTTGCCATTTACCAGAACTCCCGGGTCGCTTTCTCCAGCTGTCCAAACCTAAAAGGTGGAAGCAGAAACCCTGGAGATCCTCTCCATGCTGCTGCCTCCTGACCCCGCACAGCTCTGCAGTGGTGTCCTGGCTGTCAGGGCAGCCAGCCATGGGCCAGCAGCCTCAGCTGGCTGCCCTTGGGCCTGGACACTGAGCAGCCCATCCGCGTTTCCCCCGTGAAAAGGCGGCAGCAGCAGCACAATGTCACTGAGGTACAGTGGGGGTGAGGTGTGTGATGGCCATTTCTGCACACACCTGTTCCTCTCCCAGCAGTCCCAGGTGTGCAGTAACCATGTGGCCGAGTCCTGTCTGAGGGGGCAATTGCAATATCCTGTGTGTCAATGTAAACTTCTGCAGTGACAAGAAATACTGCATGGAATATTTAATCCTTTTTACATACGTAGTCTGCCTTCAATAACTTTCTTAAGGCCTTGTCTGCTCTCTTGGAGCATATGGGCACTGCTGAAATAATATATTAAGGGAGAAAAAAGAATCTTTGCCTCTGTAGTAGCCTTCAACTTCTGGGGTTTGTGGACTTGTACAAAATTTATCTTATCCATGTTTCATGATTTGATGACTATTTAGTAATAGCGGTCACCCACACAGCGCACTGGCACACCATGCTGTTTGGTAATGAGCACTCCTGGAGTTCTGTGAAGGCCTCAATTAATCATCATAGTGCCAATTAAAAAGGCCATTAGAAATACTATCTGCAGCCATCAATCCTGCCTAGGTGTTCCTTCTCCAAGAGGAGCATGTGTAATGCACTCAGATGTGCACATACATGCATACTCCTTTTCCAGGTCGATACGACCTGGCACGGGAATTGGGCAAATGTATTGGCAGTGACAGTGAATATATTCTGTCTTGCATCTTAACTGTAGTTAGATCCCGAATTTATTCCAGTCTGCTGAATCTTAAAGGAGGTTTTGTTCCTCTAAGTGGCACATAGTTCTTCATGTGGCACAGTTGCACTCAAGATCTCTTTGGAGCTGCACTGCAGTATTACCTAGGTATGATTTTAAGGCCAATATTTATTAAATACCTTCAAAACAGGAACTTCGTTGTCCTACAGGGGTGTTAATTTATTTTTTTTATGAAGAAGCAGACCTCATGCTTTGAGCCAGGGCTTGAAAATTCTGAAGGGGCTATGGTTTTGTTTTTCTCTTTGAAAACATCTGTCTAAGTTGTCCAAAGTTACATAAAGGTGCTGGAAACCCCTATTGTCTCATTCTCAGCTGAGGTGAGCTGTGTTGTGCAGGAGGAAGGGAGCTGGCTGGGACGAATCTGTAAGAAGTGCCCCTTTATCAGGCTCATGATTTTCTTCTGCTCTTAGCAAATACCTGCTTTATGAAACACAGTAGCAGGTAGGTGTGCTATCGTCCTGTTATCACAGAAGATAATCTGCTACCTCTGTCTTTTCCTTCAATTGTTTAAGTACCAGATTTTTGATAAGTGGATCCTGTAATTGATGACATGCCTGTCGGCATCAAAGTGCTGCTCTGTAGTGGGGTATCAGTTTGGCATTCTGGTTGAGAGAAACAGAGTCCAAATATTAAAAAAATAATCCACACAACCCAATTTCAATAGTTTTTGCAGCCTCCAAATCCCATCACCATCTCAATAATCACTCTCACACTTTTCCTCAAGTCTTCTCTTTGCATATGATGCTCAACCTGTGGTTTTAATGATGTGATCATGGAGTCCAGAAGGTTTTTGGTTGCAGAGGATGATAAGGCTCTAGGAATCAGACTTGTGGCTTTTGTGTTGTGAAGGAGCTCAGTGTGTCCATTCTCTCCTCCTGACGTCCCCATTCCCACAGGGAGGAGGGAGAGGCCTGGGCAGCCACAGTTCCTACAGCTGCCTCTGGAATCAGGGGAGAGACTCTGAACCCCATAAAATGCTAACGAGTGCTGAATATCCTTGGTGGGTGGGTGGAGCTGCCAGCTTTTCACATGTGCATGCAGGAATCTTGGAGTCAATTGACCTTCCTCTTGCTGTGCCCCCATATCCCAGCCTTTATCCAGGAAGCGATAAAACGCCTTTGTCGGATGGGAGTGCGAGAGTTTGCAAACAGTAAATAGCTTTGTTTTAAGTAGTCACATGCTATTGTGCTGAGCACCAGGAAATCTTGAGGATATGAAGCATTTTGCATTCAGTGCAAAATCTAGAAGGGTCTTACAGGACAGCCAGAAATCACAATAAGGCCAATTATTAACTAGTTTCCTTTCACTCGGTGAAACCCCCCGTTTGTCATTTGTATTGGGGCAGAGGGAAGATGGAGCTTGTGAACAAATGTTGGGAGTTTAAATGGGTGACATTTTAAATTGGAGTCGTTGTAATAATAAAGGAACATAAGGCTTGTATCTGCTAAAAGCAAATTTAGAAACGAAGCCTCTTTCCTGCCCTCCAACTTAGAATCTTACGATTATCTTAAATCCCAAAATGTGGCTTCATTGTTCATTTCCTTTTTACCAGAATGTAAAATAACAGGAGCTTGAGGTTTTAGTATATTAAAAAAGAAGTAATCCCTTTTCATTATAACTTCTGGTACTGTTTTAATTAAAGGTATTAGGAGAACTGTCATGTGTGACACGTTTTTAAATTCTTGTACAGTGTGCTACAGAGTATCTAGGAAGGGGATTATGTGCATAACTTGTTCACTCACAGTGAAGTAGACCAGATTTTGTTATTCTTTACTGTTTTTCACCTGCAACTTGATCATGTATATTTTCATGGCTAAGAGGAAGAATAAGAGTGTCTTTGTGTGTGTGTTCTTCGCTAAAAGCAGTCTTTATTTGGTATGAATTGCAAAGTTCTGTTGTTTGTTCAGAGTGAAAGAAACCTCATTACAGACAAACGCATAAAAACTTGACAAACAGTTACAGAAAAGACCAAGAAAATTATTTACCTGGCTCTGTGCCTTTCTTTGCTTCCTGGTTTCACCCCACCATCTTTCCCCACATCTCAGCCTGTATTTGTATGTTCCACCTTCACCCATGGATTTTGGAGATTCAATCCAAGGCCCTTTCTGTTCTGTTGGAATCATATGGTGTTACCTGCCTGGCAAGGTGCTGCCCTTCTGCAAATTCCAAGAACTTGAGAGGGTGATCCATCAGAATTCTTTGCAACCGTCTTCTGATCTGGTGATTGATGATACATGCCAGTGTTTTTTCCCTTTTTCTCAGGGAGTTTGTATGATGTCACTGCTCTGTAAAGGTGTCTGAAGTATTTTACTGCAGTGATGATGAGTGGAAAATTGCACTGGTCAGAATTTAGACTGGAAAGTCCTAAAATTTTGCATGAGAAGGGGTTGGAATAAATAATTTTTCCTCAGAAATTTTACTGTAAATATTGAGAAGTGTAAAGCCTAGGTTTCCAGGAGGATACTTTAAAAGTAGAATGATGTTTCCACCCACTCCTGAGCATCCATGGAAGCCAGGAGTGTCTCCACTTTAACAGCTGCCAGTGCAGCTGACCTGGGTTTGAATGGCAAGATCTTGTTGATTGACATTTAAACAAAATGTTAATTTGTTTACATGCCATGTGGTCCCAGTGGACTTGCTTGGATCACCAGATGCCTTGAAAAGCGAAGTTTTTAGCTGTTACCAGGAATTTGTGCCATTTTACTGCTTGTCCTTTGTGGTATTGTCTTTTTACAGCAGATCTGATTCCCTTGTAAGGTGGCTTTAAGGAGGTATTTTAACTTTTATATTCAGTTAAAAGAAAAAGTTAAATAGATATCTAAATTCAGCTGCAGTTACTGCATGTAACCACATAAATCAAATTATTAGGTGAGGCAGGGTTATTGTTCAGAGAGGAAAGTATCCCCCTGAAATAGTAGCATATGTTGGCTTCTCTGCATGGATGGGAGGAAGAGTTGTGTGGTTTCACTACTGTGTGCTCTTTTTGAACAGCTAGTTAATAGTGTCAGGTAACTTTGACTTTTTTTTTATTATTTTCTGAGTTGTTTAGCTGACAGCTGAGGGACCAGCCATGCTGAAAGCTGGTGGGTAAATGTGTTCAGATGGCCCTTTTTATGTTTCCCTTTTTTTGTGGTGGTTGTTTTTGTTTTGTTTTGGTTTCCCCATTTTTTTCCCTTTTTTTTTCTCTTCAGGATCTTACCTAATTACAAGGTGTGCAGGGTGGCTGTGGCCTAATTGCTCTTACCCAAGTAATTAACATTCATTCAGGAATGTGGGTGTTCCTTGCATGTTTTCCCCACATGAATGGTTCTCAAATTTAGTTACAATAATGTAATAAATCTAAATTTATATTGCTATGAACCTAGGAAAAGGAGCATAAAATAAATTCATGCTTATTCCCATCTGTGCTTCGTACAAACACTGATACACTCCTAATGAAAATTAGGTCCAAGTGTTTCATCAAACCCAGAATTTTGTCATTTTTTATTACACAAAAGCAAAGTATTTTTCTTGCAGGTGTTTGAAGATTCATAAAGTCCATGTGAAAAAATGTCTGCCCATTAATGCACATTTTTAATTAATGCCTCTGATTCATTTGGGATTTTTATATATAGGAAATAATATTAATAGACTGGTGTGTGTGAATTTGTCTAAAATGCCTGCAGCACTATTTACCTAAGTGCAGGTGTCCCATTGATACTTTGCAGTGCCAGCACTTCAGCAGAGTGCCCAAGGAGAAATTTTAGAAATTGTCCGGTGGGTGTCTCAACCGGTTGTAACATTAAATACAGTTGGGTCTTCTATATTACAGACCTGTGGTATAAACGGGTTCCGCGAAGCCCTACTTCCACATTGAATGGCTGCTCATTAATATGCAAATTTGCCCCGCACCCTCAGACGATCCCTGGCACTGTTTTGGCGCTGTGTTGCTGTGTATCAGTTGCCGTGGTGGCTGTGCTGGGACGGTGGGGAAGGAGCAGAGCCTGAAGGGGGAGTTGGTGAAGCGGACCCACCACAGCCAGAACGGGACGGGCGACTGAGCCACCGCGGCTGGAACCGGAATGGGACAGGTGGCTGAGCTGCCACAGCTGTGGCCGGGCCAGGAGGCTGAGCCGCTGCCACCATGGCTAGACTGAGCCACCGCCGCGGCTGTGCGGGATGATTTGCATATTCATGCTGCCTAATTGAATATTCATGCATGCCAGGTCATGCATGCACAGTTGTGAAAAGGTGCCTCCTTTAACGCTGAAAAATCATGTTGCTAAACTATGAAGCCGCAATATGGGGGACGCGAAGTGGAAGAGGGCTGACTGTAACTGCATCAAACATAATGTAAATTATAGAGTGATTCCAGAAGTTACTATGGGTAAGTAGTTGTTATAATTGGCATTTGTTGAGATGATAGGAGATGCTAAATCTGAAGGGGTTTAAAAGGGTACAGTGTGTGAGCTGACATGTCAATCTCTGTCTTGTGCCGTTCTACTGCACCATCTAATTGCTCTAAGAACAAAATACTTGGAATAACAGAATATATCTTTTTCAAAGTACCCTCAGTTAGATGGTTTCACCCTCTCTTCTCAAGAATGTGGGATGCAGACAGAGACACTGTATTTCTCAGACATCTCAGAAGACAAAACTAGAGTCCCTGTAATTTTTGATTTCATGGCCATTGTAATCTCCCTCAGTTTTTAGCAGTTTGACACCCATCCAGAGCAGCTTTTGCAGCACTTTCGGTCATTGAGTGCACTGTAACTCTTGGCTTGACAGCAGATTTCAGAGAAGCCCAGAGAGCCCTGTGGGAACTGGTTTAAAATCCTGGATAACCCCTGAGGTGTCAAGTGTCCCTACAGTGAATTTGAGTGCACTTTTCATTTCCTTGTCAATGAGATGAAAATGGAGCCGTTTCCCTGAGAAAGTGGAAGAAAGCAGCCATGCCATGTAACAGCATTTTGCAAGAGAGGTCCTCTCCCACAGGAAGCAGGAGAGCAAAGCTGGTGTTTGTCACCTTCCTCCCCTCCTCAACTGCACATTAAACATGGGCTGCTATGGATAAAGGGGCAGGTAATGATTGTGAGGAGAAAAATAGCTCTTACTGAGTTGATTCCCATTATTCCTTCTGCAAAAACAAAGCAAACTTATTTTATATACATTATATATATTTATATATGTCTGATGATTCACTATTGGCAAAAATGTTATGTCCAATTTTTACCACCTCGTGCATTTCCTTTTGATGTGTTGGGCAAAGTGAAGAAGTGTAAAGTTGAAGCAAGGACAGAAGAGGGGAGAAGGAAAGGAAGGACAAGTCCTGGAGAGCGAATCGTACAATGCCAGCCATTAAAACCTGGGAAAACGCTGTTTGAAATTGCTGAGTGTGGAGCAAACGTCGCCTGGGTCAGCTTTCCAGCATGACAGCATTAAACACGTGGCCAATAATTCAAGCCGACAGAAGAGTCGTTCAGGAATACAAATAGCAGGAATGCTCTGTTCTGCTTATGAACCAGAAACGTGATGCATGAGCCAGGACTTCCCTGACAGCGCTGTCTTTCCCGTCCTCCTGTTTGATGAGTGTCTTCCATGGGAAACAGCCTTTCTGATCCCGCTGGAGGAGAGAGGCTCTGTCCTTTCGGCAACCCGTGTGCTCTGTGTGCCTGGGGGGTTTAAGAGATGCACTGGGACCAGACACATCACTTGCTAGGGATGAAACCCCACCGCCAGGAAGGACTAGCTGCAACCCAAAGATAAAAACAAGGAGTCATATTTTATAAGGATGGTTGCGGTGCACAGTTGTCGTTATTTATCGGGCAAGGAGATAGTCAGGGCTTTGTGTTATTAGAGATTCTGTACCCAAGGAAACTGGCAGCACTCTCAGCCTGGTGCTGCCAAACTGTACTTCAGAATCTGAGGTTTCATATGAAAAAGGAGGGGGAAAAAGCAAAACAAACAGAAAAGCCTCTATACCGTGCAGCTGCAGTGAAAATGCTCAGAAACTCACTGTGACCAGGGTTGTGCTCTTGTCTTGAGTCAGCAATCAGCTTGAAGCAATACCTTTGAGAAGAGCAAACTGTGCTGGTCATTTCAATGCATGTGAGCTATGAAGCCTGACATGTTTACACAGCAGCCTGCTTGTTTGGGGGCTTTTTTTGTGAAAACTTCAATGTCATGCATGCTGTTGGGAGAATGTGTTTTGTTTTCTTGGGACTGAAGAAGAGAACCATGAGGAAGGTCTATTATTTGTCATGTAAATAAGAATTAAACATACCTTCCTCTCTTCTCTCCTCATCCCACACCCCCCAAGTAAAGGAAACAAAAAAAGCAATCAACTTTTCAAATTGTGGAGAAACAGAAACAAGGGATATTTTCTTTGCCCACCGGAAAAAGCTTTAGTCATATCCGGACTGTTAAAAAAAATCAAAACAAAACCCCCTTCTTCCTACTAACCCCTACATTCTCTGTAGCACCATATGCCCTAACTTACAATTATCCAGCTTTTCATACATTGCACTTCTGCTCTGACAGCTATACAATGTACAACAGTTGCACAGAATGAGAAGGCAAATCTGTGAGGCACAAAGACTAAGGAATTCCATGCCAGTTTAAAACAAATGTAGTGAATATAGAAGTAAATAACGTGAGTGAAAGTAGATACTGATGGTGTTTTTTCCTTTCAGTGTCTCTGTCTAAACCTTCTGTCTCATATTTACCTCCAGAGTACCCTGAATTTCCATTTTTACGTTGGCTTTGTTGTATTTAGCAGGGAATCTTGTACCTCCTGCTCATGTTCACCCTGAGGAACCTGTTAATCAGTGGAACTATTTTACAATTATATGGATAACATCATTTGTGAACATTGGAGCTCAACATGAGAAAAGCCCTGTAATTGCTAACAATTAGTACTGGCTAAGCCTCACAAGGTTTACTTCATAGTCCCCTCTTGTCAAATTCATATCCAGAGCATATCTGAAGTATCTAAACCATTTCAGAGTCTGAGGGGTTGTACTTTGTCATCGTATAAGATGGAAGACTTGTGTATGAAAGGGCAAGAGGATTGTGAAATAATTACTGGCTCTGCATTTAATTTGAGTCAATGAAAATGCCAGAATGATTGAAGTGTTTATGCTGAAGATCAAGGAGTTAGATTGGAATAGGGTAATCAAAACCAGGGACATCTCTCTTTAATTTTTTTAGTATTTCTCAGGGAAGAGATAATGGAGGACTATGAGGGTGTAGTGAGAGGAGTGTTGGAAGGAAAATCAGGATCAGAGGTCACACATGTGTGAAGTGATGGTTTGAAAATGACAAGTAAAAATAGAAATATGCTTCAGTTGAGTGCGATGAATGGGTTCCTTGACCTGAGAAGGAAGACCAGAGGTGGCTTTGCACTGTGGAGATGGTAATTCTGTAGTGGCAATTACAGGTGAAAGAGTTAACCAGTAAAAATACAGTGGAAAAAATGGCTGGTCTTAATTAGGTACGGTGCTCACTGGCCTTCAATTGCTGTGTTTTACTTTGTTTGCCATTTTTCCTACATTCAGGGTGATTCTCCTGTCGCTGTTCTCTCCGCCTGTTTCCAGTATGCCTTTTACTGTGTGTTTGTCTGTGCTTTGCTTATCTTCAGCACTGGAATATTCTGCATCACTCACCTGTGTATTCTTCCTCTAACAAAACCCATCAACTGACCTCATAAAGCTGGTAAGTTCATAGAGTCAATATTGCTAAACCAGGGACTATACGTGTAGTTTCCACAACTTGGGAGGTGGGATCAGTCATATCTTGCTCACACATCTCTTGTATTCCATGGGCAGGAAAACATTTGCCAATGGCCTATGACTGTGCCTCTCTGCAAGCAATAAATGCCAAGAGTCTCGTCAGCTTTTTACATACTAAGGCAAAAAGCATGTTATGGGCTGTTGGCTGCCTCAGTTCAAACATGAGGCATGGATTTTGAGGTTAGCACAGATCTACTTCCTTGAAAGAGGTTCTGATCAAGATGAATTATGAAAATGGCAATAAATACCACATTTTAAAAGGTAATAAACTGACTGTTAATGTTACAGGCTGAGCTTTAGCAAACATCAGCAGCAGCCTGAACCTCACCTACCTTTATGTACCTTGTTCCTCCTTAGCACTCAGCATAAGGAGCCAAAGCAGCTCCGAAACCCCGAGGGATTTCTTAAAGGTCCCAAGGGTCAAAAAGGCTTCACAGACACCTTGTTGATGGGTTGTGTTCCTTTGTGTGGAGGTTTCAGTTGTACCTGGCCACAGAAGTAACTCATGTATTTGTGATATCCATTTCTCAGCCAAATGTACTGAGAGCAGTGAAGTTTAGGCGGGTGCAATTAATTATATGTATGGGCACTGTGATGCTAAGTTTTACATATTTTGTTTTGAAATACATTGGATGGAAAATTGGGAAAAAGTAGAGAAATGCCATGGTTAGCATAGATCTAGTCTTTCAAAATTCTTTGTAAAAATGTACCAAAGGTTTCTACTAAGGAAATGGGTTTAAAACAAATAATTTTTCCTACATCAGATCAGGATTTGATGGCTTGCCCACCCAGTCAGGAGTTACCAGCTACTTGCCAAGTTCTAATCTGTGCACTATCACAACACCAGTTTGGAGCCTGTCAACTCCAGTGATCCATTTGGGGAGTGCTCGTATCCCTAGTTCTACCCTCTTCCCCTTCCCTGGACCTGAAATCTGATTAGTGTTTAGACATTGCTTTGAGATAATGATAATGTGCCTTTTAATTAGCATCAATATTTCTAGTCTTTGGGGAAATAATAATGTGCTTCCTTTTTACTCCTTGACTGTTGACAGATGGCCACTTATTAAACATCGTTAAATTCTGATATCAATCATTTTTGGTGCTTTATAAAATATGCTCATCGTTTAAAGGGAATGATATATAGAGGAGGGAGATTTTCCACATGGATTGTGTAGACTTCAGTGCAGTGCTGTAGCAGCATTTGGTGGAGGGAGGCCTTGTTCTTTAAGACATTTTAAGTATAATCTCCAAGGCCTTGTTAACTTGCCGTGTCCGTCTATATGTGTGTATTAAAAGCAGCTCTTGTGTGGAAGTGGCTCAAAAGCTTTAGAGACAAAGCCACTATTTAAACCTTGAGAAACATGAACTTTTGAGCAGCCTATAGTTAGATGCAGAAAACATTTCGTGCATTTCCACCGGAATCCATATTGTGTGTGGTTCTGTGAGTGCCATGGAGAAGTGAAGATGGATTCCTGTGCATTGTTTGCAGCAAGGCTTCCTTTGACTTGATGCTTTCTTGGCAAGAACCTCCCATTTGTTACTTGTGAAACTTTGTTTAATGGGTACAATTACGATCTACATTGTGCCCTTGCTCATCTTAATAGCAGTATTAATTTGCAGGAAGGGACAAAAATCATCTTGTGGAGTTATCAAGCGGTGTTTAGGCTTTCTGAATGCTAATTAATTCAGAGCTCAAATGCTGTACCTGCTGTTTAAAAGGCTGGCAGCTTGTATTCATCACCTGAGTGACAGCTGTTCCTAGCCTTTTCTACTCTTAAAAAAGGAGCGGGAAGGTTTAACTCTTTCCATGCAAGTGACTTTCATATTGAAGTCACAATTATATTCAACATTCAAATGTAATTTTTTTTTCTTTAACAGATCTCTTGATTTTGACAGCGCAGTAGAGAAAGGATTGGTGACTATATGTACTTAAAAGTGGTTGCTAAATATTTCTCCAATACAATATTTCTCCAATATTTCTCTGATATTTGATGCCAAAACCAGATCCTCCGTGTAAGTCCCAAAAGAAAGAATTAAAATATTGTTAAGTCAGATTTAAACATTTATAGTGAGTGTGGAATCTGAAGAATTTTTATTTTAGAGTCAAATCCTTTTTTCTAATATTTACCATCAAGAAAGTATTTATTAGTTGTAATTAGATTAAATGTTCACTTAAGCCATTTAAATGTCCCACAAAATCGTGAAGAACAGTTTCATATTTTATGTGCTACATTCAAAGCTCCTGGAGTTGTTTTTTATGTACTCCACTCCCCCACACTAGGAAGCAGTGGTTGTCTTTGGTAGCAGAGAAAGGGTCTTAAAGGCATGCAGGTAATTTAATTTAATCTGAGAAGTATCAACTGGTACAATGCAGATATTCATATGCAGGTTTGAGAGGATTACTGAGTTTGCCTGAGTGATTGAGGAAGTGAGATACTAATATTGGATTACATTCCTTTTCTCTCACAGAGGAACAGACAACTAATATATATCTGCTAGCTCCATCTCTCCATTCCCTCCTGCCCAAATCAAAACATTTTAATTCTACTACATTTTCTCTTTGGAGGAAACATGAGACAAATCAACAGTTGTCTCACGTCAAAGGGTATTGCTGAACTACAGACACCAAATAAAATTCCACAAAAGCTTCCAATTAGTGTTTTAGAGTAAATCCAAAGGTTTTTCTTTTCTTGCTTCAAAGACCTATAAAGTCTGGTATGGGTTTTGCTGCATAAGTATTTCAGAATTACGGATGTGCAGTAGACATGTCATAATAATATAAAATTCTCACTCTCATTTTGGGGCCCCAGTATCTTCAGGCGAACTCAGGGTGGACTTGGCTAAAGTCCGTGGGCTTTGATTCTGCTCACATCGGGTTTTCCGCATTCTGATTCAGTAAATCTCATTAGGCACATGTTTGACTTCAGTATTCACTGGTAGTTCTGTTGACTTCAATAGCAAATTAAGCACATGCTTAAATGTTGTTTAGAGCCTTGGGGAAAGGTGATTAAACTAAAGAACAAAGCTATGCTATTAAAATATTTTAACTCATTAAAATCCAGTGGATTTGCTGATACTGATTCAGTGAATACTCTGTATTGAAGGCCAAGTGATTACCTTATAGTTGGCTGGCTCCCTTGTGCAGCTTGGAGCACCAACATCAGTACACCTATTAGCTGGGTATTTCTGCTGGGACAATACAGTTCCTTTTACTTTTGACCAACTGTTGTATTCTTACACATAATTAGTGATTTTAATGAGTGATTGACAATATAATTGGAAATAAAAAGGTTTCCAAACTTGTTTACATAATGTTCTTGAAAATGAAAATAATTTTTAAGGAATTGTTGTCTTGTTCCACAAATGTCTTTTGTTATTACTTCAAAAGGTGTTTTTAGTTTACAAGCACAGGGATGATTTTTTTAAGCTTTAGCAATATGTACTTAGTGCTCTTTGTGCTTGGACATTTTCTATGTTAATTTATGATGGAGTTTGATACAGAGTAATTAAAAATTTTGCTTTAGCAAGACTGAGATGTAGTCTTTGAATTAGTGTAAGGGATGTTCTAATGAGTCTAGCAAAGATCAATAAAATGCACTGCAGTATGTAGTTATGTTTTTAATTTGTTATTTATTTGAAAGTCCCTCAACGTTTTGCATTTTGTGAAATACTTTCTGTAGAGATGTGCTTCTAAAATGACCCCATTAGGATTCAGAAAGCATAAAAAATTCAGAAATTGTTTGGGGCAGGGAGCATGTGGTGACAGGAGGCTGGAGGTCAGAGGGAAGGGTTGGGTGTTTTTTCTTTTAATTTAGTTTGCCAGGGAGGAAAATACTCAGATCAAGACTAGAATATTTTAAGAGCTGGACATGGCATCCTTAGGTTTCCCAAGTTCCTGTCCTGGAATGTATTCCTGTATGTGCAAAATCATGAGCTCATTGAGGTCCTGGAGTGAGTTATGTGGGGTCTACAGTCTATCTGCAGCTTCTTGAAATAAATCTGAGTGATAAAGCTCCATAATTGTTGCTACCGCAGCGTTAAAATCTTGGGATGATTCAGTCTCAGCGTGTTACTCTGAGTCAGACCAAGAAACCATCGACTCTGCTGATTCCTGTTTGCCTCTTGACCTTTTGGCAAAGATCAAGTGCAGCATATGTTTTTATCAGTTTAATATCTGTTATGTCCTCAACTGGAGGATTTTATATTAAATGAGTTTGGAGACTGGGAAATGTACTTGGAGCTTTCGCCATCCTCTCCAAGCGTGAAGCCGGCTATCGCTGTGTTTTCCAGAATGGTATGAAAAGAAAGAGGGGAAAAAAAGCAACAAGTCCCCTAATGACCATAAAAGAGTGTGAAGGGAAGAGCAGGAACAGAGCAAGCATGGATTATGCCTCTCCATGGTGTTCTCTTAATCCCCACCAATTTTCAGCTCAGGGAGTTCCCAAGTCTCTATAAAACCCCTGTAAAACTAAAATAAAATAGCACTTCTGATTGCATTTTAATCTTGTTTTCAGTGTCTTCTTCCTCCATATTGATATCCATTTTTGTAATGTCCAGTATTAGAACATCAGATTATTGCTTTGTACCTACTGGACATAGAGAGCCCACTCTTGATCTCATCCTCGTTTAAGAGCAAATCCGTGCATCAATGGTGCTGGGTTTTTTTTCATTGACAACTCCATGTGCAGTTTTTCTGAAAAATGAGATAAAATGGCAATCAGAAATAACTTCAGAGTCCAAAAGAGAGGAAACATACTGCATGGTGGTGAAATGGTATGTATGGGATGGGATTTGATTTGGTTTGATTAAAGACCATTGGGAAGAGATAGATGTGATTGGTATCATTGTAGAAACATTATTGTTTAAACTCAAGTGTTTAAAATGTATAAATAGGCCAAAAACTGTGGAAAGCTGGTGTTTGCTTGAATGTTTTTGTCTGATTAAATACCAAGTTGGTCCATTATATAAACTGGAGGTCCAGAGCAATTTGTATGTGCCACAGTCAGTGGGTGGCCAATGGGAGCTGGTTTTATTTGGCCTGTGTCAGAGTTACCTCTGAGGTCTGTGTAATGCAGCAGGTGATGACAAGTGTGGTTTATGACATCTTTTGAAACACAATCAAGCCACTAAAGGCCAAGTCGATGTGACAGGGTGAAAATGGGGAGTTGTGTTAGGAGCAAAATGAATATAGTCCAGACAGAAAGTGATCAAACTCATTTCTAGATGACATAAGAATTTGACCCTTCAAGGATTTTTTAATAAGTACGTGAGGTAATACAGAAAGGAGGAACCCGTGTCGTTGTAAATTAGTGTCCTTGAGTGAAGTCTCATTACCAAGATACCTTCACTTTTTTCATTATTTGACCTGCCATGGTTAATAAAAGGAAAGTTAATTTGGTGTGACATTTTTGGTGGTAGCTTGGTGCACTGCAAACTTAATTGCAGTAAAATAAAATAATAGTTCTCCCCAAAAGCCCCAATCTTCTTGTTCCATGCATTTTGAATTGGTTGGTGACTTATTAGTCATTATTTATAGCCTCAGTATTTAAATTAGTACACATTAAATATAGCTGATGGTGGGAGAGTGGCAATGAGTGTTTGTTGTCTGCAACTATTGTAATGTTACTATTTAATGGAAAATACAGTATTTTAATTGTTTCGTATTTCTGCTTAGATCTCAAACCAGGACCATCTAGAAGATAGAAATGCACTGCAGCAAAATGCCATCTTATTACTATGCTTGCTACAACGCTTACAGGTTATTGTCAATATACAGTGTCTGCTGGCAAGGAAGCTTTTGTTTGTCATGGGAACAAAATGATTGCTCCTCGTTTTTCTAGACTGCGGGGTTCTTTAAGCGAAAAGCATTTTGATCCTGGAATAAATATTGATTCTCTCTTTTCTCTCTCTGAGAAAATTAATTTAGTGTGAGTTATATGCACCCAGATGAGGTAAGGGCAGCTCAGGACCTCACAGGCTACTTAAACCTGTGACAGAGGTCAGCAGTCAAGAAGCGGCTTCATTATCCCGAGGTCAGCACATACATGCTGCTTCTCTTGGAGAGCATCTCCTGGGACAGAGCAAGGGAGGATTCCTGGGCCACTTGGCTCTAGCAGTAGGACTTCAGGCTTTCTTTTTTTTTCTAGCCCAAAAGTAGTAACATCTCTTGGCCTTCATTCTTGTCCACCTTGCCCCTTCTGAGTGGTTCTGGACCCTAAACCTGTTGGTTTAGGTGAGACCGTGAGCACTAAGAAATCCTTTTCACAGTGTGTTGGGGAAAAAGAGAGCTCGACAATAGCCAAGTCTTCCCTTCATAAATAGCCTGAAAACATGGAAGAGAGAATTCAGAGTGTTGAGGTAATGCATGGGAATACGTTTACGAAACTGAGCATCCACCGATGTTGCAACTCTTCAGCTGACTGGGGGCATCCTTGGAGAGGGACCTACTGGCATGTCCTTAATACCCAAACTGAAAGAATTGGCAAGAACAACAAAAACACTTGGACAAATTTCTTTAAAGAATTATATTCTTCCATTTCTTTCTCTTTGCAGCTCTTTTTTGACACTGTTTTGGTAATATCTGAGCCTTTGCAGATGACCACATGTGCCTGCTGCTGTCACAGTGTTTGATACCGATCCATATCCATGAGCCCGTGTTACTGTGGAAGCTGTGTCACACAAGTGCAAAATTTCTGCTGCCCCAACTGAAAACTTGACTTCCGTTAGTCAATTATCAGTTAGGTCAGATTGATGGGTTCCCTTTAGAGAATGAGACCTATGGAGACTTGATTTCACCATTACAAAAGCAACAATTGGCATTCTAAGAAATTAGTTTAGTGGGGTTTATTGCAACATGTCAAGCTTTTATATCTGTAAACTCTGTGTAAATCTCTGACATCACTGACTGTCATTGTGAAAATATTTTTTGATGTTTATATGCTGTACACTGGTCTTGGTATTGTAACATTGGCCATTTGTTTAGTAAAATGTTTTGAAGAGATGAAGGAAAATGGAAAAGGATAAGAAAATGTTAGGGATTTTACACCTCCAGCACAATGTTACAGTGGTTTTGTTCCAGAGTCAGTGCTATTGAATTAATGTTGAATTCACATTTTATTTCATTTTTGACTCATTTTTTACAAAAACTCCACCACAATTAAAAAAAAAAGAAAAACAATTTAACTTCCTTCTTCTGTGCCTTGAAGGCACAATCCTGCTGTTGACTTTCTGAAAACAATTAAGATTGTTTGGGAAGGTTTTAAGCTAAAACAGGGACTTTCATATGGCCTGTATTACCTCTCCTCAAGGGAATGCATTTTCTGAAAGTGACGATTTATGGCATTCAATCCTAATGTCAAACCTCGTTCTGCTGTGTGAAGGAGCATAATTAAAACACCAAAATAGCAGAACACAAGCAGCAGAACATTGTTGAACTTGTAGATATTTCTACATAGGTGATGTAAAATTTGATGGAATCGTGATATGAGCGTTTGAGGCATGTCCATGTAAAATTTGATGTAAGGAAAACAAGCCTTAAGCAACTTTGCTGTTTCCCTCAGAAGGTGTTTATCCAGAGAGGAAGATGCAATATTTATGTGCAATATCAGCTGTGTATTTTTAGAATAATTTTTAATTCCTTTATGGTAAATCTCTGTGTGATTAAAGAATAGATACAAATCAGATGAGGTAACAGTTTGTCCCATTTGTGTGAAGTGGTCTTCCAGGATAAAATTACAATTTATTTCCTTCTAAATGCGGTGTTCATTTGGGAGTAAATTAATTAAGGCTGAGCAGATAAGTATCTCCTGTCGTTCTGCAGTCATGACATGGCAAGACACTTGGTATCTCTGTGCAAAACTCATTTGTACATGAAGGAAAAAAATAGAAAGTGCCTGTGTCTATTGTTCTTAGTGCTGTTATGTGATACTTTAAATAAATAACTTAATTCCATGTTCAACATCCCCAAAGGTATAGTATTTTATTATTGTTATTATTAACTTAGGTTGCGATAGTGTAACAGCTCTTTCCTCATTTGAGAGGTTTTCTCATGAGGCAAGAATGTGGTCTCTGCTCTGTGCCTTGCCTGGTTTGCTGATTTGTCTGTGCTTTGCCTTGAACAAATGAAGATGAACAAGATGTAAATCAAGGATCCCACAGTGACTCTCAGGCCAGGGTTCCCTCAGTTGTCTCCCCTGATAGAGAGGACCCATTTGGAGGCTTTATCAGTGAAGTCATGATATGAATTGTGTAGTTACTCTGTACAGGCTGGAAAACTGGGTGGTTTCCTTGTTTCTCTTTGAGGGAAAATAAAAAATTCATGGAGAAGAAATGTTAAAGGTTGTCAGTGTTTGAAATAACCCATTAGGACAACAGAGAAGTGCATGGGAGATTTCCATTGAGCTGTAGCAGCTCATTGGCTTGATGTCTACACATGTTCAAGCAAAATTGCTTTCTCTGCTCTGTCAAGTCATCCTGTGTCATTTTCTGTTGAATTATTTTTGTAGCTTAAAATCAAGCTAATTGCAAAATGGTTTCACATAACAATATTGACTGTCAAGGTATGTGTTTCTACATAAGTGCTCTTTTGTGTGAATTCTCTGCAATGCTATTTCAGTGAGGTGGATGGAAAATCAAGTGCTGAATCTTTTAAAAATGCTTCTGATTGCCATCTTCAAGCAGATATTATGAGAAATGAAATATTTGGCGCTTAATCATAAACTTTTCCCTTTGCTGACAGTACTGACATTTATTTTCTAGACAAACAGATGAATCTTGGATAAGGAGTTGTTTTGATCATTTACAGTGTTAATGCAAAATCAAAGCCCATATATTTTGACCCTGTACCTCTGAATTATCTGTAAAAGATTGAAGGCCCAAAAGCTGATATTGTGCAAAGACTTACAAACTACTCTAAAACTTGCTCCATTTAGTGGGCTCCAGCCTGGGGTAACAAACCATTGCAGATCCATAGGTGGCTGCATGTGGAGAGATTCTGCAGGGCAATCCATCATCCGGTGGATGTGTACTGGCACATAGCACTGAAGGCTGAATATTTAGTAACATTCCTTTCTTTATTAACACAAAACTTTACCTTGCTCAGGCTCTTGCTGTGAGTGAAGTTGAGTGATCTGTGTGATCTCAGTGAGTCAAATTCACACCAAGCTTTTGAGAGGGTTCCACAGCACTGTCTGCACTTCTTATTGTCTGATTGTCCAAATAGCCTCCACCAGGGCAAGGAGAGGAACTGTGGGTATGTCAGAGAGGGAAAGGATTCAAGAGGGAGATGCTAATAAAAAGGAGAACCCTGACTGGATTGAAGCTGAGAATAATTTTCTCTTCCCTTTTTAGCATCCCTGTTTTTGTATGAAGAACAGTGTGAAGGAGCATGGTGGGAGCTCCATGCATGTGAATCCCCAAGGCATGAGAATTTACATCTGTGACGTTGTTGGATACTGGAATGAGATTTTGGTTCTGGGCTTGGCTTCCAACAGCCGGTTTAGGAAGGGTGATGTTAAGTATTTCTCTGGAGAGCAGAATTAAAGTACATGTAATTCAGCTAAGGTACCAACTGTAGTCCTTGAACCTTTGTATTTCTGTGATTTTGAAAATATTTTGCTATGTGTAGGGCTTTTTAAAAAAACCCACCTGCATGTCTAATCCAAAGGCCACATACAAGTCTTCAAGTTTAACCTTTTCCAAGTGCTTGACACTGTAGAAGAAGATAAGAGGGGAATGCTGTCAGAATTTCACGGAGGATGGAGAGTGGTGGTGGTGAAGGAGATAATGACTTTGGCTCTGATGTTCTTCGTCCTGCTGCAGCAAGGCATCTCTATTCTCTGCTGAGTGCAACCAGCCTGTAGGAAGCTTTCCTTTTGTACAAGCAACAAGTGAGGCAACATATCGTCTGGGACATGGAGGAGACCCCAGAGCTGGACTTGTGGTGACCTGTTTAAAAAAAGAAAAATAAATTATGGATGGGTGGTGAACTGGAATGGGAAGAACATGAGGAAGGACTTGGGTGTACTTCCGTCTGTGGGGATAATACTGCGGTGGTGTGAGGTGCCATGAACTGTGGGGGTCAGTCTCTTCTCCCAGGCAGACAGTGACAGAATGAGAGGACACAGTCTCAAGCTACGCCAGGGGAAGTTTAGGCTGAGTTAGGGAAGAATTCACAGAAAGAGTGATTGTCCATTGGAATGGGCTGCTCAGGGAGATGGTGGAGTCACCATCCCTGGAAGTGTTTAAAAAGAGACTAGATGTGGTACTTGGGGCCATGGTTTTATCGATGAGATGGTGTTAAGTCATAGGTTGGACTTGATCTCGAAGGTCTTTCCCAACCCAGCTAATTCTGTGATTCTGACCTGGCAGCCAGCCACAGGGACAGATCTTTGTTTCCATTTCACATACAAAGGGGAGACCTCAGTCAAAAATCAACTTACAGCTGGCTGGCACTTCAGGAGGATTACTGACAGCAGTGAAGGAAAAAGCCAGAATGTTCCTGGGCCAAGATGAGCTGAAGCCTTCTCTTACCATATAATGGCTTATTATAGCCTCATATTCAGGCAAATGTGTGCAGTGTAATACTATGTCAATTATTTTGTCTAGCAATCAGGCTCTTCATTTTGTGCAGCAGAAACAAATGACTTTTTCAATTGCTTTAATATGCTGCTTTCCTTAAATTAGGTGGTCTATAGGCAGCATATAAACAGCACTCTGCAATATTATTTCAGAAAATGAATAGCACGTGTGATGCCTACGCTCATCTACAAGAGAAACTGCAGGGTGACATAGATTCTTGTGATTTGCTTCCATATGAACAGCTCTGAGCAAGGGTCCATTCTGAAGAAATGCACATTTGCTGCGTTCTGGCTCAGGGGAGGCTGTGTGTCTATTTGACATGCTCTCAGTGGAGAATTGCTTATCCATGCCTGATCCTGGCGGGTTTCACCTTCCAAAAGAAACTAACGTAGGTCAAAAGTTGGCAAGATGGATTGAAAAGTGTTTCCAGCTGATGGAAATGCTTTTGGTAACCAAGTGGGGGAATTTGAAACCTAATCTATTCTCAGTGGGAAAACAGCAAATATTCCATGTTTCAACACGAACAAGCTATTCCAGTATCTAAGTGCTGACATACAAGAGTTTTTCAAATAACAGAATCAAATACTTTTGCACAAAAGGCACAAATGCAAAGTATCTGCTTTAGTGGCCTATGATATGCCAAAAGAACTTCTTTGTTTTCTAGTTCACTGCAGTACTAATGGCTACACCTGGATGTGTAGTTCTCCAGACTCCTCTTCCTCCTCCAGTTCTTATGTTCTGTGATTTTGGCATTCCAGATTTCTCATTTCCTTCCCTTTCTAAATTCTTAATATTTTCCCTTCTGTAGTTGAATCTTTGCCGTCTTTGCCTGAACAGTCAACATTTTCGTATTTTGTACTTTCTCATCCAAATTTCTTTTCCCTGTTTACTTTTTTCACTCTTGCCTGTTTGCCGTGTTTAGGTTCTTCCATATGCCATTTCTTCACAAGTTGTTCCCATATTGTCCAATACTTTGAGGAAAACACACGTTCTCAGTTGTTACCTATTCCTCTTATATGAAAGAGTGCGTACTGTGAGCGTAGGATGAGAAGAGTGTGTCTTGTTGGGCAAAGATGATTTTATACCTCCTTGATTTTCTTAGCTGCTTTTCTTTGCCTTCCATTCCTTCCATCTGTCTCTGACAGTAAAGCAAAGGAAGGGCCAAATGTCTGTTAGTTTTCCAGAATAATGATGAGAGATGTGAGTCAGAGACTGAATAACACTGGGCATAGCAGCATGGAAGTACTTTATGTATATTTTTATTATATTTTTCCATTCTTATATTCCATCATTTTCCCTTTTTTTCCTCTTTATACCTCTCCCAGTTCATGTACACAACTAACTGACATATTATAAGAGATCTTTAATCAAAGATGGTTGTTTCCTGATTTGCCTGGAACAGAGAATTCCTTTGCTATAGGAATTGTACCAGGAGTGCTAAGCCGCCCTTCATGGCTTTGCAGGGATAATGAAACCCCATGTTATACCTGTACCTTTGTGTGTTCCCTGCCCTTTGCACATCACAGATTTCTTACTCAAACTGCTGTGTGCAAATTTGTAGTTTAAATTCAGAACTGGGCAAGACAAGAAGCCCTTACAGTTGTTTTGGTAAAATCTTTGAAAACAGTTCCAAGCCCTAACTTCTCCCAACAAGGGCAATCAGCAAAGACAGATTTCTTTAGTACAGGAGCAATCTTGTTTGACTATCTTGAGCAAATTCTCCCAGTACTAACTGACTGCTGAGATTAAGTGGAATTTCTAACAAATCCTGTTACAATGAGTCAAGCACTGTCTCTAGTTGTATTTATTTGTTGCAAGCCTCAATAGAGGTTTGTTTTAACACAATCATTTTATGATGCTTGGAATCTTTTCCTAGTCTGCATTGCTGCTGCTGTAGATAATGGATGACCACTTGGTTAATGTTTGACGGCAGTTACAATGCTCATCTCCCAAAGTTAAGTGTCCTTATGTCTTTATACCAGAACTGACCTTCAGGGACAGTAAACATATTGTTTGGCAACAAGTTAATTACAGACTTTATCTTCCAAAAACATTCATGTCATGGGTGGGATAATTAAGATGTCCTTGCAAGTGAAAAAAGTTCTTGAGTTATAGCAATGCTCCCATGTAGTTGTTAGAAGCCGAGGTCACAACAGTATTACAACAGCTGTGTACTCTTATTAATTTGACTTAATAATTCTCCTCTTCAGGCTATAAAAGTGAAAGATGGACTTAACTGGTATGTATGACACTATATCCTGTAGGCCTCGTAAAAGAACCCCAAAGGGGTTTGAGTTGTCCAGGAGTGTGATGGGCAAGCAGAACTGATTGTCTTTGATTTACTGGGGGATTCATTACTAAGGTTTATTTGGTTTTTCTCCCCTTTCCTGCTTTTAAGGCCTGTATCTTATGTTAAATGGTTAGGATCATATCAGCCCTTTCTGATTTTGTAACATGAAGTTTGTGGTGATAAATAGCTAATTATTCACAATTGAATTAAGCTATGAATTTAAATATGGCAGAAACAGATGTAGCAGTGATTACCTTCGGTGCATGGCTCAGGGGCTCTAAGTTCAACATGGTATAAATACTTTCCAGAAATGTTATTTCTGAAATGGGACACTGCAACTATTGAAGGCTATCATAACATTGTTAATGATCTCTGTAGTACATGACTGTCCCCCAAACTGGGGTATCCCACATATGACAAGAGTTTTGTTTTGTTGTTTTGGTGAGATTTTTTTCCTGGAAGAATTCAGGGAGAGAGGGAGTGGAGGAGTCTCCACTGATCAGATGTGAAGTTCCAGTCCTGGAGTGTTCTCTGTAAGCTGGAAGAATTTAGTTTGGGTGAAGTTATGCAGCTTTTTTTCCCAGTATACATTCAAAAGAGGATGCTGGGCATTGTCCGAAGATGGAACCTCTCAGGGACCACACTGTGGTGTCATTTTGTGAGTGCCACTTCAATGAAAGTCCTTGTTGGCTGGCTGAGCATGTGGCAACCTAACAGCCCCATCATGCTTTTGTATTATTGACATGAAACTAAGGTTCAGTACAGACATTACTGGAAAGATCCAAATTGTGATATCTGAAAAAAGCATAGGCTCTGCTCATGTTCTCTTTCTCAAAACATGGTTCATGAGATTGGTAGATCTTCTGTTCAGCTGCTGTTTTCTGTTACAGGTTTTCTGCTTGGAAGCTTAACATTCCTGCAGAAATAAGTAATTTCTGTTTTAATGGTTGGTATCATTATGAGCAAGCAAATGACTTCAGAATGAGTTTTGTATTCTCCAATAGAAGGAAAGTCATTTAAAATCAACAAAACTTTCCCCAGTACAGCCATGATTCATGGCAGGTGAAGAGTCATACCTTGCCAAAATAGCAGGAATATGAAGGGTTGAAATATACACTTTCTTTGTGTGTATCTGTTTGTGGTTGGGATGATTAGATTTAAACATCCCAACATTAGACAATAAGAGAAAAAGATGAGATCTAAGCACAAAGACTTGGACTGATGGAACCACAGCCTTCCTGTCTGACGCAGCACTGGTAACACACCGACATCCAAGTGCTGCAGTTATTGAGGAAGTGTCCTGGCTGTGTGTTATACAAAGTGCAAAGCAATAGAGTAACACCTGCAAAATGGTTAATTTTGAGGCTGTTTTGGTGACTGTCTTGAAAGTTAAATCCCTGTATCTTTGTACTTATGAAAATGTTGCCCATACATTTGGGCATGGTACTCTCAGGAAAAGTCTGATAATCCCTTTCAGATTCCTTCATTATTAAATGGCAGCGGAATGTGATTTTTACTGTGCAAATTGATTCAGGGGTTCCATATTTTGAAATTCATCTCCAGCCCTAATCCAAAAGCTAGTTCTTATTTGTTTTACCTTCTGCAGTACACGAGAGCTGAGTAAATCAGTTGATCTCTCAGGAAGGATGTGATATATCTTCAAATGAAGTTATCAATGAACACTGCAGGCACCGTGTAGCATTTTTATTTTCATGTAAACTAGACAGTTGTTGGTGAGCAAGCTTTTCAGTTTTGCACATTTTAACTTTTTAAATATGCAGTTTCCTCTTTGATTTCTTTTTCTCTGGAAACTTCATAGTCTGTTTTCGGGTTTGTCTGTGTTGTTTGTCAGGTTTACTTGTGTATTCTACTCAACATAATATGACTCTGTGGAATTTCATTTTAGGTGATTTTTTCTGCATAACTATGTGCAAATAAGGGCTCTGATAATCCCTTTCTTTTTAAATCAACCCGTTTAATACTTCTGTCACTGTGGCATGGAGATGAGAGACTTGACCTATTTTAAAAAATGAGCTTGTTAGCTTTGTTAGCTAGAGGAGGACAGAATTCTAGGATTTTTAGATTTTATTTATTAATTAGTTGCCATTAGGATTTGCTGGGACACATGTGGATGATATTTTTCTTTTAATGGCTATTGTTTGCAATGGAACTTAGTGGAATTTTTTTCTTCTCATAACCCCTTGTTGTTTCCTAACCTTGTTAGTGCTCCCCAACGTTTGGTTTTGAATTGCTGGATCAGCTTCAGCTTTGCTGCATAAAAATTACTTGGATTCTGCTGGAATGTAGAGATTATTCCATTTCATATGCATTCAAGCAAGAGGCATGAAAGGTGATTCTTGTATGATTACAGTTATTTCTAATGTGACATTCACCCCAGAACTATACCAAGTTGTTAGTCCTGGGGAAAAAAGAAGTATTTTGTTAATGCTGTTCTGCATTCAAAGGCTTTGATGGTACTTGTTGCAGATGTTTCAGATTACTGTCAAAACTTCATTATCAGTGGTAATATACTAATGCACTAAGTTGACACAGGGGTTGACTGAATGACTATTGCAATATATAATTAGGTTGGTGTAATATGATCTGTTTCCACTGATCCTCCACAGCCTTTACATGAAATCTGTTTGAGCCTGAATTCCCTTGCTGCATTGTTGCCGTTCCCAGAGTGAATGCTACCATTTTTTTTTAGGATTCTTGCGGAGGGTATGCATATGTTAAAGAAACCCCCATGTTACACAGCTACAAATACATTTTCTTTCCAATTTTATTTTAATATTGACATCACAGGAAATAATAGTAATACAATTGTAGAGTTAGCAGAACATGTAGCTTTGCCTCAGTCTACTAAACCAGATCAAAATACATTGTGTTTATATGTATTATTTATGACCAGTATACTGTATATTTCTAGTATTTACAAATATGAAGCCATTTGAGAGCTGTTGTAGTTTCTCTACAAACAAAAACTAGTTTGCAGAGATGTTTGTCTGCAAAGCGAAAAGCTGAAAATTTAATGGAATCCTTCCAATAACTGTCAGTTTCTTCCTCAGAGTTTGATAATTGAAAGGTTTGTTGTTTTTTTTTTTAGGAAAGGAAGATGGTTTCTATTATCCAAGGCTAGTGGAATGTTTAACTACCCTTCTGCTATCAGTGGGCTTGTTTACATTAGGATTTTTACTAAATTGAGGTTGCACATATCCAGATGTTATCTGCCCCAGTGACTTTTTCATTTACTTTGGCAACAGGTTTGGTGGTGCATTGCTACCATCTCTTCGAAGGCTTTCACATTATATATTGCAGACTACATTTAGACTTTTCTGAACTTCCACTGAATTTTTAACTCCTAAACTTTTGCTTTTATTTCCCTAGAGATGAATACCTCTTGAAACCAAGAGATGGCATTTTGATCTTTACTGCAGGTTTCCTCATTGGTTGGTATGAGTAAAGGCAAGCTCCCAGACAAACAAACCCATGAGCCACAAAAACCTTTTTTTGTTATTGATTTTTATCTCTGCCTTGCAGAGATGTGTTTGAAATGCATCCACTCCTCAATGTCCTTCAGCACCAACCTCTCCACCAGGAATGTCTGTCTTTGCAGCACCCAGTGGTGCCAGTGGTTCCCACAGAGCAGCAAAGGCTCCTTCTGCAATAGCTTAAGGCAGGATAACTTTCCAGAGAATATCGACAGGGAATTGTAGGAAACATTAGCCATGACTCCTCACAGGTTCACAGGTTACTCTGAGTTGGAAGGGACCCTCAGGACCATCTAGTCCAACTCCCCACCAACTAGACCATGTCAACCTATAGTACTGTAAAATAGGAGTATGTAGTTGGACATTTAATGAGTTGCTGTCATGTCATTTTTCATTACTGGTGGGCGTTGGGACTGGGTGGGGAGGGAGAAATATCCTGGCCCAGTAATCTGCTGCTTGAGATGTGCCAGCCTGAGAACCAGCTTGAGTAAAGAATTCCATTTTTTATATCTTTAGAGAGCTGAAGATATAAAGTGAGTGAGTACTCAAGCTCAGCAGCGATCAGACAGAGCTACAGCCAACAGAAACAGAGGTTTGAAAGTGTAAGATCCTAATCTATGTCCTAGCGAACCTTTCTGCTGAGTTGTTTTACCTCTTTCAACCTCCAGGTACCTTCTGGTTGCAAATTAAAGGGACTTCATGCTGCTCCTCATGTGACTCACAGACACATTAGCTCTGAATGGAGCTCCACTTATTAATGTTTATACAGGCTGGGTAGATCTAATCCTATTTGCAGGCCTTTAAAATGCCAACTTTCTCTTTTAAGCCTGGTTTACTTACTTAACAGCAACATTTAACCTCAGAAATATGTTTGTGGGATTTTTCCTCAATAGCATTTTTTCCTCGATGGCATTTCAAAAAGTGTGAGGCTTTAAATCAGTAAAAGTAATGAAATTTTGCATGTTCTTTTGCATGTGTGATTAAGTAAATCTATGGTGTAGCCATACATAGAAGGATTTGAACCAAGCAGTTCTAATTGTTGCTAATACTGTTTATTTTGGTAATGCTTAAAAACCAGGTTTGATTGGCAATGTGGAAACAAGTGGGGACAAGTTTATGTTCTCCTGTAGTAGCCAGGACTGAGTGATATTGGTAGAAGTTTATGTTAAAAACCACAAAGTGTTGGTGTCAGCAAATATCAGACCAGCTCCAGTTTGAATAGAGAAGAGAGCAAAGGGAGAAGAAAAATTGGTTATGATGGTTGAAAGGAAATGTGACACTGAAAAGGGAGACATGAATAAACATTGAAACTGGATTGAAGGGTAGAGGCAGGGGGGAGTAAAGATGATCTGCTAAGCAAAAGAGCACTTAACACAGGAAAACGTAACAGAACTTCAGACATTTATGAATCACCACAAGTACCTCTTTCTGGCAGCTTTTGCAGCTGCTTTTACAGGTCAGAGAATGGCAGGTCTCTCTCGGAGAATATTCCCTCAGGCCAAGTGATGGAGAGAGATTTGGCATCTGCAGTGAACTATCTGCTGTCAATAAATTATTACCAATAATGAGATGTGTGCCTGCAACATGCACAGGGCTGTGCAAGAGGAGAATGCCAAAGTATTTCCTGTGCAATGACTTCCCAGCCTACCTGACAGGAGCAGAGCAAACAGGTTGTGTGTTACCCTGGTGGGAGCTTCTTTTTCCTTCTGTTTGTGAATTTTATAAGGGAGCAGGAGTGTGCTACACATGGTGAGTGAGTCATGTTTGTGATAGGCAGCCGACTCACTGGAGAAGGGCCTGGTATCTCTATGAGATCTGTGAGATTTGAAAGAATTATTTTTAAATGCTGGATCTTGGAAACATGACATGAATAAGTCTTATGTGTCTCCTTGGGCATCTGCTGAGTGGGCAGCTGCCCTACAGTGTTAGCTTTGTGTACATTTGAACACTATCACCTTTAGGTACAGGACCCATAGGGGAGTATCATGAAACTCTGAGAGAATCAATTATCCTACTTGTTTCCATCTGAGGACATGTTTGTTCTACGTGGCATTTATATACACGTATTTTTTTTGAGAATGTGTTTTAGAGATGCACATTCAGAGAGCAGGTCTGAGATTGCTGTGCCCTCTTTTGCCTGCAGAGCTTGAAGTCTGGAGAAGAAAGACAAATCATTAAACCAGAGCAGAGGGAAGAAACCAGGGTTAGTGGCAGAATCAAAATAGTTCAGAAGTATTTGGGGAGATGGAGCAACCTGTCTGGGAGGCAGAGGGGCGTTGTTGCCTAGACAGAAAACAATATGCCAGATGTCATCAGTGGAAGGTTCTGCTCAATTCCAAAGGCTTTCAGGAGTGAAAAAAGTGGGGCTTTGGGGTGTAGGGATGTTTGTTTATATTTTCTAGATCCTTTTATCTCTTGGTGTCTCTGAGGTAGAGGTTCCTATGGCCTCCTTACAAAGCTGTGTGGTGCATGGATCATCCAGCCCTGCTCACTGGAGACAGTGAGGCCCTGGAGCCCAGTGTGCCCAGAAGGAGTGAGCCGTGAGAAATGAGCAGATTTAAGCAAATCAGGTTGTTAATTTTTTTTATGTGGGTTGTTGGGAAGGACGAGGGAAGCTGGGAATTCTCTCCCTCAGTAACACTTGCCAGAAGAAAGAGGCTGAGCTGGTACTGACTTACACCGGAGGAAACCTGAGACCACCTGGGCACATACCACGTCCAGTTAGAACATAAGAACTGCAGCTGACACTGTTTCCCTGACAGCTTGGCAGGTTGAAATAACAGTGGGAGACTTAGCGAAAGAGTGGAAAGAAATATTCTACAAGGAGCTGCCGGGCTGATTGAACCAGTGCATTTGTGTCAATGAACCTTCACCATGAGATGTGCACTAAGGCTCTGGAGCACATGTACACGTGTGGTGGCAAATACATGTTTTCTGAGGTGCCATTAATAACAACTCACTCTTCTCAGGGTTTCTAGGGTTATATTTAAATAAAACAATCGATATCGGTCTCTACCTGAAGGTCACCCTGATTTTCACACTGTGTTTCATTTCATGTTTCATTCCTGTTAACGGGCAAACAGGATTACTTGGATGCAAGAAGGCACAAAGGAGGAAAGAAGGTAAATTATACAGTATGAAATTAACAAAATTCAAAGAAAATTCAAGCCTTAAAAATCTTAGCTACTAATTACTTTGCCTCTTGAATCTCTGAACTGTAGCTCACAAAAGCAAAATTAAACAAAACTCTGTTACCAAAACTTTATTAATCCAAGCTGAATGTGCAAAGGTCAAGGAGTGCCAGAAAACAGGAGCTCTCAAGCCACTGCAGGGTGGTGAAGTCTGGAAATACCAATTGTAGCTCCTGAAGTCCTGCCACAGTGACTTGACTGTTGCCCAGTCCCATTTCACAGGTGAATTCCCTGGTCCCAATGGGCTTGGAGATCTCCAAACCTTTGACTAAGAGCTGCATAAAAAGGAGTGTGCTCCCAGATGACTTCCTAGTATCCCCATTCCCTCCTCTCTCAAATTCCTTTAATTTGGGCTTTTTATCAAAATGCTGTTAATGCATTTTCTCTAGACCAGATTCAGGAATTGTTCACCCCCTTAGTCATGGCACTCACCAAACTGAACATTATTTCCCAAAGTGAATCTGAACTCAGTGTAACAGTGTAATGCAAATGCAACAAGGACAAAATAATGTGTATAAATTCACTGGCTGACATTTGCCCTTGCTTCTAAAAGAAAAGCATAATTTCTTTACCCTTTAATCCTTCTAATTTCAAGTTTCATGCATGAGCTTTTATCTTTTGTAGAAACTACAAAATCAGTGCACACATTTTGAATGCTTTAGAACCGGGGGGGATGTTCATCTTTTTCTCTGGAGTTCAGATGCTTTTTCACCTCTTCCTAAAAGTGTTTCCTTAGTTCAAATTTGCTATGCTTGTCTCAAGCACGGGAATGTTGCCTTGGATCATTTGCAAGGAACAGCTGCAAGGAGACCTCAGAAAGAGAGAATATGCTAAGTAAATTAGTGGGTTTAACTGCACAGCAGTCAGCAACTCTTTCATCTGTGATATTGTGAGCTTGTCTATGAGTTCAGGAGCAAATTTCCAGAGTTCCAGAAATCTGGTTTTGATGTGTGGAATCCCAATGAGCAGGAACCTCTGACAGCAGCTTTTCCCAATATTTAATCTTCACAGTGCCGGTGAAGGGAAGTTCAGATTTTATTTCTTTTTCTTGTCACCCTAAAATACTTTTTTCTGCGCAGTTAACAATGGCTGTTCAAAAATCTGAAGGTGGCTTTGCTGATGAACAGATGCTCACCCAGAACACCTTGGTATGAAAGCAGCATCCCTTGACCTTCTTTACTCCAAGAAGGGAGGTGTTACAGGAGCCATATTTTATCCATCCAGCTGTTGCCTTGACTGTCACTCAAGCTTTAACACCACTCTTTGATGTTGGAGAATTTTAGGGTAAAGTGACAGTCATAAATCTTCATATTGGTGAAATTCCTGAAATGTAGCTCTTACCTACACTTCTTTTTTACTGGTTTTTTTCCTTTTTATATTTTGGAAGTTAAAAGACATTTACTACATCCATGTCATTATATTATATGCCATCATTTCATGGTCATTTACGTAAGTTAGTAAAATAACTGTTCCCAACTGCTTCTCCATTGTGAAGTAGCATGAGCTGTTAGGGTAGCTTTGTGAAACAGGTTCGGAAAAAAATGATACCATCAAAAAATGGGTTTAAAATGTGTAGAAAGCACAACATATTTGAGATTGAGTTCTGCATAAAATTTCATTGTTCCCTCTTTAAAATACTGAGGGCAGAGAAGTTCTGAATTCATTTGAGAGATGATTAAGTCAGAATTGAGCGAAACTTGCATGTTGTATGTGAGGATAGAGCAAAATTAGTCTCTCCTGAATAAGGTGCTCGCAATAAAAATTGTATAAGATATATTAATTTGTGCCATCTTTTAGAAACTTTTCTAATATGTGGAGGTTTTGAGATATGTAGTAGTTACTGAGCCAGCTTCTCCTAAAAAATGTGGGTAAATCTCCTTGTTTACATGCTGAACTATAATTTATCACACTAAGGTTTATTTGTCAGTTTATGTAGGAGCAACATACTTCCTCCAATATTCTGTCTGTAACCATCACACACCAAACAGATTTTCTTTGTCAAAAGCAGTATTTGCATTGTGTCAGTAACTAGAATGTACCATATTTTCAATTGTTACGCCAAATGCATTTTTATAAACACCCTTTATACTCCTTGAAAAGTTTTGGCTTTTACAGATACTGTGTTTTGAAAACTTCTATCAGAGCAGAGGATGGGTTGGTACTACATCAGCAATTCTGGGATTTATGCTTGTATTTAAAACTTACTCACATAAACACCTGCATCTGCCGAAGAAGAATTATCCTAGGCCAGCAATAGTTCCAAACCCTGTCATTTTTCAGCTAGGAACCAGGATTCGAATGCAGCATTCCAGCTGCTAATGGATATTCAGGGCCCTTCCGGATGGAGCCTTGATTAGTAGATGACAGATTAACAGAAGAGCTGTGTTTTATGGTTGAGGAGGTTAAACAAAACTCATGTTGCCTTTTTGGAGGGAGAGGAGGCAGGATCATTGAGAGACTTTGCAGGAAGTCACGGGAGGAGAATGCCATGGTGATTGATGAGGGTGGTCCATTATCAAACACTTTGTGAAAACTTTTATTTCCTCTGAGTAAATCACACAGCTTGTACAGGGCATAAGTAGAGAATTAATTTTGTTGCCTTTTGCTGGAAATATGTCAAGCCAAAATTTAGGAAGGGAAATTGCATAGTGTATTTAAGCCAATCTTGCGCTGGATGTCCTCTTTGAATTTAGCAGCTCTTACTGTTTGGTAAATCATGTTCTGTTGCAAATGCACTTTTTATGTCAAGGTCTTTCACATTTTTCTAGGCAGGTAGTTGAAATAGAGGAACATAAGTTGAAAGCTTTTTCTGTAAACTAAATGTGTAAATAGGTTGATTATTTTAATATAGCTTAGAATATTGTAATTTTATTTGATGCTTGCAAAACGGTATTTAAGTATTACTTAAGGAAATTACACTTTCTCAGTTGCCATTAGCATTTGAGTCTGGTCTGTCCCCCAGGTATGGAAATCCAAGCTTTGAGAATAATAATTCTGTACGTGCCACATATTGTGAAAGTGTTCTTTTGGCAAGGAAAGTTGTGAAGGAGTTCGGACTCAAAAAATGCATTTGCTGAATCCTTTTAAGCAGGGGTGGGATGTGGAGCCACCCAAGGCTCTGCTGGCTGCTCAGTTCCCAGGGAATGCAGGCCTGGATTGGACTTGTTCTGTTGGATGGCCCTGGAGATCAGGATCGAGGTTTTCAGGTGGAATCAACCATTAACATAAGATAATACCTACGAGGGACTGTGAAGCAGATTAATCCCTTCTAGAGGCAGAAATGCTACTGAATGTTTCTGAGCAGCCACATTTTGCATGAGCTTGAACCTCTGTACTAATTTTACATGTTCCTCTCCATTGGCAGGCAAACCAATATGATGCTTGTCCAAATCCCCACTGAGGGGACCCTGTCTGTGAGCCAAGAATCAGGTTTTAAGCCATGTGCAAGCTGGAGAGCAGCTTTCTGCAGGCAATTATTTTAGTCTATCATCTTAATTAAATAATAATTTAAGAAGGAGCCTAAGCTTCCCGTCACTCTGGAATGATGGATGTGGAAGGTACTGGCTGGAGAGGGAAGGTATTCCTCAGGAAGTCCTTTAAAAATAATATTCCTATCAGACTTGTTTGGGTTTATTTTGTGCCAGGTGTTTCTTTGTGTAAGAAACCAATACTCCTGGCAGTCCTGAATAATCAGGATTTACACATCTTCTGTTAGACTCTGGAATAGCTTGTAATCTGCGAGACAAAAGGGACATCAGGCATAGCATCTTTTATCCGAGACTGTGTTTCTGTGACCTGCATGTCCTGCGTCAGATAGCTGGAATATCCTGATGCACTTGGCTTCTCCATAAGCTGAAGTCTGCTAAAGAAATGTTTGTTACATGGGTGAGCTGTGTAAGGATCCAGCATAATCCAGAATCCAGGGATTGAAGTGTGCCTTTGCTTCCTTAAAGAATGCCAACACCTCAAAAGGTGACAAAATTGAGGTAACATTCAGCACTTCCCTCCGTTTTTCAGCATTTTTCTCTCCCTCATATTTTCCCCAATTCTCTAATTCAGTTTATCCATTTCTTGACCTTTGATTTTTCTTGACTTAGTTTAATTTTTATTTTCACTGCTTTGAAAGATAACTGCATGTCTCCTGATGCCATTCTTCTGCTTGTCCCTGGACTCTTTTGCACACTGTTGTCTTCTGCTTGTTGTCCAGATATTTTTGTGGTTTATTTGCTCAGCCTTCTCTAGTGATTCTGCTCTGGCAGCTTTAAACTACATGGTAAAAATTATTCCTTTTGAAATGAATCACTTTGGTCTCCACATAATCAGCAGTACTCTTTTATCCTTCCAAGGCGTGCTCTTACCTCTAGTAATACTTAAATAACACTATTATACATTAATTGTTAAAACATAATTAAAAATTCTCAAGCAACTATCAGTGTTCTTGTCTTCTGGATGGAGAATCACAGACAAAGGGAGAGGCTGTTCACGACTGAATTTTTAGGAGACCATTTCCTGTGGTTTCCTCTCCTTGCAACCTTTTGGCTTTTTTTGCCATGATTTCCCTGGAGCAAAGTGTATATATCCGAGTCAGAAAGTGCCTTCTCTTGTTGCATAAACTGTTCTGAGCTGTATTGCTGGTGGGATGTCGGGAGAGTTAAGAAGCTGCAGGAACTTCCCTGACATCAGGCAAGGCACTGACAGCCACAGCGCTGACCTTCCCTTGCTAGAGTTGGAAAGCCCTTTGTAAAATTAAAGTGAGAAAAGGTGTTTTTCAAGAGCCTGGCATGGGCTATGTGGCCTAACAAAGGTTTCCACATGTTATGAAAGGTACTTTAAATACTTTGAAAGAGAGATTCAAAGATCTGCAGCGGCCATCCCCAAACCACAGTGGGACACGGGATTCCCCTGCTCACTAGGAATCCCTAGGAGGTTGGCTTTGTGTTTATTTACAATTCCGAGACCCACAGTGCCTTGCACAAGTGCAAATGGCTGGAGTATTTCAAGGTTGTCCTTCATGTGGAGCAGAGACATGGAAGGAGGGTGTTGCAAAGTGCCCTTTTGTTCCAGTGCAGCCCCTGGCTCCAGTCTGTTCTTGCAGTACAAAGGGCTGAATGAAAATGAATTTAAAAGAAGCTTTTGAAGAGGCCTCCATTACAGAGGGATGGTCGAGTTCTCTCTGTTCTGTTTGACTCTGACATCTAACAGTTATTGGCACTTTCAAAATTTAAGTGACTTTGGCTTTTTAAGTTTTAATACTTTCTCCCAATTAATATGACCAGGTCTTGATCTCAAGTCAGCTTGTGCCAGTTGATGGTTCTCTGTGTAACTCTCCTGACCAAACTTCCACAGAGGCTTTTGGAGGGCTTTTTTTTCTTTTGAAATGGACCTCCCTGTAGAAGTGCCTTTAATTTCAGGAGGCATGCAGAAGAAATCCTGTGTGTTCTATGGCTTGATGTAGAGGAATTTCTAATGTGAACAGATTTTCTGTGCCTTTGAGATGAAGTGTTAGAGTAAAACAAGGAGCCTGTTGTTGCTATATTTTCATTTTGTATAACTAAGGATTCCAACTGACTCAAGCTATTAGGGCTGTAAAATTACCTAGTAACAGACAACACAGGCTTGAAATCTGTGATGAGAAAATGACAGAATGTTTTCCGCAGATAAATATAAATTAAATAATAAATAAGAAGAATCTTTAAGCTCTCCAGCTTTTCTATCCAACTGAGTCATACCACAGCCTCCAGAATCTGGACAATTATGCTGCTCCTTCCATTTATGGCCGGTCTTCATGCCCATACCCAGCCTAACTTCCTTAGGCAGCGTAGTGACTTCTTACAAATGTTCCTGTGCCCATATTAAAAAATCCACTTTAGTACAGTGGTGAGTGTCCCCATCTCTCATGCTGGAGACCAGGGTTCGATTCCCGCCAGGGAGGCAGTGGTGCTGTTTAAGAGTTGGACTCGATGATCCTTGTGGGTCCCTTCCAACTCAGAATATTCTGTGATATTCCCCACCAGTGCTGCTTTTAACTTCACTCCAACAGTGATACTCTGTCTCCCAAGACTTCTCTGCAATTCTTATGATTTCTGTTTGGTGGAAGAAGACACCTGGGACAGGGCTATGAAAGGATTTTCTGTACCGATGTCCATGTCCTGCTCCCCCCCTCCTTCACAAAAGAGGTTCCCAAGTTGAATGATGTTTTTAGTAGTTCAATCTATTTTCTCTTAGACTCAAACTGGGCTCCTCATCTTTCAAACTCTACATATGTAAAGGATTTTGAACATCTTTTGCACCCATTTTGCTGTATTAGTAAGAAACTGTCGCAAATGGCAGTGAAGCGATAAAAGTTCTTGTATAGAAAATGTTGTCTAAAATAGAAAGACAGATTATTTTTTTTATTTTGTTTTTAGTTACTGTTTCTAGTGTTTCTGATGGAATGAATTTTCGGTGTGCCTTGTTTGGGGGAATGATAATGTGCACCTGAAGACAATCCAAACGTTAGTGCTTCAAATTGCCACCTGGTGGTATTGCACAGTGAGCAAACTTTTGAGGCTGTAGCAAAATCCTTAGTAGATTGAAAATAAAATCTTCCATGGATGACAACTTTGTGAATGATAAAAGATGATCTGAATATTCCTGTGAAACTTCCTCATCTCGGCTCGTGATTTGAATTTTGTTACGTCCCACAGGCAAACACTGCAAAGATTTTGCAAGTCAGGGAGTGTTTAGATTTACTTGTGTGTGACATGTTTGTGTCCTTTGTTTTGACAGCTAGCCCTACACATTTGCCCGGAAATAATTTTAAAAACGTCAGATCCATATGATTTCTTTCACACAACGGCTTTAGGATCTGCCTAACCATAAGCAAGAGGGGGGTTCAGATGGTTCGAATATAAGTTCACTTCTGAATAATCATGTATTTAATCGCTGTGCTGAATTGAGCAGTGGCTTCCAGTCAACAAGAGCATGGAAGTGTGTCTCTGCTGAACTTCATGCTCAGATGCTTTTTGAGTAGGGATGCTTTGTTGGCTGTGGGTTCCCCCTATGGCTCTAGGAGATGAATGATCCAGAAGGAGGAGGTGAAATGAGGAATTGCTTTTCAGAGCAGAACTGGAATGTTTTCCCACATTACTGCTGCAGACTGCAGTACCTGCGCTGGACACTGTGACTTTGTGCTCTCTCTGGACAACGTCCACAGGTACAGTCTGGGCCATGTCCAAACCAGCATCCTCCTGAGTGCTGGCCCAGGTCTCTTTTTGCTTCATTTGTGGCCCCAGAATTGTTATTTTGGGGGCTGGTTTTGGTTTGCCCCACAGATGCATCCAACTGGGACATTGTTCTGAGACTAGAGGCACCATAGTTTATGACTTTACATCCATGATGATAAGAGTCCTTCCTTTTGTGGCTTGTGCATTTTTCACTTTGCCTCATTTAAGGGAAGATGGTTTAGCTACCAGCATGTAAAAAAAGCTTCTTTTCTTCATTGCATGAAGATTCAATTAGTACAGTCTCTGCCATTCTTATGAGGGAAGATCAGGTGTGAAGAATTTTAAGACTTTGATAGTGGAAGTCACACTTTTTAATGTCAGTTAAAGGGTCTCATTTTCCATGTTTCTTTAAAAATGGATCTTAAAAAATCAGCAATAAGTTTTCCCCCTTGTGTACAATGATTAAAAAAGTGGCATAGGGGATCTTGTACAATCAGAAAATACTAGGGGCTATTTTTTTTTGCCTTTATCACAGAATTTTTCATTAATATATTAAAAATCAGAGATAAACCAGATTTTATTGTGTTACTTTGGATTGATAACCCCTTTCCAGCTCCCTGGGGGGGGTAGAGAGGGGGGTGCAGTGCCCAGGAGAGCCCAGGCCAGGGTGAGGGAGCTTCTAGAATTATCTGTGATCCTCAAGAGAACTCGTCCCAGGATAGCGCAGAGTTGTTGGAGCATGGGAGGAGAGCCCTATCCCTTGGAAGAGGATGGACAGATGCCAGGTAGGGAGGTGGGGGAGCAATGCTGTGGCTGCATGAGCTGGCCCTGTTTGTCTGAACCTGGAGATACCTCCAACAATCAGGTTCTTGTGCTGGCTTGGGCTGCTGAGGAGAGATGAAAGATGGAACTTTAAAAGTTTATGAAAGGTTTTCCATGTGATATTGCTCTTGAACTGTAATGTTTTTGGAGGCTCCTCTTTATGTTCCTATAGAACTGGATATTAGTACTTACTGCTACAAGTTACTCTGCTAAGGGAAAAATGCTTCTCAAGGCAGTCAGGTGAGAAGCCTTTTATATACTGAAAAGGATTTCATGAATGTGTTCTTGGGGTGTGTTTTTTCTGCTTTTAGATTTGCTGAAAAAACTTGGTCTTGAATTGGTTTGGCTGCTGTTGTGGGAAGGGCTGAGTTTAGAGAGCAGAAGATAAGGTAAAAATATGTGCTAAAAGTAACAAATGGTCATTTGTTTATTTTTTAGCACAGTGATTATTGTTTTCTGATACAGTGGTGGAAGTAAATTATATATAATCTAGTTCAGTGCAGTTAGGCACATTCATTTGCCTTTTCATACTCTACTTAGAGTTCTCATCAAATCATGAAATATAACAAGTGTTGATTTAAGAAAGAAAAACCTAAACCCAACAACCGCTCCAGCAGCGTTAAGTGTGTTGTTATGCCCTTAATTCTGTATTTTTCTTTCTGGATGCAATCATTTCTATTATTTGGCAGTCATTATGTGGTGTAATGGAAGTGAGCTGAAGCACTCTAAGGGCAGAGTTGTCTTTTATGAAGAGATTTTTAGAAAGAAATGTGTAGTGGCAGGCGATTATTATCTAAAATACATCAGCATACACAAGGTATCTTCCATATTTAGTAGCACTACAAAAATATTCATAATTGTCATGCATGGAGTAATTCTCATGGCAGCCATTTCATATAATTAATTTCCAATAATTGCATTACTGTGCAATATCACATCGTGTGAGAAGGTGAACACTCTGTATAGTAGCTGGGAACTGCAAATGGCGAATTCTTCAGCTCTTTAGAGGGAATAGATCCGCAAGGATGTGACTTTCTGCAGTGGGAATAAGGCAGATGAAGTGTTGGCTACTCTTTAAGGAGGCAGCAAGGGGGCTTCTTCCAGCAGGGCTGAATTAGGAGTGCCAAGGAACTCATCGAGTTGGGGTCGAGGTATACTTTAATTTATGGGTTTGGAGCTTACTAGGTTCAACTTGCAAACAAATTCAGCTTTTTATTATTTCCCCCTCACTTTGAAGTCACAGTGCTTGAGAATTCTTTGATGTAGGTTTACTTATGTAAGCTGCTGAATATAACATTTTTTCATTAAAACATAAGTCTTCTGGCTTACAGTGTATTCAGGTCCCTTGTATGTTCTGTAGCAGCTAATAGGAGGCCTGATTAAAAATGTGGTGAGCCTGTCAGGCTGTGAGAGGTGATTTACAGAGCTTTCGGGCAGCTTTCTATAGAGAAAAACTGAGACCTACCTTTCATGGTGTTTTTTAATTCTTCCATTTCTCCCCACCCACTTTCCCATTATCTTGTACAGTGCTGGTAATAACAATAAATATACAGTGAATGCCAGTTCAAAGCCAAGTCTGTCTATTATAACTAATGAAAATATATTAAATGTAATATACTTTGTTGGAGATATTAGTTTCTGACAGTAAATGATTGCTCACACCAATTATGGCCATCCTCATATAAGTAGAATGCATTCTGAAAGTCTGAGACATTACTGGTATTTGAAACTCAAAACAAAATGATTTTTATTTTCTTTCTATAGTTTAAAAAATACATGAAGCTTATTTCTAAAGCTTTTACTTTGTTGGCCATTTCTAAGAGAAACAAGCCCATCAGAACTGGGTAGGCTGTGGAGGAAAGGTGCCATATTGACTTTGTGAAGGTGGAGGAAAGGTAGTGAATTGTTGGGTCTTTGCTTTTTCCAGATCTTTCTCTTTTTACCTCCTAATTTTCACCATCTGCATTTAGTATGTGTAGGGAGTACTGTGCAATAGAGGGAGTGTCAGCACAAGTAGTTCAGTCATTTGGAATCACAAGGGTCCTCTCCAGCTATGGGAAGAGATGAAGGATAAATAGAGGAGAGAGAGCTAAGAAAATACAGCTCTTACGAGCTGTTAGGATCTAAACCAAAATAATTGAGCTTTTGTTGTTCCTGGGATGGAGACAGGCACTCCCATGAAAAAAAAATGGTGTTTTCTGCAATAGCCTCTGGGAAGGATCCAGCTAGCTCATATTTGTTAGAGAAAAGGAAAAGTAGTGTTTAGCTGCTGTTTTGAAAAGTTCTTGCTGACAAATGTGAGATCAGTTCCTGTGGCTGTTGTGTGGCAGACAGAGCTGTGCCGGTGCCACTCCTGCGCTGTCAGTCAGAGCACGGTGGCTGAACTGCATCTCTGTCCTGCCATGAGGCGTTTGCCACAATTAGCTTCTCCAGCCTTCCATGGAGAGCAGGAAAAGGAAGTGTTGAAAATCCTCCTCAATGCATTTTTAAGTGAATGCTTATTAAATCTGCTTCAGCATGAGCCAAGTGTTGGCTGTGCCTGGTGGTGCTTTGGTGTGTGCATGTACCCAGAGCTGTCCTGAGCCTGGGCTGGCCTGTGTCATCCAACCAAGGGGTGTTGTAAATCTGCTGTTCTGTGAAGCCCTTCACTACAGTGAAACAAAGCTAAAACGTTACAAATCCTTCTGTTTTAAGCCTTGAGAGAACTGGGTTTGTTCAGCCTGGAAAAGAGACAACTTAGGGGTGACCTTATTGGGGCCTCCCAGTACCTGAAGGGAGTATTGAGGGATGTGTTTGGAGCAGCTGCAGGTGAGCTCTGGGTGGGAGCCTGTCACAAGAAGCTGTGAAATACCAACCTTTGGATAACAAAAGGTACAAAGTTGCGTAGCCCTGTCCAGGTCAATGGACAGGAAGAGACACAGCAGAAGCCAAGGACTTGAGAGGAGGAGCAGGACTTCCATGTGCTTGGACTGTGAGGGTGTGAAAGCCCAGGGATTCTTCTGTTGGGATCCCTCCTGAGAGGCACAGGCTTGAGCTGTTTCTGTGCTACTGTGCCATGAATAAATTATTTTATGGAAAGTAATCTGAGACTCTGCCATGGGAAATCTGGGATCAAACCAATAAAGAAATTGGTCTGACTCTGTGCGAGTGAGGAGTCAACCCTTGAGCACGCTGGAGCTGCACACTGTGACAGGACTTCAGTCCCAGCAGCGAAAGTCTCTGGTGTTGCACATGTGATGGTCAGACTGGGAAGTTTCCTTAGCAGGAACCTACAAGATAAATGGAGAGGGACTTCTTACAAGATCTATAGTGACAGGATGAGGGGAATGGATCCAAACTAAATAGTATGTCTAGATTGCATATCAGGAGGAAGGTCTTACTTGAGAGGGTGGTGAGACATAGGCACAGATTGCCCAGGGAAGCTGCAGATGCCCCATCCATAGAAGTGTTCAAGGCAAGATTGGATGGGGCTCTGAGCACCCTTGTGGAAGGTGTCTTTACCCATGGCAGGGAGGTTGGAATAAGATGATCTTCGTCCTTTCTAACCCAAACCATTCCATGAGGCTTATATGTCTGTGTGCAGGGTGAGGGAAGAGTGGGGGCAAAATCTAGACACTCTTCTTTCCTTCTACTCAGCTGCACAGCTGTCAGAGGTTATCTTTAGTTATTTGAAATGACTTTGTATAGTGGCTTTCCAGTACATATATATGATCAAGTAGGCACTTCTCAATTATGCTGTTCATTTCTCTGAGAAGTTTGTGTCCCATACTAGCAGTGTTGGACCTTTGCAAACATGCTGCACCTTAGAAATACTTCTGTGTGCTGTACTTGGGAAAATTTCATTATAGGCTTCTCTATTCCTGATTTTGAAGCATTTCAAAACAGCAGAGATACTGTCCATGGGATGCTTCTGCCGTTCAGTGTTCTGCTCCTTGCCATAGATTAAATTATTTCAGAAGTGGAGTGGGAATTCCCAGAGGATCTGTGGACAAATATTGTCCTGAAACTGAATCTAAGCTGGTTTTCTGTTTAAATGCCACCTGGCTTAATAAAATAAAAGGGAAAAACCTTTTGGATCATATGACCACTCAGTTTTGTGCATTGTCAGTTCAATTTCAAGCAAAATTACTGTCTTTCGCTGTATTTTTAGCCAATGCTGGTTTTAAACCTTCTGAAGTTTAAGGAAAACTAAGTAGCATTTAATCTATAAACAAAATTTGATAATATTGTGTACTAATGACTCTTTTGCTTGCTATGAAGTCTCTTGGAAGCTGGTGATAGTTTCCAATGTTTTTCCTTTCTGAATTTTCAGGGTTTTGGAACATTCTCAGTCACAATTGGGTTAAAGATGAATTTAAATTATTCAATTTTCCATGTCCTGCGATATATTAAAAATTCGAGATATTTGTGAGGATAAGTAATGGTAGAGACTGGATTCTATGCTCCCGGAGTCTGTTCTTGTGAGGATGTGCCAGGAGAGAAGATGAAGTACTTTAGTCAGAATATTTTCATTTTTATTTTGAACTTGAAATTCTACTGTTTGTGACTAAACTTAGAAAGTGCATGCTCATTCTGATAGTGTTTTGTTTTCAGCTTTACATGTGGTTGTCTTAAAAAAACCCCAACAAGATAGAAAAGATAAAACAACAAGATAAATAAAGAGAAATAAAAACCCTTTAGGGCTTAGACTTTTTATTCTATCCTAAACTAATGGAAACAAATCCTGTTGTCTCTGTCTACTCTTAGTTGCTTAAGTTGAATACCTGAGACTTTTGACTAGATTTTTTTCTCTTTTATTCAATGGTGTGTACTAATATATAACTCAGAAGCTGTTAGACTAATGAGATTTTTAGAAGAATGTAGAATGTCAAAGGATGAAAATATTTAACAATTAATGTTTTCCAATGCCTTTATTGGAGCTCCCCAGATTGACAAAATATATGGTGCTGGAATGGTTTGTGTTGGAAGCGACCTTAAATATCATCTAATTCCAACTCCACCTCTCATGGGCAGAGATGCCACTCACTAGATCAGGCTCAACAGGGCCCCATCCAGCCTGGCCTAGAAGACTTCCAGGGATGGGGCATCCACAGCCTCTATGAGCAACCTGTGTCAGTGCTTCACAACCTTCACATTAAAGAAATTCTTCACAATATCTAACCTAAACCTTCTCTTTCAGTTTAAAACAGTATCTGTGTGTGTCTAATGGAATACATTGCTATTAGACTGTTAAATTCTAATTCTCTTTCTTGTATGTCTCACTTGTGTATGAAAACAAAATGCTGAATTCTGCATAAAATTTCTTGGATTTAACATGCTTGAGGAAAATCTTTGTCAGCTGCATCCAACTGGTCAATATGACTGTGATTATCATATGGTAAATGGGATACATTTTGGAGATGAAGTCATAAGTATTTTTCCTTACTCCTTCCCTCAAGGCCATGAAAATTCAGGAGAACTTCAATTTTGAAGTTCAGTGTGTGTGTGTGTGTGTGTGTGTGACTTTTTTAGGCACTTGGGTTTTAAACAAATGCAGGCTGTGCATTTGTAGCTGCACATCACTGGCTGCTCTTCAGCAGTTTTGCTGCTCTGAAAGAACAGTTGCCTTGAGAGCTGAATGATTCTGGCAAATTGAAAATGGAAAAGTGACGTTTTCACTATTAGAAAATGGAAGGGTGTGGCCGCTAATACTGAGTTAAGGGGAAGGCCTGGTGAGTATTCATTTGGTGTGTTGTGTGGCCTGGCTGTTGGATGGCTAATGGGCTGCTTCATATTGGTAAGATACAGAGGTGAAGATCAGAAAACACCCAGAATCAGTTAATTCACCTGCTCATGCAGCCTGAGGAGCTCTTGAAACTCTTGCAAGACTCAGGTGCCTTTCCAGTTTTCATAATGTAATGTAGCTTCTACATTAATTAGTATTTCTGGTAAGAGGCCAAGAGGAATGTATTTGTTTCTTAATAAGATAATAATTATTGTATAATTTTCTTAGACTGCATCAGCACTTTGCTGTAGTTTCCATCCGAGTTAACGATACTCTTTTTGCAGAAGAAGAATCTTTCCTCTTTTGGTGAGGAAAGTTGTGGGTGGGGTAAAAACCTGCTGGGTGATGTGTTTATAATGTTTGTGGTGCCAAGTACTGCTCGGAAGGTAGACATCCCTTTAGATGTATTTATTTTCCATGCCTTTTAGGAATTCTGTGTTGGTTGTTTACAGGAGTAGTTAATGGACCAGCTTTGTATTCTTAATGGGAATGGCCCCTCCTGATGTGCTAGAAGGTCATCTGATCAGTGAAGTGCATAACTTGAAGAAAATGAGTATTTTTACCGTATCCAACTTAAAATTCATATCATTTTTATTGAAATTAAGTACTTTTTGCCACTTTCCAACTACCCCATTTTATGTGATGGAAACCTGGTGCTCTGAAGGAAGNATGTTCACCACTCTGGGATGTGCGTTCGGTCTCTGTATGGGTGTTAGATGGTGAGTTGGAGTAGATGATCCTTGTGGGTCCTTTCCAACTCAGAATTCTGTGATTCTGTGTGATTCTGTGATTTTTAATTACCTTTTTTCCTAGAGGTAGTCAATTCTTTGTCCAAAACTTTTTGATGTTGGGTTGCTGCTGTCTTCTCCCCACTGCCCACCCATTCATGATTTGGGAACAAATCATTAGCAAATGATCATCTAAACCCAGTGCCTCTTAAAGGTAAGAAAAGCTGGTAGCCAGGAAAGACTCTTTAAATGCAAGGGAATTAAGTGCTTGATACTATGTATTAATAATGATCTGGCCATCACAGGGCTGATATTTCTTAGCTGACAGGAAGATGAAAAGAAAAGCAAGCATTTAGACCATCTGTATGTCTTTAAAGTGATTTGGCATCCAAGAAGACATCTGATTTCACTAAAGAAACTAAACATTCCCAAGAAGATAGTAGTAATAGCAGGAACTAAAAGGTGATCTATTTTATGTTCCTCAAGGATAATGGGAAACAGCTCATCTGAGAGAGCTCCTATTTTCTGTAAGGATAGACACAATTGCTTAAACTGGAAGACTTAACTGCACCATTCTCCAGGCTTAAAATATTTTAATTTTCTTTAATGAATTTTCCCTTCTGCTTTTCCCCTATGCACTCAAATGCTTTGGCTTGGAAGGGATCCCAGGGCAGCTTTGCTTTGGTGAAGTTAAACTTATTGCACCCACATATTTTTGTCACATGCATGCTGTAAAGATTAAAATGGCATTCTTTTTGGAATAATATCAGGGAAATGATGCTTTAAATAAAACCAAAATTGCTTCTGCCTAGCAAGGGGAAATATCTCTCCTAATACTACAGTGGTGCTTTCTTTGGGTCAGAATCTGCAGGAGTATTGAATGTAGTTTTCAGATCCATGGAAAATAATTTTGTGGTGTCTTGCTGTTATGCAATGAGACGTTTGGACTCTTTGTTTCCAGACTGTGGGTAGGTGGTGGCTTTGGTGTTCACAGCACTTTGAGTTTCATGAGGAGTGAATTTGAAATTTGCTTTGACTTGGGTTTTCTTTATAATGAAGAAAGGTTTGAGCAGAAAATGTGTTTTTTGAGTAGGAAGTAGCTTGCAGGGTGATGTATGGACCATGGCTCTTGGGTCAACTGCCACCTGGATGATCTTGCTTTCAAGACTCATGGTAGTGCCTTCTCCTGCGGCTCCCAGCAAACAGGAATGATCTCCCTCCTGTCCTGTCTCTTTAGGGAGCTCACCTCTTCCTTTGGAGCACCATGCAAGGCAGCAGGTGCTAGTGGCTCCTCACTACTTCTAAAATAGTCCATCCTAAAGGACTGAAGTGTCATCTGACTAGAAATTAGAAGGATTTCCCACCCCAATGTGGTTTCCTTGAAGTGTTCCTAGTTGTTGACCCATCATTGGAAGCTGTGCAGTTTGCACGGGCAGCTTTCATGAGGTGTAAATTACAACTCCTTGCTTAGTGCTTGCTGCAGCAATTTAGGATGTGTCTGAACTTCATGTAGGTGGATAATAGGTTGTGGTCGACAAACAAATAAACATGCAATTTGCTCCTGCTGCCTGTGCTGACAACTGGAAATGGATGAGGCAAATACTCTGGAGAGGTCATCTCTCAAAGGTGATGAGCGTAGATAACTTTTCCTGTTCCTCATAAATTAGTAGCACACCTCTTCACAGAAATGCGAAGAAGTAGGTCCAAAGTGGGCAATTCTAATAGAGTGCGTCCTGGAAAATACAGGAAGTAACTTGAACTGTTGACTTTTGAATCTTTCACAAAAGGTCTCTAGGTCCTTTTGGTGAGGTACCATCAATGGGAAAAGACTAGAATTTTGTCAAGAAAGCTTATATACCTGAGAATAAAGCTATTTTCTCTACTTCTAAAAAATATTAACTCTTGGATAAATTCAGTAGTTCCTGGAATAGGTTTAACTCAGTTTTCCAATACATCTGGCCAGGAAGTTTGAGGTGATACCTTGATGTATGAATGAAAGTTGTGTGTTATGGATTTCTTTTATCTAAAGGAAAATACTTTTTTGGTCACCAGCAAAATAATCATGGTCTTCAGCTGGATTGTGGTTATTCTGTGGTAAGACAAAACCAAGAGAACATTTTTTCCTTGCAGGGGAGTGCTGAGAACATGACATATAAAGATGAACTAATCTCAAGTTGTGTAAGGTCATAGTTGAGAGAATTTTCTTTTTATTCTGAAGTGCCTCTTCATAGGCTAATCTTGTAATAGTTAATCTGGGTATAAAAGTCACTTTATCAGCATAAGATGAAATAATCATTAAAAAAACAGCTTTGGGCTGACTGACATTCTCAGAGAGCACAGCCTTGTTGAAGATGCCATTTGAAGATACTGTTCAATTTGATATATTTTTCTTGCTTTCTGACCCAACCTTTAAAATAATGAACCAACTACACCAGCAGCCTGCAAAGGAATTGGTTCTGTGTGTTGCTGCTTTTTTATCCAGGGGAGATAATTTAATTTTGTGCCTGTTAGAGTTGATACCCAAAATGGTTTACCTTAAAGTTTTAGGATGAAAGAGCAATCATGGCATTACATGACACTTTAAGAGATTGGTAGTTGTGTGCTCATTTTGGAATGTGTAAATGCATTGAGAGAGGAGAACTGCATCTTAGTGAGCTTAATGGTATTGATAGAACGTCTCTAGCCTTAATCAGTCCCTGGGGCAGCCTAAATCTGTTTATAATGAGCATTCTGGAAACAGTGTGTCTACCTCTGCTGTTAGAAATCAGAGCTTACCAGGTTTTTTCGCTTTTGTAATTGGTGTGATGTTCAACTTGAGTAAATTTCATTCACATTAACCTTGAAGTAAGGAGCTTCAAGTTGTTGATTGTTATTTTGTCATGTCTCAAGTGTTTTGTTTCTCATTTCTTTGTGCTTTTTATCATAGGAAAATGCAATGGAGTTAATAAATTTTATTTGTAAGAACATATTTTCTATTCTTTGTTTACAAGGAATGCTTGTTTCAGTTGCTTGCATAAGGAATGAAAATTAAAAAAACAGGTGATATCAGCTTTGTTGCTTCCAAATGCACTTTTAAAGAGGTGCTAACAAGGCTGCTGGGTTTATAGGCTTATTGACAGAAAACAAATGAATTTCATCCCTTTTCTTCTCTCCACTGCCTCTCCTTTTTCCTCCTAGTTGCACTTTTCTGGGCAGGCATAATGATTGAAGTATACAGCATATGATTGTTACTGACTGATCCAGCCTGCACGTGGCTCTTGACTTCCCTGCATGTGAGTTGGAGTCAATTGTTTTACAGCTTCCCTCAGAAAAGATTTTAAAAGGCAATAAGTGAGGAAAAGGAGATTATATTTTACTGTCTTATAAGATCCTGTTTCAGGAGTAAAATACTCAAACTTAATTTAAGGTTCTGGAAAAAATACCATAAATATTCTAAATGGAATAATACAAAAATTGCTATGTAATGTGGTGTCCCTACTGTTATCCAATAGCCTTGTTGAGTTGTTTCTAACTCAAGGTGGGGTTCTCTTCTGAGGTTTTTCTTGGCTTTCCTGTAGCTAATCCAGATGCACAGACTGTGGAGGATATCAACAATGCCAGTTCTATGGTACAAAGGAGTTCAGCTGATTCGCCTGGTACCATGGATGTCCTGTGAATTAAGAGAATTGTTTCCTTCCTCACTGGCTTACTTTCTGCCTTCCCTTCTTAGCATTCGTTTTCTGTGCCTTCATATCTAGCTATGCCTTCTTGGCTTTTTTGGTTAGTGGTTTCTTTTTACATTGTTTCACATTTCTTAGTTCTTTTACTTTTGTTTACTCATGTTGGTTTTTTTAAGAACAATGTTGCAACACCATTTAAGCTTATGTGTGTATACATATATAGAAAGGATGAGCTGTGTCCAGGTAGTTATCTCCACATAATAAAAGCCACTAGAAGAGTGTCTGGATCTGTGCTGACAGGAGAGCCTTGCTATGGAGCACATTGCCATTACTGAACCTCATTTCCCTGAAAGATTGTATGTGTATTGCCTTAGTTCTGTATTTTTCAGCCCTTTCATATGAAGATGGTATTGAGCCGAGGAGGAAAATAAATAGCTAAAAGGAGGCACAGAATGTGCTCAATCCTTTGTATCATCTGCTGAACAGGGTTTCATCCTGTTGCAGCTGTTTCTGAACATTTGAGCATACATTTATCTCAAGTATTTCAGGTCTTCCATGTATTCCCTTCACATCTCTGAGCCAGAGTTTTTCATCCTTGCTTCTGATTCAAATGGAGGGGGCTCTTGCACTTGTCCTGTTGCAGAATATGCATGTGAAAATGGGAGTTGTCACAGTCTTCATTTACCCATCTGGAATGATCCCACTGCATGGGGATATCACCCTGTCCCTGGAGGTATTCAAGGCCACATTGGATGGAACTCTGCGCAGCCTGATCTGGTGGGAGGTGTCCCTGCTCAGGGCAGAGGTGTTGAAACAGGATGGTGTTCAAGGTCCCTTTCAACCTAAACCGTCCCATACAATGCAGGGTGTACAGTGTCCTGGCTTGGGTTGGATGTTTAGTGACAGCAGTATATGGAAGTACGTAAAACATCTGGTACACGCTTCGTTTGCAATAGGCACATAATGCTTTTGTTTTGGGTTTCCCTTGGGTTTGTCAGTTGTCATGTTTGTTCTATGGAATCCCTGATCATGGCTAAAGAAAAGCATCCGGTGGGAAGTGCTCTTTGTCATGATTTGAAATACAACAAGTAATACTCTATTGAAGAACTTGTTCTGAGACCCAGATTTTTAGCAGCGTACGCTCACTTTATAGATGAGCAAGTCTTGCAAGATGAACATTTTGTTAATTTTTAATGCTGTATTGTGACACATTAACAAGTTACTATCATTAACAGGTAAAGGCAAACCCTTTTACTGTTTTATACATCATACGAAACTTTCAGTGTCAGGAGTGAAATTTGCATCTTTACTTTATAAAGCATTATAGGAAGCTTCAATTTAATGATGTTTACAGCAATCTGAAAGAGGCAGAATTTTTCCTGGTGATGGCATGCCATACTGAAGAGCATTTGTGTGTACAATTATGCTCATAACTTATTAAAGCTAGTATGAAATTTAAATAAAACGGAGTTGAAATTGTACTGAAATCTCTTTAGTTGTGGAGGTTGGAAAATTACAAATCAGGTCTGCTAAGTAGCTGGGGTTATTTTCAGTTTTGCACTTAATCACATTTAGTTTCTGTTCAGCCACATTATTTGCTTGTTAAATGCACAGGAGAATATTTTTGTAAATTATCTTAACTTTTAATAGCTTATGCACTGGGTTTGTAAAGAGAATTAGTGTTGCCAACAGAAATACATTTTTGGATCAACTGCTGGTTAAAATGTGTAGATACAGAGGTCAGGCAGATATTCCATGTATACTATAGAAATATCCCCTGTGGAAGTTCTGTGTAAGGTTCCCTGATCCAGTGTGACTTAAATTGGAGGAGAGATTTTTCCATCTGTTTTGAGTCTGTGTTTGTATAGACAAGGGGATATTGTTTAAAGCATTGTTCTTTCCAATATACTTCACACAAGACACAAAACCTATTAGTGTTTTGTACACTGCCAGGTTTGAACAAGAGCCCATTTTTGGTCATCTTGCTGATGTTCCTCCTAATTAACTCTGATTATGGAGAAGAAGCAGCAGTCTGACCTTCAGAAGGAGTACCTGTGGGAGAGCCTAGTGCCACTCCCACACAGGAGGGAACAGCTGAGGTGGCCTCTCCATTTCCACACTCTGTGCTGGAGTGACATTCAGCAGCTCCCACATGAATTTGCAGTGGAAAACAGCAGCTAAGTTGGATTAATGAAGCCCCAGCTCATTATTAAAACAGAAGAAAAAACCTCAAAGCACCAAAATGTCTGCTACAAAAAGCCAGTCTTTCATCTTGGGGTTCCTTGTTCCCCCTCTGCTCACAGAAGGCCTGGATTATTGCACTGTAATTGTTCTACTATTTGGTGTGCACAAGGAACATCCCAATGATGTTTCTGTGTAGTTAATCACCACTTTTTTTACCTGCCAGTCAAAGGAGTTGGAGCATGGCTGTGCCTAACCCAAAATTGCATTACAGTCAGAAAACTGCAAGTGCTCAGACTATTTGAACCGAAATCATTAATTACAATTTTTAAACAACATTTGCTTGAAAAAATATATTTAAATAAAAAAAATGAATTGAAAACCTCAATTAATGCTCATAAAATATTTAGTGTGTGAAGTGCTGCTTCCTGTAGAAGTAATTTAATGTTTGGAGGCTTTATTTCATAGTAACCCAGGTTTGTTATGATTCAGAAGAAGCTGTTGCTCTGGGAAGGAAGTGCTGGACTCTGTGGCAGCCAGGTGCTGAAGAACTTGCACTTGTGAGAGCCAAAGCTGGTCAGCGCCCAACTGGGGATGTGCATTATCAGCGCTACTCTGTCTTGCTGCTTAATTATCTTTGTGTGCAAAGCTGGAAAGAGAACACAGGGAAGAAAAATGTCTTTGCACAGCAATAATCAATAAGACCAGCAGTATTTTAGGGCCTCTGTGGATCACAACTTAGCTGTTTTGAAAACAATCATGAGAGAGACTAATGATGTGGAACTTGTCATTTGCTGATTGTTCCTGAGAACTCTGAAATTGTGTTAGGGAAGGGATTAATTAAATATTCTGTTTATCTAATTGTGTTAGTGAAGGTGTAAATTGTGCTACAAGAGTTTAAATCACTGGTCAGCTTTTCTGCCCTTCCAGATTACATCTCTCAAAGAGCTTGGAGGACTCAACAGACCCTTCCAGGTCCAGCTCCATTGTAAATTACTGGGAATTGAAGCAGCTCTGAAGCACAAGCTCCTGGGATAGTATGGAATTGTTTGCTTAAGGTCATGAATGACCTATATCTAAAAAATTACTCTTTTGTGATTAAAGTGGCTGAGACTGAAAGTGCCAGGTTTGTTTTTTCACATGTATGTGTAAGATGAGAAGGAAAATGCTGTGTGACTTTCTGTTAGGTCTCTGCTAAGCAGATTGGTCAGACTACTGGAAGGTATTCCAGTTGTAAGTTCATTTCTGTTTCAGTGCTTCTGAAGTTACTCCCTGTTCTGAGAAAGAAATGAGTGTGCAGGTGTATAAATCATGAATTAAGAGGAAAAATTGTAGAAATTGTCTGCATGAAAAAAAGACGAGTATGGGGAGTAGGTCTTCAAAAGATTTCCATTTAAAAATATAGTAATCATTATTTTTCTGTGTCTTGTGAGGAGAACTCTAGAAGCAATTGGTTTAACTTGAAGCAAAGATGGTGTTCCTTGGATGTCAGAATACGTTTTTCTAAGTCGTAGACTTAAAATAATTTTTAATGAAATTTCCTTTACAGAAGTGAATTCACATATACTTATCTACTGATCTAACACAGCCTTGTAGATATGCAAATACATTTCTGTAGAAGTTATATGGAAATGTATTTCCACAGAAAGCTTGAGACTACATAATCTCTTCCAGCTCCATATTTCTCTGATCCTCTGGTGATTTTTTTTTCCCTCTTGCTTTTACTAAGAGAGCGACTTCAATGTACATTAGTAGTTACTTCTTGTGGTAAGTCCTTGAGAAAATGCACTGAAATTCATTTTAAGCTCCAGGCACCATAATCAGCAATCTATGAGTGTGTTGTAATTTTTGCCCTGCAGATTGAAGTTGTGCATGAAAATGGAAGAGGAGCCTCAGGCTACACCCCACTGCTGTCCTGGGCTGGTACTCACTGCTTTGGAGGGGAGCGGAAAAAAGCTGTTTTTAATGGTTCGTGGGCTGGGGTTTAGGGACAAAACATAACACGTCTGTGTTTCAAAACAGGCTCGTGCACCTGGGGGAAATAGTGGAATGAAGATTCCTGTCTAGTGGATGGTGTCCCTGTCTTTGGCAGGGCGTTGGAACTGGGTGCTCTTCAAAGCCCCTTCCAGCCCACGCCACCCCAGCCAAGCCTAGTTTACATCAGCAGCTTCTTATGCAACTCCTTGATAGCCTTAATAATACTTTTGGGCTGTTCTTACCTTTCCATTTTACAGGTTAGAGAGAAACAATAGGAAATTTTTTACTCACTAAAATGGATAATCTTTGCTTTTCACTGAAAGGCTCCATTTCAACATATTCTGAGGGGAAAAGTGTTGCATTGGGGCTTTCTTTGAGGATGTCTATGGAGTCAAATGCAAGTTGGTGATGCGTGTCATTCAGAGGGCTTGGGGGTAAGTGTCCTCTTAACTAAGAAATTATGTTCTAAGTGAGAAACAGTGTTTCCTTTTACCAAGGAAGACTAGAAACACATAGTATAGAGTGCTTAAAATAGGCAACAACAACAAAATCAAGATCCTGATGATGGTTTTTCCAATGACCTGCCTTTAGTATTCTGGGATTTATCAAGAGAGAAAAGAAGTTAACATTTTGTGAGGCAACATAACCTATTGAACAATACATCGATATTTAAAAGGTTCCATTTTTAAATCTTTTTGAGTTATTTGGAGTAAGGTTTCTGGAAAATATATGCTGCTGTGCATCAGAAATTTTTCTAATGTGACATAAAATTCAATTATTCAAGTTTTAAAATAAGGGAGTCACTGAATTCAGTGGGAATATAGATAGGTCTTGTGGCTTACCCTGAAACTTTGTGACATTTTTGAATTTTAAACTGCTCTTCTTGTCTTCTTTTTTATTGAATGTGGCTTCAGGAGGGTGAAAAGGTATATAATTACAATATCTCCATAGTAAGAAAAACACCGGGTGAAAGAAAGGGCTGCAATGTGTGGGGTGGTGGTTTACGATTCGTGTCTGGATTTATCTGTACGTGTGGGAGAGGAAAACTTTGACTTCCCAAATGAAAAGAGAAATGAAAGGCAGGGATGGAGTTTGACTGGTGGAAAACAACGGGGAAGGAGCCTGCTGTGCTGGAAGAGCAAGGGAAAGCTCTCCAGAGTGAAAACATTGGGAAGCGATTAAAGCCTTGTTACCAGTGTCGATGCTTGAGAGTGTCAGTGCTTTGTCTTGACAACCCGATACCTGATCCTATGGTAAATTCCCTCTCTGCCGTGCTTATCTTGCCCCCAGCCCAAGACCTTGAGGACCTAAAGGTGAAACATGACTTTCACATGCCACGGGGATCATTGTGTGGGATTTATTCCTGCAGGGTTTGGAAACTGGTGAAAGCAGCAGGGCAGGCTTTGGGCCAAGCAGGTCCATTTGCAGCTCCTTGGTGCTGCTTTGGTGCCCTGGGAAGGGGTTTCTGAACAGAGTTGATTTGTAGGAGAACAGTCTGCAGGGCCAGTAGTCTTGTAATTTAACATTTATTTTTCTGCATGCTATTGTAAACTTAATATTAAGGCTCAAGTGAAAATTTTAGTTGGCAATTGTATAAGGGACTCAGTGAAATTAAAGATGTTCTGGGCACCTCACTGGTGAAGCTTCCAACTTGAATATAAAATATATTTTCCAAGCAATGTGCTGTTGACTTTGCATACAAATATTTGCCTTTGCAAATATCTTTAAACTTTAATTATTGGGAGGGTATTTTTTGGCTTTACTGCTGTGGTTCAGTTAAGGCTAGCCTGCTACCAATATGGAAAAAGATACATTTACATAAGCCTCAAGTGTTTGCTTGTGTGCTTTGACATCCAGTGTGTGCAATATCATTTATCAAGACAATTAGTTTATGGCTTGTCGGGTTGGGAAGGCTCATGTTGAATATTAAGAATAGATTTTGGGGAACTTTTTCAGCTAAAAAATTTAATCAGTCACATCTTATGATGCTCTTTCTTGTTATTCTGTTTTTCTCACTGCAAAGGAGGGGGAAAGCCCCCAAGCACTCCACCTTTATTTCTGGAAGTTTTCTTGACATGCTCTGGTTCTAAACCATGCTTTATGAAGTCAGACAAGGAACAGGACTATTTTTTGGGAATTTTGCATTGATTTTAATTTAGTAACATGAATAAATCAGGTAAATTTCTTCAAGGGATTTATTGTTATTTGTTTAAAAAAACAACCTTATTGAATCAGTGTGCATTTTAAAATCCAGTAATAAAATAACTAATATGGCTGAAAAATGCACATTGGAATTAACTTTGACACTCTTATTTGCTTTGTGTCTACCTTTATCTTATGATACATTATTCACTGGTAATATACAGACTACTTTATTAAGTCTTAATCAAATGCATTTTATCATAAGTGTCAATTCAATATTTTTCTATTGTATTTCTCTTTTAAAATACTGAGCTTTTTGTAGAGGAATGATAAATGTGTGGCAGTTTGGTCAGGAAAGGAGAGTTTTATATTGGCATTTTGTAAAATTATCTATAAATTGTAATTCTTCATTCTGCTCTCAAATACGTCTGGATTTACTCTTCCTTATTTGCTTATATTAAATTGCAGGATTGAGGAAGCAAAGTGTCTGGTGCATATTTATCATACTTGGATGTGTTGGAAAAAGTGTTTGGCTCTGAATGGGAATTGAGCCTTTTTTGATCACTGTGGATCATTTTTTGTGAATTCTGTGAGTGTTTAATTTAGGGAGTGTGTCCAGTGTGTGATTTTTGCCTGTAAAAAAGGGAAGCAGGTAATTGTGTATAATCCTGCACACAGCTGGGTAATTGCACAGTCAAAGATAATGTGGTTCACATACACGAGTCTGCTTTTTGGGTTTTGGGATATTTGGAGCTGGATAGATTGTACTCAAAGATCATTTTGTCTGCCTGGAGTTGGCTGGGTAATGTAAAACAACAATTAGGAGCTGGTTTAAATTAGAGTTTTGGCCCTCTTCCCTGCTTTCTAGCACAGCCCAGTTGTGCTCTAAGAACTTGGAGCTGGAAGATTGGCCCCACTTGGAGCTGTGAGGAGGCTGGAGCTTCGCAGGCAGGTCAAAATTAAAGATGATAATTTGGAAGTTTTTTGTGTCTCAGCCGAAGACTTGCATCTTCCATAGAAAATACAAATAGGTTAAATGATTGCTTAACAGTCTCCCATCTGGGAAGCAAGAATTAAGTGGTTTCCATGTCACTAATAAATTTTTGTTACTCTCATAAATTTACATTTCTCTGCTGCAACGAAGACTTGTCTAACTACAAAACATGCTTAAAAGCAGCTGCTATTTTTCATTAAGAGGGACCAAAAGACAGAGCAACCCATTTACTGGGGCTCATACAAACCCTTCATTTTTCTCTATAAATTCTGCATTAAGCTACACTAATGCTGCTGGGAATTAAGCACGTGTATGGCCTCTGAGGCTGCAACAAACTCTTTCACAAACAGAATAGATGATGTTCACTGCTGATACTCTTTTTTTTTTCCCCCCAGGCTGACTGGGCTGTGTGGTAGGAATACACATCATGACAAACAAAGCAGTATTTATAGTAGCATTAGTAAGTTTATAAGCTCAAAAGCAGGGCAGCAGTTGCAGTGTTACAAGTCCTGGCTCTCTTGTCTCAATTTCATGACCCCGAAGATGTGGCATCTAGGAAAAAATGAGGACCATGCGTTCTTGGAGAGGGGTTGGGAAGGGCATAAGTATTATTTCTTGTTTCATTTGTTAATAGAGCAGGAGTTAAGGTAGAGGATAACTCACTTGCCCAGGGCCTGGCTGAGAACTGTGAAATACAACCACTTCTTGGGGTGCTTCCCTGGTGTCTCCGTCAGGCTGTGCTTTGCTGCCGATGCTCTGTGTGTTTAGTGACCAAAAAAATATTTTAAAAAAATGTGTAAAAAGTACTGCTGTGCCAATCAAATTCTGTCCTGCCATTCTCAAATGCCTGAGTCAGCTTCAATGAAGTGATGCCTGTGTGCAGAAGCAGCTTTTAACTTGGGAAAAAAAGGCAGTTTAAATATGTGACTGGCCTTTTCTTGCACATAGCCATGGGATGCTGTTTTTCCAAACGTGCCTGAGTGAATGAAATTAGGCCCATGTGAAAGAAATACATGAACCTTTGAGCTATGAATAGAAAATAGAACAGTGCTAGAGTTGATGTACTTGACTTTTTCAGCCTTATACACAATATTCACTCAGATCACTTTGTAATGTAAATGTAACAGGTTTATAGGGTTGTTAAGACAATATAAGCTGTAAGAAATTTGGATGGCTCTAGCTCAAGAGTAGTTAGAAGATACCTCTGTGCTGAGAGCACTGGAAGTTTGCTGGAGTTTAGTTACAGAATTTTAAAGGATATTTAAATGGTAGAATGGAAGTAGATGTCAGAAAATGTGAATATTTACTCTGAATTCTGTAGCTTTTTGTTGGTTTTTTTTCCCTTCATTTAAAAATCCTGAAATGCCAAAATTTACTCTGCTTCAGGTTGTCATGTGTGCCTCTGTCCTTCTGGGGAAAACACACCTGTAGCTCAATAAGAGGCTTTCCTGAACTTCTACTTAAGCTGCTTGGGCTTAGTAGGGTCTTTTTGCTTTGCTGGCAGCGCTGTAATTTGAGTTGCGTGGAAATTCAATGGATTGTCCTTTGTAAAAACAAGACCAAATCCCCAAGGCTGGATCCAGGCTCGGAAGCTGTCCAGTTCCTGGCCCTGCACTCGAGGGAAGTTGTGCTGGAATGCTTGGTGTGACTTTGTTTATTGAACACTGTGATGCTGAATTTGCATCCTGAGATGTGTTAGTGTCAATCCTAGTTTCCTTAAAGGCTTTATTGCATTGGAACTGTGCAGAAGCTTCTCGGGCCTTCATAAAACATGTATATAGTTGTAATACCCCAACAATCCATTCATAAAACTGCTATTTTGGGTGAGTGTTGTGTTCATACTTGGTCCTTCTGTGAAAAGTGTTTTCTTTGAAAGCACAGTGTCATTAAGCAGAATGGGGAGAGAGATGAACTTAACAGCCATGGAGTATAAGGAAAAATGGGTATGTGCTTTTTTAGGCACTTATATTGCCTTTTTTTTTCTTTTCCTGGCAGTCATCGGATCCCTTTGTATTAAAAAACTTGACAGATGTGGTGACATTTTTCTTGCTTCACCTACTTCATTTTTATGGCTTCCAAAACTTCGGTCTCACTGTGCTTTATAAGCTGGCACCACAACACAATGTTTAAAGTCTCTTAATAGAAGAACATACGAAAGCCACGGAAACCCTTTGTCTGTTGGTACAATCCTAATGGACTTCAGACTACTCCTTGCTTTTAGTATTTTGCCAGTGGGATTTACAGAGGTTTTTCTTTAGCTTTTCTTCCTTGACTTGCAGAAAAAGATGTTTTCAAATCATACTATTTTTGAATTCGAAGGTGCCTCTAGCATTACCAAATGATTTTTTTCCCTTTTCTGTGTTGTAGTAAAAAGCAATGTGAAGCTGGAGAAGTGATTGACTGAAAGTTTGTTCATGTGTTGGACTTCTCATTTGGGTTCAGCCAACAGACCTTTGTAGCTTGAATGAGAGAAAATAATTTCTAGTTTCATGTGTTTATATAGACATTAAGTCTATTGGATTAGTTTAAATAAAACCAAACCAAATAACTTCAGTTTGGGTTTCTCTTTTGTTTGTTCTGGATTCCTTTGGAAGAAAGGAGGATAGTGCCTGACCTGTGTAGCAGAGAAATTAATGGTTCTCTTTTGAAAAATGTATTCACTTCCCACAGGAAAATATTAAGCATCAGAGTGCTGGGGAGAGAATGAGCTCATCATGTTATGTGACTCTGCCACCCTCTGAAGTAGGAGTAATTTCTAGGAATTTCACTCATTATTAAGTCTTTCCTGTGCATTTATGTTCCCTTCCTGACTAGCATCTCTATTCCTGTTCTCCACAGTTATTCCATGGGAACGGCTCCTGCTGCTCTGTGCCCGGTTGTGTGGATTGTGTGTGTACACAAGGATATTCCTGAATCCCGTGTTTTAGACCCCAATATTATTAATAATCCATATAAACAACTGTGAAAGGCTATAAATATCAAGATTGGCTTTTAAAATAAATCCCATAGAAAGCAGCTTTCCTGGGAAGGTGGATGGCCTTTCGGAGTGAGGAATCCTGATCTTACTTCCAAGAATGTCTTGTGCTGGGGATTTATTTCAGGTCTTCAAAACATGAACCCGTAGATGCTGGAAACATGATCTACTATAAATTATGATAGTACTGCCCATTAAAATGTGTTTTAAAAGATATGTAAAAATGTAGGAGTAATTTGCAAGAGAAGCACATTTTCCCTTTGGGATGTTGTAATTATTTTGGAGACTTAATTTGTCATGTATTCCCTGCGGAGTTCTTGAAATATTAGTTTGCTTTCTTGAGGTTTCTCTGATGAGCAAGGGCAAATTCAGATACTTGATCCTCTGGCTATAGCTGCTATTGATATGACAAATAGATCAATTTGTGTTTCTAATCATGCTGATAATGCCATATTCAAATCCTTGCTGACAAACAAACAGATACATACACTGTGGAAGAAAATAAGGAGTCTTTTCACAAAAAGCAGGATGTTTATCTGAATTTTTTCAGTCATTATACTTTGAAATGTAACATTTATCTTGGCATTCAGTTTCATTCTGTACTCCTGAAGGCCCCTCTCTCATTTATTACTGTTAGCATACCAGAACAAATGTCTTTCAGATGTGAAAAATCAATCATCTCAAAAACGTCGCCAGTAGTTATTTGGGTGGATTAATGCAAGGTGTTGGGGAGAGTAAGGTTGAAATGAAATGTCATAATTGAGCAGCACAAGTCACCAGAGAAATAATAGTGAATTGAGCATGGTTCCAGCTTGAGAAACCTTTTAAAAAATAAAACAAAAAGGAAAAAAAAGGCAAAATTCCCCCCCCTCCCCAGCAAAAAACAACATAAGGAGGAAACTGGGATAGTGATATACAATATATTAAGTTCATTGAATATAGCATGAAGTTCTGTTAAGATTTTGATTGGTTGGCTCTGAATCTGTTTTGAGCTACTTCATAGTCCTCTGCAAAATAGAAAATGCAGGCCCTTAATAAACTTACTCTGTAATCTCTAATGCCACAGTGTCAAGTCCGAAGTCTTTCTCATGGAGCCCACATTTCCTTGGCACCTGCCAGGGAGAAGATGAATAGTGATCGTCTTGTCAAATGGATTATTTCCCTGCAACTCGTTTTTCTTTTCCTAACAGCAGAAATATTGAACGTTTTAGCTGATTCGAGGCAGGGCAAATCTCATCTGTGCAGATGAGGGAATGTTGTCCAGATAAACAAATTGCAACAAATCTTTTTCCCCCTGTAATATGCTAAAGAATAACTCTTATGAATAAGAGATCACCCCATTTACATTATTCTCGTCAGAGTCAAGTGAAATTGTGGAAAACACATTGTTGACTCCTGCCACGTTCTGACTGTTGTCTTCAGTGGCTGAAGCTTCCATGAGATGGTGGAGGAGTGGGGGGGTCATTAATATATTTTTAATGGAATAATGTATTATTAATATAACGTATTTTGAAAGCAGAGGAACATTTTATGATACAAACGTAACCTCTTCCCCCAGTCATCTGATGTTCTTCATTTAGTATGTAGATGACTTCTCCCTTTGCAACACACAAATAAACGTGGAGAAATAAGATGTGTGACTGTGTTGGGGTTTCTGGTGTATTTTCTGTGAAGTAATGTCTGTTTTCTTGATGGATGGAACCAAACAGTGAAGCTGATTTGGGGAGAAATAGTGTTTCTGAAAGCTAAATGGGCTCTCTTGGGGGAGTTAGGGAGGTTAAGTGCCAGTAATGCTTGGAAACCTGTAGATTTTTAGGGCCAGAAAAAACATGATGGTCTTGTAATACATGACTTCACTGTAATATAACCATTGCAATATATCCATTTTAATATATCCATTGCATAGACACTGGTGAGAAAAATATTTTGATTTTTGTTTGGGATTTTTTTCTTAATAATTTATAATAGCCCATGACATGGGTTAGCTTAATTTGCATTGTAATGAGCCATTTCTTTTCCAGGAAGCATCAGTGAGGGTAAAGTGTCGGTATGCAAACTACCCACAGGTCATATCCTCTGAAATCTGATTGCTTTCGTGGAAATTGGGAAACTAATTATCAATTGTAAGTTGTCGCTGCTGAGAAACAAGATTTTAATATAAAACACAAAGTAGGACACAACTGATGTTTCAGAGTTAACCCTGATTTGAGGGAGTTAGGAGGGAATAAAAAGATTTGTTTGATAGTATTTTGAAATTGATTTAAATTCATAGAATTGAGTTATGCCCTGCAATGTTTTTTAGTGCAGATGGAAAAGAGAGGATTGGGGGGGGAAATGAGGATATTAATTTAGGAACTCCTTATTAAGTACTTTTTCTCAACACAGAAGAATTATTTTGAGGGTGAACATTTATGTTCAAATTCTGTTTGCCGAGGCTGATAAGACAATGTTTTGTTAGTGTTTACACTCACAACATTCTGCTTATAATATTCAGAATATTAAAGTGAATGGGAAGATACTTTGGAGTTTTAGCTGCATCAGTATTATTTAGGATGAGGGATATAAATTGAACTCTTTAAAGTTCTTGAGCTACTCCTTTACTTTCCTGGGCATATTCCAGGGAGTAACCCTTGTCCCATAGAGTTAAATGGTAAAATTCATGTCCAGCATGAAGTCATAATTTAATCAGTCTTTAAACTCTGTGTATTAATTTGCATTCAACATCACCTTGCCAACATGCCTAAACACAGTAGGCCTTTGGATCTGTGCACCACACTTGGAAGTATCTCCTTCAAGGTGAACTGTAGCTTCTCTTTATGAAAAGCATTTATAAATTAGCAAAGATGAAACAATAAAATCCCAACCCACTAACAAATTAAATGGTTTTGTTTAGATGGTAAGTGATTCAGCATGGATCATTAAAATTAATTAGAACTGTGTGCTTATTTTGAAGCTATAAGAATTCAAAGCAGATGGGGTTTAGAAAGAAAGGATAATCACCCTTTCTGTATCTTTCAGGAGTTTTAAAAATAACTTGGTGACTTTAATAGCGCTCAGTTCAGTGAGGTTCTTTCAGCTGGTGTGCTGATACTGTAGTGGTGCATTTCTCTTCTATATGACATCCCTTTACGTGCTTCCCTGAGTTTTCTAACTTGCAGTTAAAGAAAAAAACTTCTGAAAATATTCATCTTCCAGTTAATAAGCATGGTATTTTTAAACTTTATCAGGAGTCTCCAATCAGGGAATGAAATTCAAGAATATGGCAAGTGAGCTGGAGCCGTAATTAAGTGGTTTAATAATGGACTAAATATTAAGATGCATTGCTTTGTGTCTGAGTTGGATTTGGTGCAAACTCGTGTTTTGTTTGCTGTTGCCAAGCCTAGCTCAGGAACCTGGAGTTTTTAAGGCTGGATGAAGGCCAATATGCAGATTGCACAAGTGCGTAGTAAGTGAAGAAGAGCAATAAGGAGCATCATTTAGAATACCCACTTAATTGTTTTACATTTCAGCATTCATGTTGCTCCCACTCCAAATGGCCATGCTGTAATTTTCAGGTGTTATTTGGTCTGGCAAGATTTTGTTCTTCATATTGAGAGCAAAGCTTGAAGTCTGTCTTTAGGCTTGGAGTGGACATGGATGTCTAGAGAAGCTGGAGTGTCCAGACCAAGAGCATCTGGTCGTCCCCCAGTCAAGCAATGACTGGGAAACAGTATGATCATACTGGAGTACCTTTGGAGGTGTTTAAGAAAAAACTGGACGAGGAACTCAGTGACATGGTCTAGATAATAGGAGGCTCAGATGGGCAGAGCATGGTGCCCATGGCTCCGGGGTTGTGGGTTTGCTCTCTGTGCGGGCTTTTGCTTGGGAGTTGGACTCAATGATCCTTGTGGGTCCCTTCCAACTTGGAATATCCTGTGTTTCTGTGACTTGGGTGTCTGAGGGAACTTTTGGGTTGACCCTGGGTCCCATTTGGTCATAGTCCACCAGTGGTTCTATTTAGTGATGTTTAAGTTTATTTGCAGAACATTCTACATTTTTATACTATTTTGATTTTAAAGTATTGAGCCAATAGAAATGAGAATTCCTGTTGTTTCAACATAGGCCTCAGCAGTGCTGTCTCTGGTATTCTGAGCGAATACACTGTGGTCAGGTGATTTTTAGGTGAACCGAACTCCTTATAGGAGTTGAACCTGGTGTCACATCTTCCCTGTCTTACTTAGTCTTAGCTCAGTGAGTGCAAAGGAAGCCGATGCTGTAGGTTGATGAAGACGTGAGCTGTCACGACCTGGTACCTACTCACTTCCCAGGGGATCAGAGATCATAAAGTGCTTTAAGGGCAAATCAATGGCTTCTATAATCTATTAATTGATACCATGTAAGTTTAAAGGGAACATTCAGTGAGTCAGTTAGCAAAATGTCAGTGCAGAGCCCTGGGAAGAGCAGAGGTTTAAAATAAAGCAGCTTTTACAATCGAAGCAGCAGGCTAGGGCTGTGCCTTTTTCAGTGTGCTTGTTCCTTACATGTATATTATCTTCTTTTGGAGAGGGAAAAATAAAGGCTGCTGAAACAAAGAACTACTTCAATATAGATTTCTCTAAAACCAGAGTTAAAAGAATTCACTCCAACTTGCGTTCTTTTAAACTTAAAACTTCTGCTATCAGCTCAAACTGTGGCAGTTTACAGGAACTTGGCCCTGTTAGGGTTGGTATTTCCCAGTTATGAAGTATTTTTGAGATTGGGGGCAAGGAGTTTGAGTTGGTTTTGGGGAGTCTGTGCTCTGCATAGCATCTTTTGGACAGAGGCTGAACCAGTATGTCCAAGATGTTGAGGTGCTGGAATGAGTTCAGGGAAGGGCAACTAGGATGGTAAAGAGGCTGTAAAATAAGCCCTATGAGGAGAGGCTGAAGGAACTGGGTCTGCTTAGCCTAGAAAAGAGGAGGCTCAGGGGTGACCTTATTGCTGTCTGTAACTATCTAAAAGGAGGTTGTAATCAGGCAGGGTTCAGTCTGTTCTCCTTGGTCTCTGGGTACAGGACAAGAGGTCATAGTCTTAAGCTTCAGCAGGGAAAGTTTAGACTTGATGTTAAGAAAAGGTGTTTTACCGAAAGAGTGATCCAGATGTGGAATGGGTTGCCCACAGAGTTGGTTGACTTGCCAACCCTGGAAGTGTTTAAGGGCAGGCTGGATTATAGGTTGGACAAGATGATCTTCAAGGTCCTTTCCAGCCTTGTCTATACTGTGATACTGTAATATTCCATTTCCTTATTGTTTTATGGGTTACATAGTGAAAGAATGAAAAAAAAAATTGTTATGACACCCCAGCTTCTGTGTTGTTCTGAGATGTTGAAAGCTGTGGTGCAGTTGGATTGTACAGACTGGTGAGTGTCAAGGGTTGGACATGGCTTCTTCCATTTTGAAAGAGAACTCATTAGAAGAAAACTCACAGGGTATCTCTTGCAGAGATTTTGTGTATTTAGTCACTTTGCAGGCTAGAATCATAGAAGCATTTAGATTGGAAAAGACCCTTGAGATGGAGTCTAACCCTTCGATGTGGAAGGCATGCAAGTGCTTGCATCTCTTGGAAGTGGTCACAGCTTTTTCCATAACAGAGGTCTCTTGTGGCTTCTGCTGCAGAGGTTTTTGTAGCAGGGGAGCACAAAATTATCACATGAAAATGCAGATTATGAAAAAAATGGCTTTTGAAATATTTCTTTGCTGACACCAAGACTATGTAGTACTGTGAAGAAGCTGACAGAATAAAGCTGGTAGCCTTGCCCATATGTGAGCTCCTGGTGGGCTCCCTGTGGTCAGTCAGGTATCCTAAAGATAGCTTGAAATAGATTATGGGGGTTTATCTCATTGAGGAATGAAATGAGGTTCATTACAAATACAGCAAGTAAGAAGGTCAGACACCTTGCTGCTTTGCTGAAGAGTCTGATTAATCAACTGTTGATCTATAGTGAGAAACAATGTAATTAGGAAAATGGATTAACTGGTAAGTAAGCTTAAGTCACACAGTTAAAAAAAATTATGTAGAATGAAATCCTCTCTCACAAATTAAAATGAAAATAAATTTGGTTTTGTAAGCAGGTTGTCTTTCCTTTAATGATGAAACCTTGTCTGTGTTAAAAAAAAAAATAAATGAAAAAAGGTGTATCTTAGCTAAGTTAGCATGGTGACAAGTCATTGTTCCAGACTTGTGCAGCATGGATGTTCCTGTGCTGGCAGGAGGGGGTGTAAGCTATGTTAGTGTAATGCATCTTTACAGTGCAACCACATCTATTATCCTGGAGATGAAGACAAAATCATTTCTGTTGGGGGGGAAAGCTCATAAAATTCCAGCAACAAATCATCTTCTGGGCCAAGGCAACAATCATCAGCAAGTAAAAATGCATTTCTACCTCTTACCCAGAACAGGGTTTGTGTGCCTGTAGGTTCTGTGTAGTTTGGGAGTAGAGATAATACTGCACTGTGGAGGCTGAGAAACAGCTGGGCTGTTTCCTAGGGCCAAGCAAATGAGCAGTTTGAGGTTGCACTTTCACTGTGACTCCAAGTTGCTATAAATGTGGAAGGGAATATAATATGAACAGTGAGTGAATACAGCTTACAAAGGAGTCTTTTCTTACCTACTTTTCACCTCACTATAGAAACCACTGCATCTCCCTCTCCAGGAAAAGCAGTGCCTTGTTCTTCTGCCTTTTCCTCATTTCTTTATTTGCCTTGTTTAGCTTGGAGCTTGCCAAGTTTAAGATGGCAGATGGGTATCTCAAAGTGAAAAGCTGTCATGTGCTTCCTCTGAGCAGGAGCGTGTGGACATAAATGCTGACCTACCTGCCTGGCAAACCACATTGTGTGTCTCTCCTCCCCAACTCCAAGGACATGTGGTGTGTTCTTACCAGGCCCTTCCTGGAGCAGATATCTTTTGTGCAGCCAGCAGTCCAGCTGTGGCAAATTTAAGGAGTCACTGGTGCAGCAGTTCAAGCAGTCAGCAGGAACTGCAGCACTAATTTGGCTCCATTCCTGAAGGAATAGTTTGTGAGCCATTGAAGCTAAAAGCTGCAGGAGGGTCAATTGGCTTTGTCTTTGGACTGGACTTGTATTTTAGTAGTGCTCAGTATTTTTGGAAGCATGGCCCAACTTTTTTCTGCTGTCGATAAATGTTTAGTTTTATCCATTTTGTATTGAATATGCATCGTCTCTTCTCAGGCCTAACCTGCTTATCCAGAGAAGATGCCCAAACCTTTCCATGCATTGCGTTCTCAGTTATCAGCACAATAGCTGTGGGCTGGAAAGCCTTGCTGGTTACTAACGTGTGACTGAGCTCTTTGTGTCTTGCAGAACTGTTTGTGATTTTTTGTTTTTTCTGGTCATTTGTTCCCAACTATCTTCTAGCAGGAGCCTGGTTTTTATGTGCTGATGGCAGGAGATCTTCCTCACAGCCTATTTATTCCTCTGCTTCACTTCTCACCACTTTCCCAGACTGTCTTGCCCTTTTCTTTTTCCCGTGCAGTGACCTTCTCATCTTTCCCCTTTCACCCTTTTCCATTATTCCTTTCTCTTGGGGATTTTTTTTACCCTGTTCTGTTGCATCTCCCTCGGCCATTCCCTGCTCCCCAACAGCTCCAGGAGTTTGTGATTGTTTGCCAAGTGCAGGACATCCAGTGGAGTTGGCCAAAATGTATTTTTGCAGCTGCTGTGTGAATCCAGACGGGACACTCGTGGGACAGAAGCTGCTGTTTGCTTGCTCTGTATGCATGAGTTACCACCTCGAGCACAGATCCCCTCCCAGAGCCAAGGGAGACTGGGAAAGGGATTTTGAAGCGACCAGCTCTTTAGCCATAGTTTAGGGATTATTGCCCACAGTGGGTGAGTTATAGATACACAACTTTCGAACTCTACAACTTTTATCTCCCCTGTATCTAAGAGTGCCAAATTCCAGTAGGATTTCCAACAGTGAACTCACTTTTGTACTGAAGTTTGAGTCAGTTATAGGTTAGATTGAGCCACTTTGGGTATGGAGGGAAGGTATGTGAAGATCTTCTAAGGTCACAGAGTGGGAGGTGATCAGAAGAACAGACTGTGCTTGCAGCTGTGTGCAAGCACTAGGGAAAGATGGTTGTATGGGCTGAGGCAGGACGGTGGGATTTCGTGGCTCCAGGTTTGATTCCTTGTAGCTGTAGTGGTTGGTGGACTCATGGTAGGAGCTGAGATTTCACTTGTTAGAGTTTCTCATTCAGTTCACTGCCCTGGCCTGTCTGGGTTTGGGGAAGCATTATGTGTTACTTAGGTGACTGATTTCTGAGGGCTTCTACCACCAAGGGAAGCCATCCATGGCTCCAGTACATTAGGTGGGGTGGGGGTAAATGAAAACCATGGAATGGTCTGAGACTTGAGCCTTCTGTTACACCTGTGAGCTGGTGTTAAAGTCATAAACTTGGAAATCCTCAAGTGCAGTGGCTTGGATTGCTCCAGATTGGATGGGTGTCTTGTACTAGTCTGGTCTTTAGCTAAATAGTCTTTATTTTTCAAGGGCTCAGGAGGAAGCTGCTGTGGTTGCTGCTAAGGGAGGAGCTCTGGATGTTTTCAGGCTGTTGGATCCAGTCTATGGAGGCAGAGCCCCAGGGGACTCTGGATGGCAGCGCCAATAAATAGGTCCCCTAAAAGCAGCTTAGTAGGGAGGGGTTTTGGGTTCGGCTTCCCTTTACCCTTATTCTGCACAGCCCTACTGCAAATTGTTCTCCTATTTTAATCCCAAATTAAGGCATTGAAATGTCACTTCTACCTACTGTTAGGAACGTGACTCAGAATTTTTCTAAGTCAAATAGAATGTGAAGAGAAAACCCAGTGTCTCTTTTGATATAAGGTGTTCCTTTTTTTCTGAACGAGCATAAAAGGTTTCTAAAATACATTGAGAGATATGCAGTTGCTTAAAACTTATAAACCTTGAGATACATTTTTCTACAAAATGACATTTGTCATTACTGTTTTTCTTAGCTGCAGACATTATTTGAAATGAAATCTGGCTGTAAGCTCTCCGGAGCTGTAGATGTTTAATTTCTATTTTCAAGGCATCCCACTAAAATCAGAATTCAGTGTGATTTGTGACTGCTTAACTGTGCAACTTGCCTTGTTCAGTCGTGGTTCCCATCATGTTTTTCAGCCAAGAATTCTGTTTATGGTAATAGAAATAAAGTAATTTTGCATCCTAAGGGGTTAGAGTAGTTTGAAGTTGATAGCTTCTCCTTCTCCCTTCATGTTTTTATTTTCTTTTCACATTTAAGATGGATAGGCCAGAACAGCTATGCTGAGTCAGCTTTTGCCTGCTTTCTTTTAAATACAAAAGTTTTCTGTTTCTAACTTACATAAAAATTTGATTAATTTTAAAAAATGACTTATTATGTTGTTTAGAATAGGTTTTTATGTCTTGTGCTAAGTACCTCACCTTGTCTTATCTTCATGAGTTAAAAGGGAGCCTTATGTTATGGTTGTTGTTATGGAGGTTGTTTTTTTCCTGTTTCCTTACTGTATTCTGTTGCTTGATCGTCACTGAAAGTCAATTACTGGGGAAAGCACAGAAATGTCACGTCTGTGCAATGTAGATCAAATCCAGCACACGTCACAAAAGGTTGAAGTTGTGACATTCCAGTGAGTTAAATTGCTCGACACATCTGTGCAGTCACTGCTGCTGTACTGAGGGGGAAGGAGGGGATCGTTGGCTGCTGACCTTGCAAGGGGAAGGGGAAGTTCCCCCCTGTGCTGACTCAGACATGGGCTGGTGGCAGCTGATTCGTCACTTGCGTGTGTGGTTGCTTTTTCACTTTAATATATAGTCCTAAAAACCCCAAATAAAACCCCCATACCTATCCATATCTGAGGCTGGAATTCAGTCTGGTTTTGCTTTACCAAAAAAAAAGTGATCAGCAGGTTTTCTAGATAACGGAAGAAATATCAATTTTGGATGTGCAGTGCTGTCTTCAATTTTGCTCACACGCTAACACACAAAAGATGATAAGGGAAGAAGTCGATGCAAAACCATTCCAGTAACTAAATGGATCCCTATTAGTTCTCAGGCAATTGATTTTTAGTGGGCATTTGTGTATGTTAACTGTTCTACTGCTGGGAGGGAGGTGATATTAGATTTTTAACTGTCAATGATTTACCAGGCGTGTTTTGTTATTGACCAAGTTCCACACAAGGGCTGGGGGAGAAAAAAGGCAAAATGTCTTTTTCTGGCCCAGGTGAAGGCGGAATTTTTCTGTTACATTGTTGTTACAGATGGCTTTTCTAATATCTTGATTTTTCTCAGAGCCGTTGCTATTCATGATTAGGTTTGGGTTTCTTGGGAAGTTTTTCCTATAATCATATTGGCTTCATGGAAAATTCTGCTGCATCATTTTGATGCAGAGAGCTCCTGTATAAAGTGTGTAAAGAGCAGTCTCAAATTCTGTACATATTTGAATTTTACTGCTTTTCTGGTAGTAGCATCACTCCTGATTAGATTTAGTGAAATCAACTCAAGGCTACTGCGGCGGGGCTGTGAAGCATAATGGAATGTATCGGATAAATTAATTTTCCTCCTGTAGGGCACAACTACTAACTCTGCCCCTTGTAGGTCTTGGATTCATAATGTATCATTAAAAGGAAAATAACACTTTGCATTCATGTATTACCTGTTAATCCATTTGAGTTTCATGAAATGAGACTGAATTTTGAAGCCACTGAAAGTGACTAAAATGACAGTGGCAGTAGCAGGAAAGTCTTGGGTTGCAGTAAACTAAAGTCTATTGATCTCGAAATGAAAGTTCAGTGGAAAAGCTGATGGAAAAAGTAGCAGAGCACAAAAAGACAAGCTGCACAACTGATTCAAATGAACTGGCTGGCTGTGAACATTCATGTGAAAGAAATGCTAATGCAAACAGTGCAGAAGAAACCAAACTGGAAAAAAAATTACTGGCAGTATTGTCACTTCTTGAGTATACTTAAGACACGGTTTCATATGGAAAATGAAGTGTTAGTGGTTACTCAAATAAACTGAAGTGTTCTGCAATGTTTGTGGAAGCAGGAATGAAGTGCCCAAGGTGTCTGTGCAAACGCCATTCTTGAGTATGTAGTGACTGGAAGTCCAAAAGTTTCAAAGTATTTTTAAGAGAAAACCATGAATGTGCTACTTGATCGTAATGTGCATTGAAAGGGAAATGCAATCCAAGTCCATTATAGTGTGTCACTGGGTACAGTAAAACAATGTCAACTCCAAAGACATTTTGAAAATAGCTGAAAGGCAACTGTAGAGAGGATGCAAATTTCTCTTCTTGTTACGCACCCATGAACACGTGGCTTACACAATGTAAGGAATGGGACTACGGGAAGGATACCCTTCAAAAATATAATTGGCTTTCCTGGAGTGAGATGTAGGAAAATCTTATACGGCATCTCTCACATTCAGGCAAGTCAGTTATATTGGTGAGTGAATTGTGTTCTTTCTCAGAGATGCACTTCAGAGTTTAGGGTGGAGTAGTTTCCCTACAAACCTCAGAGGGTGATTCTTGGAATGGGAATTGAAGTTAATCAGGGAAGATGCCCATCGTGTAAGAGGTGCCACACAAGACACCACACTAAAGTATTTTTTGAGAGGAAGGTGGCCAAGTGCAAGGAACAGTCAGAGGAGTACTTTTATTTTCAGCATTTTTATCGTCAGCATAATAATTCAAGAAGTGATGTATTCGTTTTCTCTCAAATCGATAGGACAACATAGTTTTTCTCCCTTAAGAGTGCTGAATTTTCTGGCTTCCATATTACAGGTAACAAAATAGGGAGATAAAGAGAGATAGGGAGGATGATACCCAGTTATCAACAAGAAAAAAGTCCACCTTTCCCAAAATAAAGATACTGCTGTATCTGTAGCCAGTTGCTAAAAGGCTCATGTCACACAGACTCATAAAGTTGCATAAATACACACTGCATGGAAAAAGAATGTGATATACATCAGGTACTTTGGGAACTGTTTAGAGTCTGGATCTTGTTTTCAAGTCACGTCCTGCCAGTACAGTCAAGGAAGCCTATGGTATTTGGATTTTGGATTTAGACTATTAGACAAGTTTTGGGTGGTTTATGACTCAAGATTTAATTTTAAGAGGAAAATTCTATTGCATTTGGGAAAGAATTGTTCTGAAGGATTTCAGTTCCCCAGTCTTCTGACCATCACAAAAGCCCCTGGGTGTACCCCAGGAGGTATTTTTAGGGGCTGGTCTGCTTCTGTTTTTCATAAGCATGTCTTGATCTTGTATGTATTCTTTATGAACTTGGTTTGTACTGTACATAAACTGCACAGACGCAGATAGTGGAGAAATGTGTCAGGATTTATTTTTTAAAATGCTTTTCAGTTTTCATATAAACAGTCTGGGATGATCAAAATGAAAGACAAAGCATAACTCAGAGGAAGGGTCAGCATCTGTATAAACTTGAACGCTAAGCACATGTGTGGCTGGGTTGTATCCTCTGCAGGAGTGTGGCTTTTACAGCACTTAAAGCCCCTCAAAAAACCAGCCCCAAACACCATTAACCCTGGATCTTTCATTTTTAAATAGTAAAAAGACATTTGCATAATGAACATTTCAAAGTTAACATCAGATGGAATAGTCAGAAATCCTGAAACAGATGTCCTAATACCTGATAGCTCTACAGTATATGTACATTAACCCCTGCCATTCTGTAATTTCACTTTTCCGTAGGAATTTAGCAGCTGAATAATTAACCTGTGTTTCAGCCTCTGCTGTGTGTATTAGTGTAGTCAAGCTGACAGCTTTAAGCATAGAAAAATATATAAAATGTGTTAGAGAAACATTTTGGATAAATTCTGCCTTAATTGGAGAGGATTGTAGCCTGAAAGCATGACAACAGGAAGTTCAGTGCTTTAATATCTAAAATTAGCTATCGCTGTACGTGCTAATTGAGTAGAAATGTGTTTTCAAAAAGCTGCTATAAAGCATATATTCATCTGATGACTCCTCCTCTTAAACAGCTCCCCTTTTATCCTTCGAGGGTACTGCATCAGCACAGATCAAAGTCATCAGGCATATGCTGCTTTTGCAAATAATGTATCTATTTTCTTCTTCTTCTAAAAGATATGCCAAATAAAGAGAGTTATTAAGCTTTTCAAGACAATTTGAAGAAGATGAAATTTTGTTGTTGGTGTTGAGCTGCCAAAAACAAATGATATAATGTCAACATTAGAAGAACAAACTATTCCCCAAACAGTCTGCTGGGCTTTTATGCCAATCAGAACTACACCGTATTTCATTCCTGAGTATGGCCCGTAACTGTCTGATAACTCCCCCAGGCAGTGATAGAAATACTTCAGGTGGATCTTAAGCACTTGAGGAGCTCAGGTGGTGGGACAACAGAGGGTCCCCATTGTGTCCATGGCAGGATGTGCAGCTTCTGGAAGTGCAGGAGGGGCTGCAGGGAGCTGACACTGCTCAGGGGAGTGTCTGCTTTACATCCAGGGGTATGAAGCTCAGGGGGAAAGGGATCATAATAACAGTAAATTCCACTGAGCTTGCCTTTTGTGTCTCTTGCCATGTACCTACAAGGAACAGAAGGAATCACAAGCCATCAAACTTCAAAGATTTATCTCCTGCCTTTCTCCTCCTTGCCATGCATTCAATGGCAGCATTCAGAGGAAAACTAAGTATCCAGATTATGTATTATTTACGTAGGTTGACATAAAGGAAAATAAAGCCTTTGCTGTTGCTGCTGCTGCATTTGTGAGTCTCTGCAGCACGTTAAAGGCATCTCCTCTTGTTTAAAATACAGGACTGGAAGTGAAAAGACAAAGTGCCTGCTTGAGCAGAACTGTGCTCACATGGTAAATGTGATGGTTGTTCAGACAAATGCAATTTTAATTCTTTGCAGAGAGTATAAGGAAGCATAAGGCATTTATAAACTTTGCTGGAGTAACACAGCTTGAGTTTGTGATGGTAAAAATTGGCAGTTGATGCTGATGAGATGTAGAGCTGGACAGATGAGAAGAAAATGACTGGAGGGGTGAGGGAAATGTATGGCAGTGGTTTTGTACAGAGATGCATTGGTTTCATTTCCCAGCAGATATTGGTTCAGAGAAGTGAAGTGTTTAAATTCCTTTATTCCCGATACTATCTGAAACTGTCTTTAGAAATTAAGAAAAAATAAAAAATCTCATTGGTTTAGTCAAATTCTCTGGAAGCTTAAATGTGAAATCTGTTTACTCTGCAAGATTTCCCAACCTCTTTCCTGTACCCACAGTTTGTTATTGAAGGGTTTCTGAGGAGGTTTGACTTTTGTTACTTGGCTGTTTAGTAAAGTGAAAGGCGGTGTGAAAACATGTGCTTTTTCAAAAGAATCTCTAAACAAAATTGGATCGACTTCCAGGGAAAAATGATAGCCTAGGCTTAGTGTCCTGGAGGCTGTAATGCCTGTTTGGCATTTGGTGTCTGTTTTTGCAGGACAGAAGACAGAGAAGGGGTTCAGAGTTCAGACCTGGGATTGGGAATTCAGAGTTCAGTACCACAGAGGTAGTCTGATCCTGCTTCAAGATTGCACTTTTTATTCATAATTAGAAATTTCTGCTATCCTAGAATTTGGAGATGTTTCCCAAATAATTAAGCTAGGAAGGGATTTTAGTTTAAATCCGGCTTTCTCACATGCGTAGTCCAAAGCACATGGACTGTAGCTCCCCTGCTGTTTTCTGCTGTTTGTGCAAGTCTGCACTCTCTGATTCCACATAATTAGTTCCTATTTTGCAGTAATATCAGAAAGCATTGGGTTACTTTTATATGTTTGAAATGCCTGAGTTGGACAGCTTTATGAAACAGCCAATCCTGATTCTCTGACTGAAGAGTATTATATGAGAGATGAATTGAGATTGAAGTCTAGAGATGTGGCACAAAGTAATACTTTTTAAAAGAAAATATTATGCATAGCTCTGGTTTAGTTGCTTTCTGAAATTGTACAACATTCTGCAAACAATAATAGAACTCACATTTTTGCATGGTTTGCAGTTTGACATATTTGAACTCTGATAGTTTCAAAAAGTAAAACATCCCCCCAAACCAGTTGAAAGCAATTACTCAGATTGTAGCTGCAGAGGAATTGATTGAGCTTATGTGTCATAATGTGAGGGCACAGCCACATTTTTATTTCAGGAAAGTGTGTTTGTGATTACTTTTTTCATCTCTTACAGTGGAAATGCTTTCTGGCTTTCCAGCACCCGTATATGTGATTATATATAACCATACATACTGTAGGAAGGATTATGCTTCTGTCCATAGGGGGATAGATAAAAAGTTTTCCTGCAGTTTTTTTAAACTTCCCTCATCCTGAATATTGATAGGAAGATTCTTGACCCTTATTGTACAAAAAGATGGAAAAATCTGAATCCACAATTGTAATTTGGGATGAGCCATAGGAATAAAGCAGAAAGATGGTTAAGAATTCCCTTTATGCTACTCATAGGAGAGCGGGACTTGGACTTGAGATAGAGTAGCTTATCCCTGTTGGTTGCACTGATCCTCTTGCACCCAACCTTGTTAGCCAGAGGAGTAACTTCGCAGTGATGAGGACCTGGGTCTTCTCAAGTGACTGCATTGTAAAACCAAGTTGGTTATTATCTGGGAAGTTACAAATAAAGGGAGTCTCTAGCCTTGTGCTCTCGTGAGAGTGGATAGGCTAGTCCAGCTAGTCCCTCTATAAAGTGCACTTAATACTATGCTTACTTGTTATGCAAAGTAGATGTAAATGTATGTAGATATACATGCAGAATAATAGCTTTGACCCTCAGGCTGTTGGTGAGACGCCAGCGTGGCCCTGGGTACTGCGGCGCGTTCGATCTCTATATCCTGGCAATTTCCTGGGATTATGTTATCATCTGATTTTTAATGTGAGCTTCAGCCACTTAACAGTCTGATCGCTTTCCCTTTTACCACCACTCCTGCCCGCGCTGGAGTAAACAAACATATTTGTCACCCCTGGGATCAGGAAGTGCTGACAAAGCTGCTGTTTCTTGCTTTTGGGGTTTCATTCCCTGTAAATGAACGAGGAACAGGCAGGATCTGAGCCCGGCAGCAGTACTGGAGTGAGGGAATGGCTATGGAATGGTCTGTGGGGAGTCCCTGCCTGCTGGGTCAGCCCTGGGGTGGGTTTCTCACCACCCTGGAGCTCCCCAGAAACGAAGATGGTGACATTTGAAAAATGACATTTTTCTATGTGGCTTCATTTGGTTGGAGTTCCAGTAACTCGATGTTTACAGGGGGAGCAGAAATGAGTCTGTAACGAACTGGAACTGCTGTGGGGATTTTGCTTTTTAAAGAAGTTGCCAACTTTGGCACACCGTAGCCTTTCCTTTTGGAAGGGATATTGCCTGTCTTGTTGCAGGAGGAAATCCTGCAACTACATCTCTGAACGCATTCTTGTATGCATGGTCTTATGTATGTTCCTCTGAGAATCCATAATAATGTACGTATCTCCTTCCGTACAAAAAATACCACTCTGGCACCTTATGGCATCACAAAGCAGGAATTTATTAACCATGTTTGTATTTTAAGCTATTCTAACTCCCAGCCTTAGTTCTGCCTTTTGAATTAATTGTTTGCTGTGGACATTCTGTGTTAAAAGTTTTAGGTTTGGAATTTTTGAAGCAATATATACAGATGTAACTAATTGCTGAAGACTAACAGACATTACTTTGTCAGCAGCACAGGCTGTGTGGCCCTGGAATTCCTTGCAAGGCAATATTTGTTTTGCAGTATAGATTGTTCTAAAATATAAAAATAATTTCCACATTGATGTGTAAAGCTTGATTTATAGAATAAAATGTTATTGTTTAATTTGCCCACGGAAACTATTTCAATTATAGGCTCCCACTCATGTAATCAAATTTGTAAAATAAATAAAAAGAAGACAAATAAAACATCTCTTCTCCCTGTGCTACAGCCAAGAATCTTAATTCCTTTTAAATTAGCAAGTCCACTTGTATCTTTTGATTCTGTCATTTCCTATGACAGTAATGTTATAGGGCTAAGAACACTTTCTGAGCACTGACTATTAGTTCTGTATATTGAATCATTCCTCTTGCATTTTCATTTCCCTGTTGTTACAAGTGAACTTGCTGTTCATTAACTTAGCACAGACCTTGGAAATATGACTGAGCCTGTTCTCACGTATGTCAGAGCACGTCATTATCCAGAAACATGTACACAGGGTGGGTCTGTGAAGCAGAAGGATCATTCTGCTGTCACATGTGTTAAAACAATGTACTTGGTATCAAGGGACCCAGAAAATGCTCAGATAAACTTTACCGAAGTGGTTATCGGAAGAAAAAATGAAAAAGCTGTTACATTTCATGATCAGGTTTTTCACTTGAAATATTTCACAGATACCTCCTTTTCATGTTGCCCTTGGCTCCTCACCTTCACCTGTTTGCAACATGGTCACCTGCCCTCTAATTCACAGAATGGTTTGGGTTGGAAGGGACCTTAAAGATCATCCTGTTCCAACGCCCCTGCCCTGGGCAGGGACACCCTTCATTAGACCAGGTTGCTCCAGCTCCCGTTCAGCCCTGGCCTTGAACACTTCAAAGCTGCTTGAGAGCTGTCTCGCCTGTATTCCCTCCACTCACTCACAGACATGATAGAGAGCAGGAGTAACACAGTATTGGATTTTTGAGAATGATTTGTCAACCTCCATGTTGCTTCCTGTTAAGCTTTGTCACAGCTGTGACTGATATTTACAGTACGGAGGCGTCTCTTAGGGGGAAAAATATTCTCTGGCGTACTCCTGTACTTGGATTGTGTTGCTTTTCTGTGTCTAGTAGCTGTAGATTTTCTTGTTAGCCTTGAAGGTCACTTTCTAAGTAAGCAGCAGCTTCCTTGTTTACTGAATGGAAAAATCTATCGATAGAAACGGGGTATGGAAAATGAGAAACCATTCCAAAAAAAGAGTGGAAAGTGTAATGCAAGTAGCTCCAAGCTAAAGATTTTGTGGTTTCTCACAAAGGCAGTCAACAGGATCTGTTGGATTTTGAGCCTCCTGTTTGGCTTATTATATTTTCCAAAATGTTTTCCAAATAATAATCCACAGTGGAATTGAAACCAGTGTTTCTGTCAGGCTTTTAGAGTTCTGATGCTTACAATGACATCATAGTAGCCTTGCATTTTGGAGGCAGCACACAGCACAGAACAAAGACTCTGCATTAAAAAAGAAACTAATTTTTACTGGTTTTAAAGGCTGTTTGATGTTTTAACTGCTCTGGATTGCAGAGTCCTGTAGTGTTCTGTGGGCACTGAGTCTTCTGTAGTGCTAAATGATTGTCGAATCGCTTGGGTTGGAAGGGACCTTAAAGATCTAGTCCCACCCCTCACAATATACTTTGTAATAAAGAATTTTAGTGATTTTTTTGACAAAACTCTCTTTTCCCGTCTAGCTTAATATGAAAAAAAATATTGAATTTTCTTAGCAAATGTAGACATTTAGGTTTAGAGCAATGCTTGCAGAAAAATAAAATTGGCACGATCTGCCTTTGACGCAATGTTGAGCTGAATCAATGACGGTGATGGAAAAGGGATTATTTAGATTAAAAAAAATAAAAGTTGTGTTGCTGATGAAAGTTGTCATTAGAACTTAGTTATAGAACCGTTAGACCTGTTGCCTTTTCTATCGGAGTGTTTCATCAAGACATCCAGGCACGTCTGACTTCAGTGATCCTGCTGCGGGGTCTCGAATGCTGCGCTTTCCAAACTCTTGTTTCCACTGAGGATTTTCCCTCCTCCTTCCAGAGTGCTTGCCATCACCTCTGTTCCTAGCAGGACAGCGTGTGCACTGCTTGACTCTGGGCTACTAAAAAGAAACACATAAGTTGGTCGTGTTTTGTTTCTTTTTCCTATTGATTTGCTTTCATGTCACCTTCTCTTTCAAGAGCTCTTTTTTTTTGTTTTTGTTTTTGTTTAACTTCACATCAGGGGAATTGCAAAAGAGGAGAGAATGAAAAAAGCCTCTTGTTTTGAACATTGTAAGGACCAAAAGTTTTTTTTTTTAAAAAAAGTAATAAAAAAGTCACTTCTCTGCATTTGTATTAATGGCATTTCTGGAGTTCTCAGATGTTAACAACCTCAATCAGAAGGTGCATATAGGGGTCAGCATGTTTACATGCTCTTGCTTGGTTGGTGATTTTTGATAAAGGTTTGCATTTAGTTGCAGGGTTCATTTTTTCACCTGTGCAAGTGTGATAATTTAAGAGTTTGCAGAGATCATCCAGACCTGTTCACCTCTTTCGTGCTCCAGTGTTTGGTCAGGAATGTGAGAACTGGTCTTGGAGGACTGAGGACAAAATTTTACAGACCAGGCTTTACTGAGAGAGAAACCTGGGTGTTAAAATGAGGTGGAGAAACCTGGTATTTTATTCCAGAGGAGAATAAGTAGTCTTTGAAGTTCATGCCATTTGTTTAATTTCTACTGTTCTGTGTTTATGTGGATTTCTCTTGCCCTGCATTAATGTGAAATGAAGTGTATTATACGGAATAATTTCTGCACAATCTGAAATAGTTTTAATTTTATTAAAAAATACATATTTTTAATAGGGGCATTAGACATCTTCTGGTGAAATGCTGGCAAGCTGCTCATTTGTACATGTCAGACAGCCTTGCAAACAGGAACAGTGACCTTCTGGGTTTGCTCAGTTGCGGTACAGAAATGTATGTTCTTTAATTGTTCACTTCAGGATCACAGGAACAGAAACACGATCTCATCAATATGCACTCGAGGCTTAAGAGCTCCATGCTGTTACATCTGTGTAATTTAGGAAGTTTAAAATAGGCTTTGCAGATGTTGGGAGTAATGGAGTATGTTGTTTACTTTTTATTCATTTCCATCGTATGTCATGCTCTGTGCATGAATAGTCAATCACGTTGGAGTGTGTCTTCTGTGAGGATTTCCTGGGCTTCCAATGTGTCTTGTTTATAAATATTTAACTTTTGTTTCTGAGATTTGGGTTAGGCAGTATTTCATAAGGATCTCTTTTGTAAGTGTGAAACACAAATTAATTTGTTTCCTAGGTCCCAAATCCTTGAGTTCTTGGTGGTTTTGCCAAGGTGGATGTCTTGCAGTAGTGCCATGATGCTTCTAAAATAAGGCAGTGGGGTTTTTTAAAACCACATTTAAACAGCCAGGAGTGGATACTAAAGATCAGTCATTGAGACTTGGACTGGGTTGCTGTGATTAATTTAAAGTTCAGCGTGCTACAATTTACAGCTGTAGTGACATCAACAAAGCAAGACATGCTCACTGTAAACTAGTAAGTTACTGCTTTTCCTAAGAAGATGCTATTAGAAAACCAACATGACATCAATTTTGCTGGCAACACGTCTTTTGTAATGCTTTGCATTTTGCCTAAACATGGACCTCTGTGCAAATTATTATTAATTGCATTACGACCATTAAGTGTGTGTTATGCCTGTTACTTACAAGGGTAATTGATGCTGGTTTTGTTGCTGCCTGAATGTGCTTTTACTGCTTCAATAACACATCCTTCTGGTACCCAAGTTTCTGTTGAAGGAGTTTTTCACCTGTGTTTTACATGTATGCTTAAGAATGAAATCAAGCCAGTGACAGACCTGATCTCCAGACTCACCATAGAAATGTTTTCTCTTCAGAAGCATGTTTCAGGCTAAGAGTAGAAACTACTGTCCCTCATTTAAATCTTCTTTTATATATGATTAGGAAATAAGGAGCAAGCCCACACATCTATTTTGTCATTCCTCTTGGAAGAGGAGGCAGTGAAACTATTATCTTGTTCCCTGTTTCTGGGGAGAGCTTCACTGCTTTAAGAGAGTGAAATATCAAACTAGCACTTGCTGTAGGTATAATGAAATATTCTGTACTGAGTTTACTAGAGCTGCAGCTGGAGAGAAAATGTTTATATCTTAGCCAGCTGGAACTGCACTGGACTGTAACTTATCAATCCTGCTGGATTTTTGGTGTCCATGTGTTCATAACCACAAATAATCATTAAATTGAATCCAGCACTTGCATTTATGGGTGTAGTCTATGGTATTTAAAAGATAAGCTGTTATACATCTACTTATTTTAGTGTACAATCGGCCTTCAACATATAAATGGTCACCCTTAATGCCAAATTTTACTCATTGGTTACAGTACTAGACTCATAATTTTTGATTACATGATATTATAATGATTCAATATGCAAAGAAAGAAATGTTTGGGTTCAACTTTCCTCCATATGCAATGCTTTATTCACAGATTCTGAAACTAAATTTTGAGGGCTTTTAATTTTCTAAGTAACATGCTGGTTACACTTAATATTTAAAATAGGCACAGAATGTAAGTGATTGTTTTATTGCCACTAACATATGTCTCTCCATAATTGCTTTGGTTTGTGCCCCTGGGTGAGTTAGGAGGTGACAGCCATGACTTAATATTCTCATCCCCCTACTTCTTCTCCTTATTCTTTTTTCTTTTTAGTCACAAAGAAATTGTGATTTTAAAATTTTTAGGCTAAGCTCATACTTGTACCCTACTGATTGTAATGTGACCTGCTAAAAGAGGGAAAACAATAAAAATTCTGAGTGTTAGTTTGTCCAGCAAGGAAAACGTCCCTAGAGAAATTAGTGAGTGACTGATTTTTTTCTTATGAAGTCCAAAGAGCAGCAATGATAGCTCTCCAGTCAGGGGCATAAAAGCAAGAAGGTGTTATTTTGAGGTTTACTGTCTGAAAAAAATCTTACTTGAAAGGAGGAACCCAATTCCTTGGACTTGATCAGGAGGGAAATGGTAGTCTGGATGATGTGGAAAAATGAAAAGGGATTGCCAGCACCTTTAGGATTTGGAAAGATCTCTGGCAGATTATTCTCACTAGCAGTGTCCTGCAGTGCGGTATTCACAGGTTATTCTGAGTTGGAAGGGACCCACAGGATCATCTAGTCCAACTCCCAAGTGAGCGCCCACCCAGGGATCAGACTCACAAGCATGTTCATGGACTTCCCAGGTTCTCAAGGAGCTTGCTTTGTGCTTCCAGCAACTAAGTAATGATCCAACTTTCTTGTTATCCATCAGAAAAGTACTATGTTATTTGTAATTCAACAGAAGGACTTCTGCTGGAGGAGGTTCAGGTTTTGGTTTGAGGTTTGTTCTGAGCCAGTGAGGGCTGTCTAATGCAGTGCTCTGCCAAGACCTTTGGCCTTCAGACTGGTTCCCTATGTGGTTCTTCTAGAAGTGTCTGAAAAGCTGCCTTCCTCTGAGGCTGGGAAGGGTTTGCTTAGTAAGGCAAGGTTTTTTTGAGAACTTTGGGATAGTAGTAGGGGAATGAATTGTATAATGATAAAGCTAATGGTCAAGTTGGGCTCCAGCTGTGCAGTTACCAATGTGATTGTAAGCTGAGAGGATGAAATTTATGGAATTGAGGCTCATGAAAAGGTTTGTGAGAAGCATTGTTACAAGGTCAGAGGAAGAGGGGCAGAATGCTCTGTGTCAACTCTTCTGTTAAATTTGGTTTCAAAGCCTGTTTGGTGTGGAGGGAGTACCTGATGTTCCCATTACTGCAGCAGAGGCTGCTGGAGTGTGCCTAGGTCTGCTCCAATAAACCAGATAGCTCTGGAGACTTCTGTGGGAGCATCCTCCATCCCAGGAGACAGTGCCACCCTTAATATTTGTAATTACAAAGTGCAATAGTGACATCCACAGACAGAAGGCCTGGCAACAGTGGATTGGTGACAACCATGTCTTGCCATGACACAGCTCTGCCCCCAGGAATAGGGAGCAACATGATAATGCCAAAGACCAGCTTCACTTTCTCCTTTGTCCAGATGTATGTCAAAATAAATGTGTGGGGATGCTACTCATTTCCTAATCATATATAAAAAAGATTTCAGTGACAGATAGTAATTTCTGCCCTTAGTCTAAAACATGCTTCTGAAGATCAAATATTTCTAGTGTGTCCTCAGAAAGAAGTTTATTAGTAGCTGGGGAAACAGTGCAAGAGCTCAACTATGCTTAAAATGTAATATATGCCACATCAGTACTAATCACTTTGTGCTGTGTGGCATGATGCCTTTAATCACCTATGAGAACTTTCAGGAGTTGTTAACATTTTCTTTCATTTGTACAGCAATGTCATTCTCTGGGTTTTTTTGAGGAAAGAATAACCCTCTGTTGGCTTATGCAAATAAATCATCTCTTAATGCACTTGAAACAGAATGATTCCCAAAGGAAGATGAGTGGCAAATCAAACTGGCTGCAAATGAAAGTAACCTCTCAGACCAGAGTTACAAATGTTTTATTCAGATGAACAAAGCGTCTTTATTTTAGCACTTTAATCCATTTTCCTCTCACTTTTTTCCAAATAGTACTGTCATCCCGAAATGACAGGGATTGATCGTTAAATTACCGCTGCCTAATTTACCTCATCGCTCCTCTGTAGACAGTGTTTGATTGAAAGTTCAAGTCTTTTGATAAAGATTGTTAATACGGGATTTTTAAAGTTTTGAGCAATATGTTACAGTTTTTTGACAAAAATGCAAACAGTTTGCCATTTAGATGATTAACATTTCATAAATAGCTTTGCAAAAGAATCAGATGTGTTGGTTTTAATTAGTTAAAGGCTTGTATGCTCAGCGCATCCCAGCATGATAGATTTTTCCCAAGTCACCTCTCTAGGTGCTTTTTTGAAATTCTGGATGTTGCCTAAATGTGGGATAGCTTTTGCTGGCAGTGTATTCCAACTTAAGGTTTGCTTCTCTATTAATCTGCCATGAATTATCTGGTGGATAACATTTTGTAAACACATCTAATATTGTCATATTTAAACTCGATAAGAATCATTGTTATGGTTAGAAAAAGACACTTTTTCTTGGCAAAAGTTCTCCAGATAAGCCAATACATTCCTGTGAAACCACTTTCCACCAGCTTTTGTGGATTATACAGCTGTATTTGTACCTACAAAATTGATGGGGAAAGTTTTTTCTTGGAAAGGGAAAATGCAGCAGGGAGTTGTTGTATTGCTTCTGCCAGTTTGCAAGGCTGAATGAGAGAGGATTGGCTGCTTTTGACTGTAAGCACGAGCTTTTCTTTTTGTTCCTTCCCTCAACCTGCCTTTGCTGAGTGCCTTGCATCGCTGTGTCTCTGCCAACACTGCGTGTGTTTCCATGTTCAGGAAGATTTTTGATGATCCAGCTCTCAGCTGCCAGCAGCAGAGCCAATGAACTGATGCTCCCAAGGTCACCCATAATGCGCGTGGGTGTATTTCCTCGCTGTAAACTGTGTTCACAGCCATCCCAGGAAATGGAACTGGCTTTGATTCTTTGGCTTTGGCCAGAGCTTCAGACAAATCTGCCTCTTCACTTAAAGCTAGGGAGAGAGAAAGCTGACAAATACAAGGGAAAAAAAAGAAGCAGAGACAATGCAGTTTCTACGGCTGGTGGCTTTAATTAAAATCCCAGTGCAAAGTTGACCAAATGCACACTGCACAGTTTATGTTGAAGTTTAGTGCTCTTTTGTTGAGCGTTTGGTTTTTTTAGGCAAAGGATAGTTGATGCTGGCAGTATAAAAGATGCATTTCTATCTCTATATTGCGGTTAGCATTGCTCTTACACTGTTGGTTTTATAATATTTGCTTCTGATGCCAAGCAAAGGAAACACTAAATGTAATGAGGCATTTTTAAGTGTTTGAGAGGAACAGAAATTCCTGCAAATTAAAATTAGTTCTCTGCAAAGCAGAAGATGAAGATCCCCTTACATATATGTATATTTCTATATGTGTGAATGTATATTTATTGAGAGGACCTGCATTTTTTGTATGAATGCTCATACAGATTACCTTGTGTTTTGAAAGTAAAAAAAAATGAAAAAAGAAAAATAAAATGGAAATAAAGGCAGTTTTGTATTTGGACATATTGAGGGCAAGCCTTGTGCTTAGTTTTGCATGAATGGAAGCAGATACCAGAATCTTTGTAGTCATCTGGTCTGACTTCTTATGCCTCTTCTGTGCAATGTTGGAAGTGTTTGGGCTGGATTCCCCTGATGCATCAAGTCATGTGGTGCAGGCACCAGTGTTGACGTTAGCTGTTCCATAAAAGAGAGCTTTATATTGGCCTGTGTGTTCCCAGTGGGTTGCATATAATGTACAAGGATCAGCTTCCTCAGCAGGGCACCCAAACACTGGCAAGTTGTGTTTATGTCAGTGGTCTTTTGGCTACAGCCCCTCTTAGAGTCCAGATAAAGCCCAATGTGTTGTATCCTGTCGCATGAAACTTTCGTCCAGAATATAAAAACTACTCAAAGTGCCTAATGTGAGTCTGTAGGTAGTTGGGAGATGTAACCAGACAGCTGTAGGCTATATATTGATTTCTTTCTTCTTTTAAATTCAGGCCCCATGACAGCGCTATCACCCAGTCAGCAGCACAGAAGGACCATGACCTTGTCCTTGCTGAAGTCAATGGGAGTTTTGCCATTGACTTCAACAAGGACTCCAAGGTGAGAGAACTGGCTGCAGGTCTTAAACAGAAAACACCTAACACTTCTTATTTCTTTGGGGTGATACTTAACTGTTTAGGTGTCTGACATCTACACAGAAAAGTGAGTTTGTTGTAAGGCTAATGCTGAAGTTTTGTGCCGCTGCACATCATTGCTCAGTTGCCCTTGGAAGGAGTTAATTTGCATTATTATTTTATGTGCGATAGATGAAAGATGCAGAGAAATCATGAGATTTACTGAGAACCTTTTTCCCAACAGCATAGTGTGAGTTGTGGTTTTAAAGATGCTGAGCACTGATGGTTGCTTAGTGTTCCTGTTAATCAGACCCATCACTCTGGCAAACAAGTTAAGCAGCCACATGAATTGGAGGTAAGACACTGGGGATGTGCTTGGAGAGCAGAAATAATTTTCTGGTGGGGATTTTAAAGCCTTGTTTTGTTTGAGGACAGGCTTACTCTCCAAGATTTGCCCTACAATCCTGGGGAAACCTCTTAACCAGTTGATCGGGGAATTCTCCCATATGTCCCTGCAGGTGCCTGTTAAGCAGAGAGAACCAAGATATTCTTTTTCCCCCTGATAAACCCCTGGCAGAGCTATAATCCATTGAGAGGAGCTGAGAGCTGGCTGGGTGTTTTAATATTTCTCTAGCTACACTGGCAGTTGTTCATTAAGGGCCTGAATATGCCACCTGAGGCTGGATAGAATTGAGAGCAGGATAATTATAATGAGATCACGATGCAACCAAGGTCCTTATCCTCTTGTTAAGAGTCTGGGGCTGTGTATGACTAATTCATGGACTGAGATCCACCCTTACAAGTATTGTTCATGTCACAGTATTTTTAGTTTTCAAATGAAATTGATACTTGCACAGTCTTTCTTTATTTGCCTGCATCCAGACTGTTTCTGAGGTTATGGTGATCACAAAAAAAAAAAAAGCTGAATATGCAGTCTCCTCTGTCTCCTGCTTAACTTTTGTTTCACTTGGTTACTTGGTATGTCTCCTTCATTGCATTCACATCCAGCTGGGGCAGCTCCTCAGTGAATGACCATCTTCTGTGATCAAATACCCTTTTCTGTAGAATGGTCACAGGAGCTTCTGCCATCTTTATGGAGAAAACTAGGGAAAAGTCAGCTCTGTTGCCCCATCCAGTCTATTCATTGGGTTTTGCATTTTGAAGATACCTTGTCAGAAGGATTAGAACTTGATTTTAACAAATAATAAAGGGGAGGGAGAAATGCAGGTCCCAGGACTGTGCCCTATCAAAGAACGTGATGTTATTTCTTCTGCTTTAACTGCTTTGACCATGTTTGTTGTGCCTCAGAGGGACTCTAGAAATCATAACAAATGTTACATCTTATTGCTGCTGAAACCCAATCAGTAGGAGTTTTTGCTCTATAAAGCACCCCATTGGGTTTTCCTTCCTTACTCTTGCCGGTATTTTGAGGGGGGGGGGAATGCCATCCTAGTGTTCTCTTGACTGGAAAATGCCAGAAGATGTGTGCTAAGTGACTGGCCCAAGACATGCAACCTGTCAGTGCTACAGGCTTGAACAGTAACTGGATTGTCTTGTGTTCATTACTCCATATATATATAGAAGTACTTCCTAAGCTGCTTGAAATGAAATACAAGGGAGGGATCTAACAGGCTTCTTTATCCGTAAATAAATATTTGCCTTTTGAATACTAGTTTTTTTATTTTTCATTAATCAAAGAAGAATCAAAAAGAATGAACAGACTAACTTTGTAAAAAATGTTTTTCCCGTGTTTGGCATTTGAAAGAAGTGGAAACCCCCCTCTGAAAAATCCTGGCTGTTCAGAAATCCGGTTCAGTTTCAGCAGCCGTCTCTGATCCACAGCTTTCCAGTTTGGCTTTAAGGATGTGAAGTTATTGACAATCCTACACATCCGTGAAAGGATAAGTAAATGAATTGTTATTAAGGAGTGTTGAAAGAAGTGATTGTCATTGAAGAGTTAGGAAAATGTTCATGTCAGGATTGACAAGGAGGTAATTATACTTCAGTAGCTTTGTATTCAATTGATGTTTACTGGCAGGAAATCTGGGGAGTATTTCAGAGGCCTATAGCCTGCCTCCTCCTTATTTACATTTTCTGCCTCTTCTCTGTCCTCTGGCCCTGTTTATCCCTTTCATCTATGCACACTTGTGTGCATATTCTCTTGGGAGGGGTGGGTTTAAAAAGCTGCAACCCTCTTTGTCCTTTCACTGGATGTCAAAAGAATTTTTCATCCAGATTCGAACTGAATTCAGTTCATTGGAATTAATTACCAGTTATGAGAATAACACAGGCCCTATTCTGACATTTCATGTGCTTTCTCTGCCTTTGGTTACCTGTGATTTGCATGGCAGTGGGGCAGTTCTCAGTTTAAAGTATGTGATGTTGGGGTCCTCTCTTCTCAGCTTTCTCAGTTTATTAAGGCACTTGTCAGAAAACTGCAAGGACTGGGCTTACTCCTCACATGGAACTAAAAATAGCAGGAATGACTGGGGGTGCTCAGTGTGACGAGTTTGGCTTTGGTTTATTTATTTTTATTGATTAGAATGTTTCAAGGCTGAAGTTCGCGGTGACTAGGATGTTGCATGTTCAATCTGGGCCAAAACTGGAGGTTCTGACACGCAAAAAATCCTCTTATGTCCTATCCCCATGTGAAATTCATGGCATTGCTGTTATTACCTAGTAAGAAGGCCACCTTTGTTTAAAAAAACCCAAAAACCATTTTATCAACACAATACTACAACCATCTACATATTCCTCTTCTGGAGGTTTTCAGGTCTTGCAGCGCAAGATGTGTTTGGGTCAGCACCAGCAGCAAAGGAATTGGGAGGTATTTTCATGTATTTGCCATCAATACCACCACTCTATTTATGGAGGTATTACAGCAGTTGAAATTGCTTCCAAAGGGCCTGCGCAGAAGATGTGGGTGATTGTCTCACTATTCAGTGTACCTAAGAAGTGTGTATGTGCTGTGGCATGATGGGAAGACAAAGGGGTAAGGGGAAAAGCCCCTGTGATGAAGGGCCACGTCAGGTGAGGGAGGATCCCAAGAACAGCTGCTTGGGCAGAAGAGGCCCAAAAGGTCTGAGAAACCTGAAGGCTGCAGAGCAGTTCCTGACAGTGACCCCTTCCCTGGGGGGCTGCTGCCGTGGGGATGTTCCTGGTGAGCAGAGGGAAGGGCTGGTGCCATTGCTGTGGCTTCAGCCAGTCAGTGCTCCTGCCAGTGCGGCAGCAGGACCTGCTTTCTCCCTCAAGGCAGAGCAGCTTCACTTCCCCCCCTTTAGTGACGCCTTAAATTTTTTCCCTCAGAGCTCCAAAAATGGGCAGCAGGGCTGGTTCTGGTGTTTATTTGGAACCAACACTGCGCAGGCCATGGTGGTAAAGTTGTCTCAGTGCTGAGGCACCAAGTCCTCTTTAAGGGGTGTCTCCTGTGGCAGAGGTTGGCTCTTGCTGCTTTAGAGCTGAGGAACACAGGAGAATGGATCCCTTTTGCCTTGAGGAGCCTTAGTATGAAAAACAAATGCTGGACCATGCTGAGCACCTGTTATTTCTCTCAATGGTGCCAGCAGCTCTCTGTAACCAGCCTTGATGGAACAATCAGCTGGCAATTTACCGACAGAAATAGCGGCAGTGCTAATTTTTAGAGGTGCTCAGCACCATCTGCTCTCATAGGACTCACCTTACTGAAGAGAAGGTTAAGTGGCTATTTAATCATGGTCTGTAAGTACCCACTGAGGGATAAGATGTCTGGAGCAAAGGACTCTAAGCTTAGCAGGCAAAGCCATGGGATCCAGTGGCTGCAAGTTGAAGTCAGCGAAGATCAAACGGCAAATGCAAGACGTATTTTTAAGAGAGGGTAATTAGTCCTTGGAACAACTTGTTCATGGATGTGGTGAAACTGTCCATCACTGCAAGCTTTTAAATTGCATCTTACGCTCTACTGCCATCACAAGTAGTTGGGCCAGACAGAGACCTGGCAGGGAGGAAGGCTGTGACCTGCATCGTGCAGGAGGTCACTGGAGATGGTAATGTAACCCTTCCTGTAAAAAAATACACCAGGAATCCTGTGCTCCACAGAACCCAGCATGAGGGGGAGGATTCCTTACCGTGCCCTTCCAACCTTCTCAATTGGCTTTCATCCCCTAGAGAGCTACTGAAGTCTGTTTGTGTGTAGAGAACGTCTGAGCCCCACAGACAGACAGACAGTTATTACTGAGCTGGACATAAAAATTGAAGTCCCTGATCTGTGTCAAGCAAGGAAGGTTTTTTCATCAGACGCTGCAAAATTAGACAAGGTATATGATTGAGTCCAGCTCACCCAACCTAATGACTCACCTGTAAACTCAAATACTTTAGGTCTACCCCTGAAAGCTAGTTTGAAAAAGTGTTTCTCTGTGAAATGATTCAGCTCCAGTGAAATGTGGTGTTTTCATTAAAATTTTCAATTAGATCATGCACTCAGGACCTGTGGAAATCAGCTTTCAGCGAGCAGGAAATGAAACAATCCTATCATGGTTTGGGCTGGAAGAAGTTCTGCTGTTTATTGAAGAGATAATGCCATTCTGCAAGTGGAGGATTAACCATGACAATCTTCTTGAGGGGCAGGGGGGAGATGTTTTGTTGAGAATTCAAAGGAGAGGCCAGCTGGGGCAGACGGTGAAAGGTCTTTCAGTCGCAGGGTTTGCTGTGTATAAGGATGCTGAGGATCACTGGAGGGAGCCAGTGGAGGAGGGAGGGCAAACCTTGGGCTCTGTGTCTGGGTGAGCTCCCCAGCTGGGTTTGCTGGACGTGGCTTATCAGGCTGTGCCCCAGGTGAGATCAGATCTGCATGTGCAGCGCTTGTTACGATCCAGGAAACAGAGCCAGAGGATGTGAACAGGAGAGGCTGAGATCATACCCTCTTGCTCCCAGTGTGTGGGATGCTCTACACTAAAATAGCAATGATACCCGACTGTTGAAGTCTACATAAATGCTTCGGGTCGTGTGTGTTGTTCTGTAGGGTGTTCATAGCGGGTGGTTGCCTAGGCTTTGTTTTTGGTTTAGTTGATGTTTTTTGATTATTTTCCCAATGCTGATAAAACATCAAAAATCTGAACTCTTTGAAGCCTTAGCAGGAATCACAGAATATACTGAGTTGGAAGGAACCCACAAGGATCAGAGTCCAACCCTTAGCCCTGTACAGGACACCCCAAAAATCACACCATGTGCCTGATAACATTGTCCAGACACTTCTTGAACTCTGGCAGCCTTGGTGCTGTGACTACTGTCCTGAGGAACCTGTTCCAGTGCCCAGCCATCTTCAGGGGGAAGAATGCCTGTCCAGTATCCAACCTAAACCTCCCCTGACAAAACTTCAGGCCATTCCCTCCTGTCCTGTCACTGGTCTCCTGAGAGCACAGATCAGTGCCTGCCCCTCCTCTTGCCCTCACAAGGAAGTTGTAACTGCAGCAAGCTCACCCCTCACTCTCCTGCCTGCAGCACAAGTATTTGTTAGCCCTCCTGTGATGACAGTGATCGCCCTACAGCTACACCTTTTTTCTAATTGTGAACTGCTCTTTGTCCCCTGTATCTGAACTCTTCATGTGCCTGGCTGGCTCTTCAGTCAGATCCAGCTGGTGGGTCAGCATTGCTTGGGATCTTGTAGTACATCAGTCACACAAGGCACCCCTCTCATCCCACTTCCCTCCCTCAAAAGCAATGTGAGGGTGGGGAGAGAAGTTCAAACTCGACCCCAAAACAGGGTGAAAAGAAAAAGAAAAGCCTGTCAAGGCTCCTCAGCATTTTGGGTCTGTCACTCACTGCTACTTGCTGCCCATGGAGTGCTTAGCTCCAGAGGCAAAGCTTTTCCTTATCAATGTTGCCACAGAGCACAGGGACTTGCTTTAAAGCTTCTAAAGAAAGTCAAGGGGCTTTAGAGATGTAAGCTTTTCTTAGAATCAACTGTCACTTGTGCATTTCACTGTTAATATACTAATAATTTAATACTCTGTGTGCCTGGAAACAAATGCTTTTTCATTAATACTGAGAAAGTCTGGAGGCTATTCGATTTGGATGCTTGCTTGATGAAATTACAATGTATCAGTGGTCAAAAGACTGTTACATGGTAATTTGCACGACACTCAGGGCAAAGCAGAGAGCAGTTTTAGCTGACACGCGTGGTAAAATGTGCTGTGGTTACAATATTTTTGGTTCCTTAATTTATCTCTGAAGTATTACATGGGTTTTGATTTTTCACAGCCAATTTAGAGCTGAAATACTTGGATTTAGTCTTTTTGAATCATTTGGTATGCAATCCTACATATTTTAATCTTATCTGAAAGCATTTATGAACTTTAGAAAACAAATTTGAAACTGGATGTGGAAGGAAAGTATAGGACTCAATAGGGGGAGATGACTCAATAGGATCAGACTTGTCCTGTGATATTTGATATTTGGAGAGGAGTCACAAATTCCTGCACATCACAGGAAAATTCTGTTGGGGTCTTGGTGTCCAGTCTGAACGAAATTGGGCCAAATGTCTGCTGGTCTGTGTGGAGTTTTTTGAGAGCAGCCATATTATTTAACAGCACAGTTCTTTGCCTCCTCGTTGAGCACAGCCTGACCTCACTGAATAAGATGTGACAAGTGTAACAAGATATAGCAATAACAGAAGATCAAAACCGGTATCTTCAAAGCTTGGACTGGAAGTCTCCAAAAACGTCTGCAGTCTTTCCATCCCCCTTTCACAGACAAATATTAGAATAAATTGTCCAAATAAAGTGTGCCAAGGGGAAAGGGGAAATGTTCTTCATGTTGAAGTGGAAGAATATGCACTCAATTGCAGTCAGGTAACCACGAGTAATGGGGACCAGCATCTGGTGTTTTATGTCTTATGGGCTTCGTCTGCAGCTATTATTGTCAGGGGATTGGGGTGGAGAGGGAAGGAGGGAGAAAGGACTAGACTTGATTGGCTTCTGTGTTTTGGCTAAGAAGATTTAAACTTAGTGAGAGTCATCTGCTTTATTTCACAGAAACAAAAAGCAGATGGGAAAGAGGATATAAACCAGAGAACAGTTAAGGTGCAAGGTTAACAGGGATAGCTGTGTCTGCTGCTAAGTTACCTCTGTGTTTGCCTTGAATAAGATGCTATGCAATTAAAAACAGGTGTAACAAGATTTGTGTTCATTAGCAACAATGCAATTGTAATTGTTCTATTATTGCCTATGTACCACATTAGCAGAAAAAGATTTATGTTTGCTGATGTACATGAAAAAAAAGCAGGATCAGCAGTAATAGGATAAACGGCTGTTTTGGAATATATGAAAAATATTAAAACACTGTCAGTAGCATCATTTAAGTGGGTGTTTCCATTTTAAAACTGAGTGAGAGTTGCTTCTGCCAGCAGAAGCTCCAGCAGACTTAACCCCTCCCCTGCAACCCTCATAGCTGGACTTGCTTTGCCTGAGTGCCCTGTGCCTGCCCCCAGCTCTGACAAAACTGTGAGCTCCAGTGACCTACGGGGGCTGTTGGCAAGACTTTGCTGACCTTACTTCAGCAAGAAGATTCTCTGACTGGGAAGAGAGAGAGAAAGAAAGGTATTTCTAACCCTTCCTGTATCACAAGATCGAGCAGGCTGCTGTTCAGCTGCATCTTTGACTGTGTGAGTTAATTGAGGAGAAAGCAGCTGTAGTCCTGCTCTCTTCTGATGCCAGGCCAAGTGCACCACTGGAGTGACTCAAAGCAATAAACTGCCACTGTGGTCATAATCCAGGTTTGGATAATTTGCACATTCATTTGAAAAAGATCCCTCAAATCCCAGCTGTAAAGCAGTGTTAGACATGGTTTGAAGGACCTCAGAATATCAGGGTTTCACAAACTGATGTGAGGTGTTTCCTGTAAATAAATACTTTGCTTTTCCTGGATAAGGTGATGCATAAGTTTGCCATCCCTGGAAGTGTCCATGGTCAGGCTGGGTGGGGCTTTGAGCAACCTAATCTAGCTCTTTCTCACTCTCCATCATGAAGCTTCCAGGCTGTTTATCCCGTTAAATTGCAGGGTTATGGCCCCAAACTCAGACTTGCATGGAAGAGGGAGTTCAGGTGAGACTTGGACACTTCTAGCCAAGGTAACAAGCCCAGCACAAGTTTTACCTGCAATAGTTAAACCCTTCCAGGGCTAGCACTGCTGAAGTCACTGCTCAGACATTTTGGCAGCCTGGTGTTTTATTGCTGTTTCTGCAGAACTTTAGTGGGAAACATTTAGTATGAACTTCTTGCATTATGTTTGCTCAGTCATATGCGACAAGGCTTTGGGGAAGAAAAGTTTTGTCTATCTTTATAACAAATATGTGTTTGTGTGTGTGTGATGAAAAATGAACACACACACTGAGGCAAGAACTTGGGCACACATGTATATAAATATATATGCATATACTTTCATTAATGTTCTGATAATATAATAGTTTGTTTTTGCATGAGGTAGATGGTTCTGAACTAAATACTTTCTTTTTGCTGGTGTCCTAAGCATACTTATAACTGTAGCTACTCAAGTATGTTTTAAAGTAACATCTAAGTATCTATTTTGTTTGTTTTCTTGCATTTTTTTTGTGCTAGACTATTTCAGTGACTGTTTTCCAAATATATGTGCTTGGCAAGAAAAGTGAGGAGTTGAAAATCAAATTTAAAAATCTTGTGGCGTTAGAAATGTTGTTTTTTTCCCAATAGTCCCACTGACTTCAGTCGACAATTTCTAATGAAATGCAAGTATCCAGTCCCCATGTTCAGTGTGAGAATTAAATATGAATGCAACATAAAAGCATTTAATTCTGATGCTATTCAAGCTCATCTTGTCTCTAATAGCAATAGAATCAGCATGTCTCTGTTGGTTTCCAGTGCTTTGTAAACTTTTTTTTTTCACAAGTGTAGGTTTTTGGTGTTTGCAGTCTTAAAATATTAGATGTCTTTGCTAGTACAGAAATATTATATTTCTGGCAGTAACAAAAATCTGAAACATTTCAAGAGGAAACATTTTGGAGCTCTGGGAAGCTTTTGGAAAAAACACCCGATTTCTTTTCAAGCTCTGCAAACTTAACAGTGATTAAATGTGCATAATAAAATAATAAATGCTATTATTCTGCTTTTGCAGGATACGTAACCTGCATTTCTTTAGTCAAAGACATTTTTAGTGGTGGGTGCTAATTTCATTCATATTGTAACAGCTAAATTATAAACCTAGGACACGATTCCCATGAATTATGTCTGAGTTCAAGCCCCAGTTTGAGCATGAATTGTCAGGATGACAATAACAAATAGAGTGGGTGATTTCTGCCTTAAATCTTTGTCGGACTCTGGCTGGGAACCTGGATATTAATTCCTGTATCACACCTCTACAGTGATAAAAATGTGTTCTGTACACGTGGCTTTTTTAAACCCAAGACTAACCCGCTCAGTGGAAAATAAACTGAGATCCAGATAGAAAATCCCACAAGTCTGGGGAGGGGGAATGGAGAAAGTGCTGTTGGGGTAATTTCTGATGAAAATTTTTTTGTGTATCCTCCACTTATTACATGCAAAGCAGTACCTTACTAGATCTGGCAACTCAGAAAATTATCTTCCAGTGGAAAAAAGAGCCACAGTTACTGAGTATGGGTGAAAAGACCATCATCAAATTAATCTAATTCTGCACAAATCAGAGTTCATTCTTGTTCAGGAGAATTTTGGAAACTGGCTGGATTTCAAGCTATGTTTTAATGCATTTTTTTGGCTGCCTGCCTCATGGGAAAGTCAAGGGTCAGTGCTCAGTAACTGAGTATAAATACAGTGAGTGCAGTTGGCCTTTGTTTCAGTCATGCAGAACCAATTTCTGGTTTGATGGTATCGCTGTTCCACACTTTTAATTGAAACTGTTGTGAGAAACACTGACGTAAATCCTCATTATTACTCTGGTTTTCCCCTGCAAGATTACAGTGCTGTCTGACTTAGTGCTGGTGATCACAGCAATATCAAACAAATATTCAGACATAGATGTATCCCCAAGTTTGGGAATTGGGATAAGAACTACCTTTTGATGATTAAAACCAGAGTACCAGGGAGTACCAATGTATTCATTAGCCTGTTAATCAAATGCTTCTGCTAATGCCAGTTGTTATAAAGATTTAATAGGTTGAACACGGGGCCGTGGCACAACCCCAGCAGCCCTTAGTGCTCTTACTGAACCTAAATATTCATCCTGGCAAATAGAGCTAATGTTTATACCCTAGTAATTGTTTCCTCTGCTGCCCAACAAAAAGAAGTGAACCTCTAGTGTTTGTTAAACGTGTCCTTCAAAACAGTATTTTTAAAATAACCAAAGTGTTCCTTGAAAGTCTGATTTTCTACCTCCTCAAAATTAACAGTTCCCGTTAATTAAGTCATTTCTTGTATGAAGAGATTCTTTTAATCAATAACACTTCATTGTCAGTGGCTCTGCTACAGAGACTTGGATATTGAAAAAGATGTCAGTATAGTTGAATTGCAGGTCACAAAAAGTGAAGTACTAACTCATTCTGTGTCTAAAAAGCTTGTCTGGAAAACTCTTCCTTTTGGCCCTAACCAGTACCCAACTCCCAAGAGGAGGGTGAAAGTCCTAAATAGTGAATATAGAAAATTAATCCAGTCAGGGGGAGGGGAAAAGTTATTTTTTTAGGAAGGGTCAGATTTTGAAATCCATCCATGGCTTTCCCACTGCACTATAATTGAAATGGTTATCCAAGGTTTATCTCGGTGACCTCTTCCAGCTCCCTCAATCTTAAAGGTATCTCAGGAAGAATTTCAAATGCAGCTCTGCAATACAGTTACTATGCAGGGAAATGTGATTTCCCCCCCCCCCCGTCCCCCCCACTTTCCCCGCTTTGAAAGAATGATGCTGAAGCAAAGGCGAGACAAAAGGACACAAGCTGTTTGAGTGTCCCTCTTTTGAGGAGATCGTTTCTGGTCTGTGTGTTTTCAGACAGCCCCTGAGGGGCTTGGGGGGTTAGATGTGTGCAGTGACCTGTCCCAGTGAGGAGCCCAGCACACTGAACACTGTATTCTTTGCCCGTTTTTAGTTGGGATCAGACTAGGCGGGTTAATTTTTCTTCATATATGTATTTATAGGCATGAAGTTAAGTCTGGTCCTTAACTGATTTATAGCTCTTCTACGGACTATTATGATCTCAGCTGTTTGTGAGATGAAGGGATGGAAATTAATGGCAATATGGGAGCTTTAGTACAATGCTTTAGTATCAAAACATCTCACTTCCTTTTGTCCTCAGTGCATTCAACATATTTATTGTATTGTCTTACTTGATTTTACTCTATAACAAACCTGGAATTTTGGAGCTGATGCAAGGGTATAGGTAGTTGAGTTTTGTGTTCACCTCTTTTTAAACCAATCTCACTGTGTCTGCTAAGAGCAGATCTGGTTATTCCCTTTGCTTTTTAATATTTATATAGTAGTTATTGTTTTTTGTAATTTCCTACTGCTTGCTCTTTGCTCTCTGAATGTAATTTAAGCTGCCTTTAGCAGTTTGCTGGTTTAGTCCCTTTAAATGGGTGACACTCCCTCTTGGAAAAGTAAATTTCTACGATTTTTTGTATGCGGAGTGTGTAGTTAAATATTTGAACGTTCTCAATATTTAATCAATTAGGTTTTTCAAAGGCACACAAGAAAGCTGGCAATCCTTTTGTTTGTTTATAAGTAGTAGGCTCAGGTAGGGTGATTATATGTTGTGTCAGTAGCAGCACAAAAAGAATGTCTGGGAAGACTCTGAAATGTAAATTTGGTGAACAGCCTACCGGGAGGGAACAAAGATGGGGATTATAGGAAAGTATTTGCAAGCAAAGGCAGATTAGAGGGACTTTGTTTTTCTCATTAGTTTCTGTCCCTTCAGGAGATCAGCTACAAATCACCTGAAAAGCTCAAGAGTCCACTTGCAGGCTCTGCACACTTGAAACTGTTGGGTTTTCACCCCGCTCCTCCCTTGAATATTGAAGTAATTGGAAAGAAAAAGCATTGTGTGTGCTGATGGGACATGGAGTGTTATGTGAAGTGTACAGATCTAACTTTTTAGCTGCCCTCCAATGTTTACGTTCTTCTCCTATTAAGAAAACGTGGCCCAGTGTCTGCCCTGGCCTGTGCGAGCTCAGTCACAATCTGGGGGAGTATATGGCTATGGAGTTTGTATAGTAAATAGATAGGAAAGTACACACTGATGGGAATTTCGTGGACAGACTCAGTTTCTGTGTGCAATTTTGGGCATGACAGGAAGGACGTAAACTGTTAGACAGCAGTCAAGGGAAGGCTACAAAGATGGTGAAGGGTCTGGAGGGGAAGCAATTTGAGGATTGGCTGAGGTCCCTTGGACTGTTCAGCCTGGAGGAGATGAGACCTCACAGCAGCCTCCAGTTTCCTCCTGAGGGGAAGAGGAGGGTCAGGCACTGATCTCTTCTCCCTGGTGTCCAGTGACAGGACCCGAGGGAATGACTTGAAGCTCTGTCAGGGAGGAGGGGATAGAGGCTGAATGTTAGGAAACAGCTCTTGGCCCAGAGGGTGTTTGGACAGTGTAACAGGCTCCCTGGGGAAGTGGTCGCAGCACCAAGGCTGCCAGATTTCACAGAATCACAGAATATTCTGAGTTGGAGGGGACCCACAAGGATCATCATCATGTTTGGACAGTGCTCTCAGGCACATGGCATGATTTTGAAGTTGTCCTGTGCAGGGAAAGGAGTTGGACATGATGATCCTTGTGGGCTCCTTTCAACTCGTCGTGTTCTGTGATTCTGAGTAGGAAAGGCAGTGCCAGAACGTGAACAACCTGCAGTGGTTGGGGTCTTGCTATCCCTTCTGCCTGTCTCCTGGGGACCCCTGGGCTGGGGAGTGTATTTGCCCTTTGTGCTCTCTATGGGTTACTAGCCTTAAGTTGGAACAAGCTTTACTGTTCCCTGTTTTTCCCCACTGAGGCCTTGGCAAAGATTCCCAACATTTGTTGGCAGTACTAGGTCTACGTTCTAGGAAGTGTTGTAAGCAGCTTAGTTAGCGGTGTGAGAAAGGAATTTTGCTTCAAGCTCCCAGGAGCTATGGAAATCTTCTCTTGGCACAGAAAACACAGCAGGCCTGAAATCTTCCCAGTCATCAGGCAGAGTCCCACGTTGACCACTGAACACCCAATTACAACACAGTTTTCCTGATTCGGTCAAAAGTAATTTATCCAATGGCTTGCCCAGCAGTGTAATTACGGCCTGAGACTCACATTAGGTAATCTGAGCAGACAGGTAGAACAAATTAAAGAAATAACATGGTGGCATGGGGTAGGTTTGCAGTGTCCCTTGCCATTCCCTCATTCCCCTTCCAACTGTGTGAATTGCTTTGGACTCTTCCAGCCTCATATTCTGCTTTGCACTACCCCTGCTTTCATCAGGTGTCACTTGGCAGGGACCTGCAAGGACTCCTAAAAACATCACCTTAGTGATTTGGGGTATTTTTAGTACTGGATTTCTCTCTGGATCTTCACCTCTGTGCCTGATTCTGCACCGAGACTATAATCCTTCATCACCACAGAAATTGCAGATTCCTTATTATCAAGAATAGGGTCTACCAGAGTGGGAGGTTACCTTTTAAAATAGGTATATTAACAAATTGGGTGTGGATTATGTTCTGTAGTAATCCCTATTCTGCTTTTTTTTCTCTTTTGCACCCCTATTTTAACTCTGAATGCGATTTGTGTTGAGGAAGAAGGGCTGCCATTCTGTGCAGGGCGCTTGCAAAACCCTTTATGTCCTACTGTAATTGGACATATACAAGACACTTAAGTACTTTTTGGTGAAAAAAAATTATTTAGTACAAAATCTGAAAATTTTGAGACAACACAGAAACAAAAAGGAGTTAAGCATCAAATTAAAACACTTGAATATAAGTACAAATGAAGTCTACATGAAGATATGTTGCAAGTGTATTTTATTTTTCAATTTTGCATTTGGCAGTGTAACAGAAGAGATCATCAAAACATGGATCCTTGTGATTGAAATAAAAATAAAATCCTTTATTCAAGATATAGCTCTCAGTTAAAAAGAAGCCAAATCAACTTGCTATAAGGATCCTGAGAAAAATAGAGGAGAATAAACATGTCATTAAGTATTCAAATTCATTAACCATAGTTTGCCTTAAGCATTGTAATTATCATTCATATTCTTTTCTGTTGAAAAGATTTTATTTATCTACTGTATTGACTTTACGCCCGCAAATTATAGTTTTTGCTGATAATATATATCTGAAATTTATGAAATCTGCCAGCAAGAGAGATTTACAGGCAACAGTCCCATGCAAGACTTCAGTATTCCATTTAAAAATAAAAAATAACAATCAAATAATTGCAGATTATGATAGTATGGCCATTTACATTGGGTGTAAATTTGGTTAGATGTGGGACTTTTTTGACCATTACATCCTACATTTGGATCTAGATGGTTCATAAGGTAATGTTTACCCTCCTGTCTCCTGCTGCAGGGAGTTTGGAAGAGGAGAAGCCTAAGATGGAGTCAGGACTTAGATGCAGGGCTCATAAATACAGCAGCGTTACTGGGTTTTAGTTGTGTTGGGATTAACTGGAATTTTCACTAAGTCTGCACAGAATGCCATCAGGTATTGAACTTGCAAAGGCTTTTTGTCTGGACTGAAGTGGATCTCTGTGGCTTTAGTGACCTGACATTTTTCCCTAAGTGAGCACATCATTGTGGATGTATCTGTGAACTCCTCCTGGGCTTCAGGACGGAGTAACCTGCCAACTTTTTCAAAAAAACTTTTGCATTTCTGAAGTGTGGGACAACTCTCTTCATGTTGAGATCTTTCAAAGTAAACCAGCATTATAGTCAAAGATTATGATCATCCTTCTAGCTCCACTGACAGGGTTTTGGGGATCTCAACATCTGTTGTTAACATCTCTTCCCAGTAATTTTGGCATTAAGCAATGCTCTGTGCTGAGCAGAAACACAGTGCAAGAAACAAAAAGTCTGTAATTGTGAGCCTTGCATCTGACTCATGGCTTTCAGGGACTTGCTATACCCTTTTTTTCATTGTTCCACATATTCACAAAATAGATTATCTTAGCTTCAATCCATCTGTGCTGGAAATGTCCAGAAAAACTTCCTCCAATGTGGACAGAACAACACGCTCTGCATTTGCACTGAGGCAGCTGGTCCTCGAAATTTGCCTTTCATTCAGTGCTTTGAGTTTTGAAATGAAAATACAAAGTCTGCTCCTGACAGTTGGTGGGTTATTCTCTGGTGACAGCTTTGAAAGTTCTGGAGTCTATGGATGTGGCAGGATGGGGTCTGGTGGTGTTTCTAGACAGGTCTGCTAAGACTGGAGCTGCTGCTACACAGGGGTTCACTTTAATATACATAAAATAAGCCCAGTCGGTAACTGCTGGTGTTGCGCTGAAGGACTATCCTGTTTGGCTTATTTTAGGAATGATTTCTTTTCCCAAAATACTAGTCAGGTTCTTTCAGAGGGATGATCACATGATGGAGGAAAAAAATTGCATCTTCAGAGACATGACAGCATAAGTGTATTTTTCTGCTGAAGGTCAACAGATGTTTAGCTGTTCCTCAAAACTGAATGTTTTTGCAAAGGCCCAGCTGAAGTCAGAGAGGGAGAAATCCAGCTTGCAATCTGAGTGGCACATGTTCACAACACGTGGACTCGTGCAGAGAGCCCAGAAAGCTAAAGAGTAGCTGGTACAGAATTGAGCAGAGACGCTGGTGCTTCAACCGATTCCAGCTGGAAAGCGGGCAAAACGTGTTCTGTTGCTGGACATTGGTTCTGTAATTCAGCAAGAATGTCTTGGTCCTTTTGCAAACACTGAAGTTCAGGATTGCAGATCTTCCTTATTCAGAGAAAGAAATTCCTCTTTTATTTGAGGTGTATCGACATTTTATAAGATGATATTTTCAAAGGCTTTGCGTTTATGATACTGGCAACATTTCTTGGGTTACATGGTCAGTCCCTGGTGTCTGAACCCTGTAATTAAGCATCTGTCAACACTCTAACCATGTCATCATGTCCAGGCTGGCATTCTTTTCCATGTGTTCCAAATATTTTACTTTTAAGTCTCATTCTTCTAACTGTATAGTACTGTTTCCCATTGATTTGGAATGTAATTATGCATAATGATATTCTACAATATTGTTTTGAAGTTTTTGAAAAAGGGGTTTATAAATATCATCAGTGTATCTAGTCTAACAAATCACATGATGTGCTGCAATTCCGTTTATTCAGCTGGAATTGAGGTTTTGAGAGTCAGATTCTTGGTAAGTGGTGGGAATGTTGTTTTACTAGCTAGTTACTGGGAAGAGGAGTACTGTCCTTCATTGCTGGATTTAATAGTAACAGTGTTGTTCATCATGTCAAGCCTCTCTGAGTTATGCCTGGTGTAATGCTTTTTTGATGTAAGGCTTATTATCTATGCAAAAACAATGGCCCAAAGGTGGTTATAAAATTACTGGGTTGGTTTAAATGGATTACTCTTACTTTGCTACTGCTGCACTGCTCAAAATATAGTACTACAATGATTCTCCCCAGAATAGTGTGGGTACGGTTTATTTTGTTTTAATATTGTGTGAAACTAATGCCAAAATGAAATTCAATAGTAAGTTTAAAATCCAGTTCAATACTGAACAATGTCACTGTCAAATTCTTGTACTTGCCTCTGATTGATTCTGGGTAGAATTGAAATGAAAAGTCATGGTATGTGCTGTGCTGGGTGTACAGATGTATTTGCAGTTCAGCTATTTCAATATGGGGATGAAACCCATGGAACTGCCTGGTTTCCATGTTGCTCTGTGTCTATGTTTGTATTTTCTTACACACAAACAAAAGAGAGAAGTAAAATATTTGTCTGAATATCAGATCTATGCAAAGAAACAATGTTTAATGATGCATAACCAAGCTCGATTTAAAGCATCAAGGAAAACTGTATCCTACCTGGCTCCTTGGTACACTGCCCTGCTTTTTGCTCTGGCATAGTCAGCTTTATTTTCTGTGCAAGAGCTTTTTGGGATAATGTGGGTAAATAGCTATTGAAATGTGACGGGACGTCAGGCCCAGATCTGAACATAGTGGCAGCTGTCAAAGCTGGTCGTCCCCAGAGCTGGGTCCTGAGCTGAGCCACACAGTGAGGTGATTTTTCTCTTGACACACCAGCCAAGGAGTCATTCTGTGGAGGCATTAACACAGCACAGAGAACTGACCTCCTGCTCTTCAGAAGGAATGTCGAGTCACTGGATAATAGTGCTGTATGCTTCCCCTAACAAGGAGCTTGATTTAAAGTCTTATCTGTCGATGTTCCCATGTGGACCTACATCAAGGAGCCTTCCCTGAGAAAACTACTGAGCTAAAATGGAAATAGTATCTGCTGGGGGCGAATGGCAGGACTATAAAAATATTTATAATGAAAAAACACACTGCAGCATCTTTGGACAGATGCATATTGTGGGTAATAAAGTGAACATGTGAGGTTAACCTCCGTAGGTGGAGGTTATATGCCAATGAAGCAAACCCTTCTGTCCTTCCTGTAACTCATTTGCATGGCAGAGCCTGACGGATGCAATCCTGCTGCGAGGTTTCACACACCACTGTTCTGCCCTCAGGAGCAGAGGTTCAGCTTTGAGGTTTTAAGAGAAGAAAAGTGTCACTGTGACCATGTAATCCCTCTCGCAGGGCACCAGGTGATTGTGGCAGAGCTGCGGTGGTGGAAACCTTCCTGTGGTATGGAAACAGGCTGGGAGAATGGGGATTGCTTGGCCTGGAGAGGGGAAGGTTCTGGGGAGACAGAATCACACAGAATCACAGAATATTATGAGTTGGAAGGGACCCACAAGGATCATCTAGTCCGACTCACCACCTTACAGCATCTTCCAGTTCCTAATGGGGCTACGAGAGAGGTTCTGTCTCAGGGGCCTGGAGTGATGGGACATGGGGAAATGACTTCAAACTGACAGAGGGCAGGTGTAAATCAGATATTAGAAAGAAATTATTTAGTGTGAGGGTGGAGAGACCCTGGCGCAGGTATCTTGAGAAACTGTGGATGCCCCATCCCTGGAAGTGTTCAAGGCAGATTGGATGGGGCTTGGAACAACCTGCTAAATTGAAGCAGTCTGGTCTAGTAGCAAGTGCCCCTGCCCGTGGCAGGAGGGTTGGAACACAATGATGTTTAAGGTCCTTTCCAACCCAAATCGTTCTATGATGGTAGGTCATGACTATTTTGATGATCACATACTTTTCTGAAATAATTTGCTTACAGTATTCAATAGCTTGCTTAAACAAATATGTTTTTCTGTACTGATGTTCTATTTCAATTTTTCTACTTCTTAATCTCCCACTCCTCTCATTCTCTTATGTTAATGTAGCTTTATTGGAGTTCCATTAATTTCTAACTATCTAGTAACAGACATGTAGTAGATGCTCTTGAATATTTCCTCACACAATGTATGATTAATTCTCACTCTTTATTGTAGGGATAGCAAATAGATGGTAAATAATGCCTTGTTAATGGCACTCCTTAGTCACACTCTGTGTGCATATTTGCAGAGAGACATAGGTGGATGTCCAGATTGGCAGACTGCTGTAATTACTCACTCTCCTTCCTTCATCCTCCTCAAGGCACTGAATCAAAATCCCAGTCCTCTGCTAATCTCCCTACACACGTCATATATTAGATTCCATAACGGCTCCATAACTTCTACAAGAAATAACAGGTCGTCAGACACTTGTAATCAAAGTGGTGTTTCATTCCGGTTGACTGCACAGCCCAGCCAGGGAGCAGGAGTGTCATAAAACTTTGAACAGGAAAATGAGAGGGAAAAGGGAACAGCAGGAAAATGTGCTGAAAAGGCCCTGAGTGCAACAGAACCACAGAAACACACCTTAGGCCAGAGCTGGGAGGGGTGAAATCATCTACAATCCCGTTATTCCTGAGCCATGAGCTGAATTGTTGGTGACGTACAGGCTGGATTATTCCATCTCCTTTTTTGCACAGTATATCCAAAAGTTGACACTTGATTATGTTGTCCCACAGTAGATCAAGTTTTACAACAGCAACAAAAGATTAAAATGGTTTTATATTGAGGACATTCAGAGGATAAACAGTGCAGTACTATAGGAGGGAACTGCAGTCAGCTGTGTTGCCATCTGGGAGAGGAGCATTGAAGTGCTATTAATATGTAAACCTTTTAGATTTGACTTCTTTTTTTTTTAAATTGGTAGCATTCCTAAATAATTGATTACAACTCTGTGGTAAATTTTAGTGTCAAAGGATTCTGCAAATAGTGTTGCAGCAACAATTAATATGGGCAGAACTATAATCTCACCTGCTTTTAGGGTTTCTTCTTCAGACACTGGAGCAGGGACAGTGACAGATGAGATCAGGTTGCCTGTATGATGACAAATCCACTGTGTTGCATAAACACTCCATTTGACACAGAGGAGGACAGTGCAGATTCTTCCCTGTCTCAGCAGAGCTTATCCATATTTATTTCAGCTAATCTTTTGATTCAACTTAAATATCCTAATTGGCTCATTTTATTATTGCTTTCACTGCTAATGTGCTAATTGTTTTATTTCTGGGAAAGTTGTTAAAAATGCTACTCCGTATTGATTTATTTATCTTCTGCTCCATTTATTTTTATTACAATATAGTTTGATTTAATTCAGTGTTTCAGGAAATGATTATCATACATAAGCATATTAGCGAAGAAGGGTAGGGGCAGAATGGAAAAGGGATAAGTGCCATTATACAGAAGGGAGATAAACACAAGGTAGAAATGTTGTGTTTAAATGAATTTTTTGTGTGGTCAGAACATGTCTGGCTACATTTCATTCATCTAGTTTCCTTGCAATAAAACACAAAAATAAAAAGCCAATCAGTACCAACTCTCCAGGGTTTTACTGTCCTGGTTTCTGGTCAACAAGCCCCGATTGCCTCTTTACTTTCTTGAAAGCATCAGCCCTTTGAAAAGGCTCGTGTAGCTGTGCCTAATTGCTGAGCCTGCCTTCCTGCACAGCCCTGAGCTATGGCAGGGAATTAGCTCCCCAGAGCCAGGATGCTTTCCTTCGGTGGGGGGGAAAGGAGTGGAACAGCTTCTCATCATGATGATACCAGGTGAGCGTACACGAACTTGTAGTCCCATCTGAGAAGTCTAGCTCCCTCCATTAGGCAGAAAATTCCCATAATGCTGATTCCTCAGGCTGTCTGCTGTGTTTTTGCTATGCTAATTATTGTGATGTCTGTGTTAGTTGCTCCACAGGCCAGCGCTGGCACATTTAAGGAGTGAAAAGTAAATTCTAAAGATAAGCTGCAGTTCAGGAAATAGGGTAACCCTTGTGCTTAAAAGTGATCCCACACCGAATGTGGGTCTGCAGCGTTTTCCTCCTTTTGCATTTGCTGGGGCAAAACTGGAAGTAAGACGGAGTATTTTGTCTCTTCAGTTGTCACTAACTCTGGAAACTGTCTCCAGACATCCAGCTTACAGTGTTTGTGGAAGGTGCGTAGATAGCTGTTAGTGACTATCAATGTGGTTAATGGTGCATTCTTTTCTGTTTCTGATATGGGAAGAAAAAAGGTGTGTCCACACCTCCATAATTTCTGTTTTGCTGCAGCACATCCTAAACTGTGCACATGCTTAATTTCTAAGTAATCCACATCTTTGGGTTTTGAATTGATCTATTAGTCATTGAAAGAAGAAAGTTGAATTCACTGAAACCACAAAACCATTAAAGAATCAAATACAGTGTTTGGAAGGGTCAGCTGGGTAAAGACTAGACTTGAATATGCAGATAGCACAAAACACTCTTAATAGATGCTCTCTTTTTCAAGGATTTACCAAAATGGGGAACAAAACAAAGCCTCTTTAGTGAGAAGATATATTTATCCATTTTATAATTGATTGGTTAAAAAACAAGCTTTTAAAGTGTGCTGTTTTCTCATCATATATATCTACTTTACATGACCCTAGAGGTGTCTCATTGACTCACAGTTGCTGGACTTTCTGTGTCATCTCTGATGAATCTCTAAACATCCCAAGGTCACCTGCGCTCTTCCTGAGGCGTGTTGGGCTCATTCTCTGAAGGAAAATATCCATCCTCTCTCACAAGTCCTTTCCACCATTAAAACATAGTGTTAGGTTTTCCTGGATGTCAAAGAGGCTTTAGGTAAGAAGTTTCCAGGATAAAATTACTTGCTCTCTTTGTAACTAAATTTGGCACACTTCTATCCATTGTTTTTCTTTTATCATTGTGCCTCTTAATGAAATATGTCACTCCTGAAGTAGTAGATTAAAGGATGGATGCAGGGATACAAAAAAGTTTACTCCTAAGGCTTTCTCTTTGTAAAACTTTTCTGCGGATTTTGGCAGGACTGGAAACCTGTGAAGAGGATACTTTTAGCTCAGAGACTTTCAGACCAAGTTAGGTGCTAACAAGACTTTCCTGAGTTTTACGGAACCTTCTCCTTGTCTCCCTCTTTCTGTATTGCAGTGTCAGAAATCTTTGCTTCCACAGGAGCAGGCGCCAACATTATTTCCACCCAGGGCTATATGCTTTATGTGTGTTATCTATTCCTAATACAAAGTTTCAACAGTATGCACAGCTTATATGCACTGTAGCCATCTATCACTTGAAAGAAGGCTTTAATTAACAGAACCCTAATTTTAATGAGGTACTGAGCCATGATCTTGTAAATTCTGCGGCACAGAGAATCACTTAGTTCAGGTTCACTTGTAACAATCCTCAGCAGCACGGTGTGTTTTATCACTGTTTAACAGATTTTGATGTTAATCTAGGAGCACTTTCTGGAGCCATCGTGTTCTTTGCCTTGTAAAGCATATTTGGAATTAATTGTGTTATGTTTTTGAAGCAATGATACTGTTACTTGCCTTGCTGATCAAAAATTTCTGGTATGTCTGAACTATTCACCCTGGGCCTCCAAGGGGATTCACTGCTCTCAAATCCCTTCCAAAAGCATCTTTGCTGCAGTACCGATGCCAGGGTAGGTATTATTTTCGCAGAAACCACTCATGTTTAACAACTGCAGCAAAGTTAAACAGGTTATGGCACTACCCGGAGCTCCTCCTTCTGCTGCTGCAGGAATGAGAGCTGAACAGGAGGAAAGGACAGTTCTTGATGCCATGGCTGAGATATGCTGATTTAAACACACCATGCTTGACACAAGACCAGGAGGTGGAAAGTGAGGGTGGAGAGGGTTCAGTGCCAGCTTTCTGTCCCCTCACGTCGACTGAACCACGGTGACAGCAGCACATTGAGCTGCTTTAACCTGTGACAAGCTCTCCCTGCTCCCCAGGGGAAATTCCAGCGTTCTGGAGACAGAAAGATATATCTACAGGATCCTTTTCCCTGAAAATGCAGCACTGGGTGAAGATAGTGGCTCTGCAGCAGTATGAAAATGTTCCCTTTGTGGGAGGGATGGCCCAGGGGCAGCAGTTCCTGCTGCTTTTCCCTGCTGTTTCACAGAGCCCTCGCTACCCAGAGCACGTAGGGGAATTTAAGAATGAATCCCTGTGTGAGTTATGTTCTTCCCTCTTTTGAAGTATTATCACTTACAAGAAGCCATTCAGGTTGTTGTGAATGGTTTGGGGTTTTTTAATGGGGTCATTATAAAGACAGGGCTCCACCACAGACCCAAGAACCAGAAATGCTGAAATACGTACTTCACTGTCAATGGGAAAAGAATGTAATTATTACAGATTTGGGGCACTAAATATCCAGTTGTTTATCCATAGCAAATTAAGAATTTCAGTCAGGCTCAAAGTATAGTGGCACACTTTTTCAGGTAATAATCACTCATTAATCTAAACTTTTTGTTATTTCATTGCGAATAATCCAAATGACCCAGTATTAACTGGATTTTTTTAAACTATTCTGAACCTCTAACTGTATTTTTATAAGACAGGATAGAATCTTAGAAAGGCTTGGGTTCCAAGGGACCTTAAAGACCGAGTTCCAACCCCCTTCCAATAGGAAAGGAGGCATAGCCTTCCACTAGAGTAAGTTTCTCCAGGCCCCATCCAGTCTGCCTTGAATACTTCCAAGACATCCACAGCTTCTCTGGGCAACCTGTTCCAGTGTCTCACCACCCTCACAGGAAAAAATACCCAATCTAAACCTGTTCTATCAGTTGGAAGCCATTCACCCTTGTCCTATATTTCCATACCCTCAGGTAGACCCTTAGAATACTGGAAGGTACTTGAAGGTCTCTCCAGAGCCTTCTTTTCACCATGCTGGACAACCCCAGCTCTCTGTCTGTCCCCACAACAGAGGTGCTGAGCATCTTTGTGGTCTCCCAGACCTGCTCCATGTCATCCATGTCCTTCCCATGCTGGGGACCCCAGATCTGGATGCAGGTGGGGTCTCACCAGAGCGGAGTTGAGACGTAGAATCCACTTTTTCATCCAACAACATCCTTTTTCATCCAACAACACCTCTCATTTCTTCTTCCCTGAGCTGCTATCAATCCATTCTCTGCCCAGCCTGGGCTTGTGCTTGGGACGTGTGCTGATCCATGTGCAGGAAATAAATACAATGCTTTTTAGAAAATTGAGACATTATTTAATACCATAGTGATTTACCATTCATTTCCATGAGCACATAACATTATATCTCTGTACTGCCAGCATTCACACTCGGAAATGTGGATTTTTTAAAAATGTGCATTTCATAACATTTGAGTTCAGCATAATCATTTGCCTTCCCTATCAGTCTCTATTTCATATTTTCAAGGACCTCCTCTTCCAGAATTTAACTGGTGCTTCTATTCAAATTATTAGTAAATCGTTTTGTACTAAGATCAGCAAACGATGAGAATAATTTTGTTTGAAACTGAGTAATTTTCCTATTCAAGTTCTGGTAAAAGAAAACTTAAATCAGCATTCAAGTTACTATTCAGACTGTTTATTTTAACTGATGGTGCATTTTCATTGTCTTGTTCTACTCATGTTGTGATGAGAATGTAGAATTAGACCTGGTATCTGTGGTTCATGCCACAAATAAGTGTAATTCTATCCGACGCTTACTCATCAGCTGGTAATTGAAAGCATCAGCAATGGTTTCCATTTTAGTCTCAAGGTCCAACAGTTTTGTTTGTGGGATGTTTTGGGGGTTTTCTCCAGAATTTAGCAGCAGTGGATATGTGCTTACTTTGGCAGTCCTGTTTCAAGGGATGTGATGAGGAACTTCTTTTTGGAGGTGTCAGTCTGTTCTTCTTGGACCAGAACCCCTGCTGAACACTTGCAGCTACTCAACTAGTTTTTTCAATCTGTTGTCCTGTAAAGTAATAAATGGCCAAAATTTTCTACACACTAATTAAAATTCCATTTCTCATGAATTCCTTAATCGAGAGCAAGTCATTATGTGCTTTGTTGATTCTTAAGTGCAAAGATAATTGCAATGGGCAGCATGAAAGTGGTTTGATTATTGCCTGTCGACTCTTGTGAATTCTAATAGGTCTAATTGCATAGCATCAATTCATCATCTCAGCATCACTTTTTATTATTAGCTCTCTGAATTGTAATGTGCTCATAAAGAAGTGTAGTAGTATATCAAGGCTGACATGGTACCTGGCCTATTGTAATTTTCTTTCCTTACCCAGTGTTACTATTGAAATTAGAAGTTTATTATATGGTCCCCTTTTCCAGAAATCTGTTTAAAATTTGTCTCCAAGAAGAAAAGGATACTGTCTTCCCCTGAATTTGCATTTGTAATTTTTCCACTAAACGATAGTCCTATTTTTTTCACTTTTCTAAATCGTCCCCATAAATCCTAACTGTAATGTGTTGGCTGTGAAACATCTATCAAAAGCTTTATGACAGGCTTCTTTGTTATTGCTGAACGTTAGTTCAATGATGAAGACTCTAATGAGGTGAAGTTCCCAGCAAAACTTTTATTGGTTGAGAAGCCGGAGAAAAAGAGCATTTGAGCATATTAGAATTTCATAGTGGGAATTTGGGAAGGTGAACTGGTTTTGTGGGGTGTCTTTTCTTTCGGCCTTTGCTTTTTTCCCCCTAAGCCAAGGGTATCAGTTTTGAAAATACTGAAAGTAACTGAAGATAACTATAGAGAAGAGCACAATATTTTAACTAAAGGTTATGAGGTTCTGGATGAGTAATTTTTAATAGGTTTTACTGCAAATATAGAGAAAAATCCAAGCTTCTCTGAAAGATGAAGTTTCTAGTGAGCCAAATATTTAAATTAAAAACCATGAATACTGTCAGCAGTAATACGGGATGGAAAGTTTCCTCTTCAGTTTTCTTGGAAATGAAAAGATGCCTTTGTGCTTATGCTGAAGTTTAGCCTTTTTCTAAAACTTCACAGGAGTTGTGAAACCATAATCATAGATTCCTCACGGAATCCTTGGGCTCTTCCATGTGCTTCTGCAGCACTGATAACATCTACAGACTCCTCAAGGCACCAACAGCCAGTGCTGCCAAGTGATCCCCCAGCTCACACCACAACCCTGGCAGGTTTTAACCCTCAGCCGTGGAAATGGCGCCAGTGGTGCAATTGGATTTATCTTTTCCAATGGGCTGCCTTCAGACAGAGGGATAATTTTGAAATCACTCACGTAGGTAAGGTGGGGTGTTTGTCACGATTGGTATCAAACATTTGGCTTGCTTTGGTGAAGAAAGAAAAAGTGCAGTGGTTCCATAGGAACATGTGAAAGCACATGTCTGTGTTGGGTTTCCTTCCCTGCTGTGTTGCCCAACGTGTTTGCTCTTGACTGTGTGTTTCTCAGCTGGCAAGGTCAGCCAAGTGGTTTGCAGCTTCATGTGCTCTGATTCTGGCTTTTTGTGAACAATAAGAGCTGACATTTTTGAAACAGTTGCTTTCATTCTGAAAATACCAGTATGTCTTTCTGACAACCCACATAAGGGGAGACGGTGCTGTGAAATACAACTTTGCACACAGACTTCTAAAAATTCCACCTAGTTCTCAGACTGGCATTCAAGTGGATAATGTGATTTTGCAGACATTTCCTCTTTTCCTGGAGAAACGATGCATTGGGCTTGTGGGCACTGCAGGTGGCAAAATAACCATTTTCCTTCAATAACAAGTGCAATAAAATTTACAAATATTTTTCTCAGTATGGTCTCTCAGAAACTGAACAGTTCCCCTCAGCAAGGGACAGTCTTGTGTTTGGAAATGGCGTGATCTGACACTTGGCACCCTTGTGAGCTCTGCTGTCTTCACTTGAGGTTTTTTCAGAGGTATTGCTGCACTTACAAATTCTTGCTGCTGTTTCTAGCCACACTCTCTGGTTCCCACTTCCTAAATCCCAGTATCCTGTTTCAGCGACTTGAGTTGGAAGTTCCCCGCTTGTGATTATTGTGAAACGCTCGTGACAGGTTAGTAGGATGCCATGATATTTCTGAGAGAATACGTTGACTTTATTTACATCTATGTTTCTTGTACAGAAAGTCTAAGCTCAAGACTGTCCTTCAGCAGCTCCTTGAGCTCATTACATGACTTTCCAGAAGGTTGCTAAGTGCCTTTCTCTCAATTGAATTGAACCAGAGGTGACACCAGTGTTTCTCCAAGGGCTCTTCCTGGTGACGTTGACAAGGAGAACATTAGCAGTACAATAAGCCTCAGCAAGTTGCTAACAGTTCACTTTGCAATACATTTTTTTATCTCAGAAAAAAAGAAATAGTTTCCCTGTTTCTTGTTTTGGTACGTTTGCTCCTGCCGCAAATTCAACTGTTTACAACTTCCACTGATGCAAAACACTCTCAAGATGTTTGTCAAAGCCTGTTTTTTCACTTGGAACCACAGGAGCATTACATATTGTGCAAAATATCATGCCACAATTTTCTCTAAATTTCCTCGTTGGATGCATTTCATGTTTCTGCTTAGCTTTTTGTGGCTGCCAGCGATACTGAGCATGTTTGCTGGAGACTTTTAGCTCCTTTCCACCTCAGTGCTGCTCACCCGTGGTGTTGGTGAGCTGAGGGCAGCTCCTGTACCACAGTAGCTCAGCTGAGCTGGTCACAGCCCATGAGAGGGTGCGTGTGTAAATTATATATATGTACAATATAAATTAGCCTCTTTGCTCATTTTGTGTGAAGTATTTGGAGAAGTAATACGTAGTTGTTTATTAACAAAGCAGGGAGTTAGCAGGGGTGAAGCACTCAAGTTCTTCTCTGAACCTGCTGTTTTTTTCTCTGTTCTGTATCTGTGGCACAGTCAATGCAGATACATTTTTATTTGCCTCCCCCCTTTAGGATCAGGCTTGCTCATGCCCTGCATGAGCTCATTGCTCATCCCCTTCATTTGCTGGGTTTGCTGTTAGGATGGATTGCAGAGCAGTGGATTCCAAGTGCTAATGTTTGTCTCATTGCCAGCTGATGAAACGAAACTATCTTTCAAACTAGGGAGCATCTCTGGGGAAGAGGCGGGGAGGAAACGGGAAGGGAATTTATCGAGGATGCTCAGCATGTTCAACATTCCCACAAGTTGGTGTCTGGAATACATTGATATCAGGAGGGCACTTTACTGTGGTTTCAGCCACCTAAAATTAAAATACAATTGATGATAGAAAGTGAGATTCCTCTTCTAGGCATGAAGTCTCATGCCACGGTTGAAAGAGCTGTCCGGTTATTTTGCTTATCACACTTACATGAAGCAATTAAAGTGGCACTGCCAACTTGAAATCTAGTCAGCTTTTAGAAATGAGTTGAGCTTACTTTTGGTGCTGCATCATATGTCCCTGTTTCCATTGACTGTGTTTGACTGAGTTTGAGAGAGAGATGGTGACAGTGAATTGAATTTTTTCCTATTTTTGTTTTTTGTGATGGGCTCATAGGCATAGCAGGGATAAAGTCTCTCTAAAGGAGGTGAATGTAGACAAGGTTCTGTGAAATGCAGTTTGTGAAAAGTACAGAAGAGAAACACTTAAGGTCGAGTAAATTAGAGAGTGTTTTCTTGTGAAAGTAAAATGGTAGTAAGACAGATTTTTCAGTGATGCCCTTTAACAGATGAAATGAAAAATGTGCCTTCCTTCATCCTGGAGAAGGTGTGCTCTCATTTCCTTGGCTGGTGTTTAAATCCTTATTATGTTTAGGCAGTGGTTTTGCTCATTTCAGTGGTACCACTCCCAGGCTTTTAAATATTGATTTAGAAAGGAGCTATAAACACTGTCTTTATTGCTATGAAGAAAATACAGTATCCCCTGTATGTAGTGCAGTCCTGTAGCATGAGACTGGGAACATAAACAATTAAATTATTTTAAAATATCAGTGTTGTTACTTCCAACTTCCTCCCTCTTCTGCCTGCATTTGACTCTGGGAGGTGATAAATGGTACCAGGAGGCTGCACAAGGCTCTCCTATCTGTTTTGCGAGAGCAATGTGTTTATGTCAAGAGAGAAACTGAACTTTCCTAACATGGTTTTGAGTGTCCAAACTTGAAAGTTAATCACGCTGATTTAAGTGCCTCTGGTTTCTTTAGGAGATAAGTGGAGAACCTGTAATTTTATCAGCTTTTTTCTTTTTTTTTTTTGTCTTAGAGCAGACATGCAACATCCTTAGCAAGGCTTTTATTTTCTGCTGTGAGTGATATGTAGATCAGGGAAGTGTCAAATGAAAAAGATGCACTCCAGTTTTTGAGGTGAAAGAAGTTTGTTTATCCTCAAGAAAACATATAGAAATAGCAAATGAAAAAAATAAAAGTGGTAACTTCTTGTAATGTGCTGCCCTCAAGGAACAGATGCACCAGTGAAGCTATGAATATAATAATTTTTTCCTCGAAACTTTAAGTCATACTTTATTGCATCTTGAAGGAGCAAATAAAACTTCCTGTTAAAGAAACGATTCTTTCTGTCTGATTTTTAAAAAAACCTCTTTACCTGAAGTTATTTGATTAAAAAAATTGTATTCCTTCATTGGGCAGTTAAAACCAGTGCTGGCGGTTTCTCTTCTTTTCACCTGAGGTTATACTGTTGCCAATGTGTGATTAAGGGTCGTTTAGTTTCCTCTTCTGGAAACTTTCCTCTATAATCTCTGGTCCTTTTAAATGAAGATCAGTGGTTTTTTTAGAATTTTATGCTGATATTCTTAAATCTCATGTGAAGGACAAATAGTTTGAGTAAGTCAGTAATTTCATGAAGGGAAAGAAGGCCTTGGAGTATTGGCACAGTGATCTGGGGACCTGTTTGTATTCAAGATGTCTCATGGCAAACATGATGTGTTGGGTTGTGTGGGGTTTTTGTTCTTAATCTCTTGGGGTGCCTTCTTTTATTTCAGCACCCCTACAACGACCTTGACCAAATAATAAAAGGCAGATTAGTCAGTAATGTTAATAAAGTTATCAAAAGGGAATTAGCACAGGAAAAATCCTTAGAATAGGAAATAAAGAGCTTCTGCTATAGCTGGTGAAGTTATCAGAGCACTCTCTAACACTGTTCAGCCCTCAGAGAAAAGTGGAAGAGTTTAAGTTCTGAGTGTTAATCTTTTCTGCATGAAAATAGTCTGTTTTGTGGTGAGGCTGAGTGAAGCTCTGTGGTTGTTTTTTTTTAGTGGATGGGGGCGGGTTTTTTTCAATGTTGCTTGTTTTCCCCACCTCCCAAGGGGCATATTTTTGCTTTAACTGTGCAACACAGTAGCTGAGGTAACCAAATCAGCTTTAACAGAACTAGATTGGACACTGAGAGCAGCCCAAGTGTGACAAGGGGTCCATGCTTCGAGAAGCTGACAGCATGAATTAGCTCATTTCTGACTTCTGTGCCACTGTAATTAATCCAATTCCAAAACTAGAACTGAAAGTAACTTAAAGCCCATTTGCATTTTTAGGACTTGTATTGCACATTCTTTTGGGTAATATTTGCAAGCTTCTATTTAGAACCAGAAGTGGATAATATAAATTGAATTCATGTGGCTGGTATTATATCCTTCACCATGCTGTGTGTTTTGGTGTAATTTTTGTCAAATGGCACTAAAGCTCTGTCTCAGTGATTTAGGAATAAGACACACTCTCAATTTAGGGCAAACAGATTTACTTGTGGGTGCTGAAAAACCTTTTGACTTGAGTTCTCAGGTGAATTAAAACCAAACTCGCTTGCAAACACCTTGTCCTGTTCAGTATAGTGAAAATAGGGAATCTTTGTGGCTTGCGCTTTCCTGAATGTAACAAACATAAACCAAGAGACAGATTAAGGCATTTTTATCAATAGCCATGTCCACTTGCAAAGAGTAATAGTGAAAGTGGAGAGCATTGCTTGGGTCAAGGGGGTCACTTGGTTTGTGTTTCGTGAGCCACTTGATGAGGGCAGTGCTTGGCTGAGCTCCTCTGTTGCTACAGCAAAGCGAGGTTTGCTCTTGTGTGCTGAGGACAAAATCTTCTTGGAGCAGCATAATTTCATCTCTTCCTTTTCCCTTAGTGGATTAAGGTCTTTGTTTGGGTGGGAGATGAGTAGAATGGAACAGGGATAACATTCGAGCATTTCTGCTGCAAGTTCTTCCATAACAGATTAAAAAAGAAACTAGAAGTTAACAAGTCATGGATGTCATAATTTCATGTTAAGTCATGTCATTTCATTTCATGTTCATTCATATCACACTATGAATATCCAAAATGGAGCTTTTAGCTTTACACGGAGGCAATTATTTCCGTGGAAGTTGAGGGGCCGTCTGTCTCGCCTCTGCTTTGACATCTGTCATCATGGCACTAAATTGCTTAGTAAAACCTATTACTTTGGGATCTAGCATAGTGTCTCTTAATTGCACCACTTGCTTCTCCTGCCTGAACAGAGCCCACTTTTGTTCCCGACGTTAATGGCGAGGCCCTGATGGCAGAGCGATGCTGTAAATTCATTGATGGGAGGGGAACTGCTCCGGGATTACACAGACATACTTGGGCCTTGTATTTTATGACAAGCACGGGTGCCAAAAAGGCTTGGGCTTTGACTTGTGTGACTTAATTCTCTGGCTGCCTGTCGAGGCAGTGGTGTAACCACTGGGAACAAGCTCCCTGTGTTTTTCAGCTTCCCACGGATGCCGAGCGGCTGCCCTCTGCTAAATGCAGGCTATTGAGCACAGGCTTCTGCGGCTCCCCAAAGGATCTCTCGGGCTCAGCAAATCCTTCGGGATTCTCCCTTTGGGAAGATTGTTATCTGGCTGTGCTGCCTCGTGGTTAAGGATACACACTTAACCCACTAGGAGGGATGCTGGTTAATCGTTGACAATAAACAAACTCTTTATTTTTTCTTGGCAGACAATGCCATTTAGGTGAAAAATGGCTTAAATATTTCACACGACTGACTTCTAGATATCATGGCTCTTGCAGCTAATGAAACTTTTTTTTTAATTTTGTTCACCCAAACCAACTAATTAATCACCGAAGGCAGCTATAAAAGGCGCAAAGTTCAGATTGAGCTGTGCTTATTGCCTCAAGCTTAAAAACCTGAGATTGTCTCTAACTGCTGATAAACTGTGTGTGTGTGTATATATATAGCAAAGAAATGCTTCTGAACGGAGTACCTGTGTCATACATAGTCACACAGAGCATTCCGTGATCTATAAGAGATGTCTTACATTTAAAATATTCAACTCTGCTAATCTAGTTTTGGAGACACATGTTAGTAAATAAATTAGACTGCAGTCCTGTGGGATTCATTTAAGCTGAACTTAAATTAACAGTCGTTACACACTGAAAATGCACATTTTATGTGCAAGTGCATGTAACTAGAAATAGAAAATGAACCAGATGAGCAATTTGTGTACCAAAGTATTAGGCTGCACACATTCCTAAAGAACAAGGAGAATCAGTAGGTGTAAATACCTGGAGGTTATTCTGTGTTCCACCAACTCAACCTGAGCTATCCCTTTTCAGCACCAATACGGTGGGTGCTTATTGTGTAAATCAACTGCTAAGATTTACAGACAGAGCCCTGAACTTGAGTTTTTGTCAGACTGTTTTTTTTTTGTTTTGTTTTAATTCAACAGCACACGCAGTGCAGAGCCTTCCCTCTTAAAATTCCTACAGTTCCTGCTGTGATTGACAGGGTGCAGCTTCATTATGCAGTTGGGTAGATGGGCTGATTATGGCTATGAATGTGTGAATGGGGGGAAGGAGAGAAATGTGTAATTGATTCTGGCCGTGGTTCATTAACAGTGCGAAGTCAGTAAGGGAAGGAACTAGAGGAACTTATTTGTACTTTTCTGGTTGTTTGGAAGAGCTCATTACACTAATATTTTTGCCATGTACTGTCACTTTTGCGAAGAACAAGTGAAGACTAAAATAGATCACGAGTAATTGATGTCCTCCAGGTTGGTTATTGAGGTGCAGTCACTTCTTTTCATCCAACAGGAAGTTATGTTTCAGCTCTGCCTGTGCTGCTCTGCCATTTTCTCCAGATAAAAACTCTGGTGACAAAGAGTAAGTTAAGATATACAGACTGACTTCTTTAATAAAAAATACCAGAGAAAACAAGCCTCATCTGCCTTTTTGCACATAGATTTTACACTCTATAGCAGATGTAGTTTCATTTTTGAAATATCTCCTTTTCTTATAAACACCACTATAAAACTAAACAGTTTCATTAGCATTAAAAGCAGTTTGATCCATTGCTGTGGCCCAAATCCCAGATAAGAATATACTTCCTCAGGGACTCTCCACCTCAGTGTACTATTAAAAATTTGAGCAAACATCTCTACTCTGTGTACACAAAGTGATTTACAAACCCATGGATTGCAGCTTTCTTTTTAATGAAGTTTCCTATCAGTGTGCTTGGCTGGAAGACTGACCACAGTGAATCAGCAGCTTCATGGCAGTGCTGGCAGCTTCATTTGACATGAAAGTTAAAATACTACATGTGGCATTCGCTCAGCACTGATTGGTCCTAATTTTGCACCGTTTACCTGGTTTTGAATATCAAAAGCCCATGGTAGATGACAGTCTGGGGAAGTGTTTGTATCTCTGCCTCCTGTTTGTACTCTTTAAGACGTGCTCAGACTGCAACGGGGTGCAGGAGATCCAAGAAGGATCAGGAGTTGTTTGGTAGCAGGGATCTCTACAGAATCACAGAATCACAGAATCAGTAAGGTTGGAAAAGACCATAGAGATCATCAAGTCCAACCTATCACCCGTTACCTAATCTAATCTAGTCAAACCTGTTACCTAACCTGACCTGTTGCCATCCTACAACCAACACATCATCCTACCTATAACACACTACCCTAATATCTAGGTCATGTCACCAAGAACTTCATCCAACCTTTTCTTAAACACCTCTAGGGACGGTGACTCCACCACCTCCTTGGGCAGCCCATTCCACTGAGAGATCACCCTCTCTGTGAAAAAGTTCCGCCTAATGTCAAGTCTAAATCTCCCCTGACGCAGTTTAAGACTGTGTCCTCTTGTTCTATCACTGGTAGCCAGAGAGAAGAGACTGACACCCAGCTGACTACAACTTCCCTTCATGTAGTTGTAGAGAGCGATAAGGTCTCCCCTCAGCCTCCTCTTCTCCAGACTGAACAATCCCAGCTCTCTCAGTCGCTCCTCATAGGGCTTGTGTTCCAGCCCCTTCACCATCCTTGTCGCCCTTCTCTGGACACGCTCAAGGATCTCAACATCCCTCTTAAACTGAGGAGCCCAGAACTGAACACAGTACTCAAGATGTGGTCTAACCAGTGCTGAGTACAGGGGGAGAATAACTTCCCTAGTCCTACTGACAACACTATTCCTGATGCAGGCCAGGATACCATTAGCTTTTCTGGCCACCTGGGCACACTGCTGCCTCATG